>NW_019379467.1:1804405-1844449 GCF_000648655.2 Copidosoma floridanum | reverse complement strand
CATACAACAAGTGAGTTTTTTCGTTATATCTTTTATAACTTTTATTGAAGGTCTTGGAATAGTCGGAAAATATTGTATATCTTAATGAAAAAGTAAATTATCATTATTTTTATTTATTTTTACTACTTGTCATACTCCGATAATTAAAGAAAATATTTTAACACAAAAAAATTCTTTTTTTTTTGCTACAAATGATGTTTTGGATTTATATGTAGTCGAAAAAAATTTAATGATTCCGTTATTTTATGTTTTTGATACATACATTTATACGTAAAATTTGATCATGACAGTCTAAATAACGATAATTAACAAAAATACGTTAAAAGCTGATTTAACAGGCTCATGATGCTGAATAAAATGTTTAAAAAAAAATTTATTTGCATATAGTGATACTTTTTGCTTTCGTAAAAAATGTAATAGTTGTGTCTTAAGGTGCTTTTTATTTTTTGGAATTTAGCATTTATCATAAAAAAGCCATAATGTGTTTAAAAAATAAAATAAAAAGATACTCACGGACACATTAATCTCTTCTGGAGTAAATTGCATGCAGTCTACTTCCGATTGAAAGTGATCCTTAAAAAACTTTAATTCTTAAAATTATGTGGAAACAGTCGTAAAAAATATAGTAAGGCTGCGTATACGTGGAGTCTTGAACTGCCCTGACCAGCCGTAAGCCCGTGTGAGTGCTAGTGAGAAGCAAGAACATACACTCTCTTTGTCGCACTTACACGGGCATATGGGTTGGTTCTAGAAGTTTAAGATTACATTTATACCATGTATACGCACCCGAAGTGGGTGAATAAGTCGTTTTACCTTGCCAGTTTTATCATTTAAGGTTTTAAAATCATTGTAGCTCTGGTTAATTAACGTCAACGGTAAGATTGTTTTTTTAAAGGAAGTTTCGTGAGTAATGTCGCGTGCAGCTAAATAATTTTTATATGTGTTTACTGTAAAGGTATCAAAAGAATAATCCGTATTTAAATACGACATAATGATTTAGAATATAAAAACCAGTGACTAAATGCTCTAGTTTGTTACTTCGAAAAAAAGGTGCAGTTGATACTGTGGTCTTGTCACGACTTCCGATAGTTAGTACTGCTACAAAATTTTCAGTCGGCAGTGATAAAGCTTTGTATCATCTGTCTTTCTTACACCGGGGCCTCCCCCAAGACCCAATTAACGCTAGAGAAGATAACCGAGTCTATCGGAGCGCCTATAGTGACCAAACTCGTAGACTTAATTCTCCCTTCCAGCAGTTGTATCATCAGAAGCTAATATTATCTAATTGAAGTGTTAAATATCACTAAAATTAGTTGTTGACGTCAGTGTACATACATATATTTCTTAAGAACAATTTTTTTTATGCATATTACCGAAAGGATACAATATACATACATAGAGTAACTAAAAATCACAACTGTATGGCTGTATATTTACTCTTAGTACTGTATGTAACTTTACCAACCGAAGCTTTTCAGCTAACGTTAACAAAAAAATATATTTGAGGGGGTTGTCACGGTACATTACGCATTAAAAGTTCGATGTGTGAAAATCTGATGGGACTGCACACCCCACTCAACCCGTAACAATGAATTTTTATCAGTTACTGCACTCGCCATGCAACCCGTCCGGGGTCTAATCATCTGTTTGTTTCGTTTCCGTCAAATTTTTGGCAAAGTGAGCCACTTTAAATTGCAACATCTCATAAACTATCAAGCATGGCTTTCTGAAATTTTTGAAAGTACTTCTTAACGTGGTCTGCTTCGACATATTGGTTTCTTACGAAAATCTATCAAAAATTAAACATGTTGTATAAGAAGACGTATCTTTGGCAGCAAACTTGCGACGACCTCTCCATAAGACTCCGCGTATAATGGAATAACTACGAGATTTTTTTTCTCAAAAACTACGAAGCTCGTTCCTGTAAAACTGTTATGTGTTATGTGTAGTGATGAAATAAGGGTCTTATAATTTTTTAACAAAATTGTATAAAAAAAATAAAATATCACGATAACGCCTCAAATTCACATTGTTACACTGAAAATGCGTTCAATCCTTAATGAAGTCGTATTGATAAGTAATATAAAAGCTATTTTTCTGTATGACATTATATGATTATAGTAGTCATACTAACAACTGATATAATAGCTATTCTCATGTATGACGTTATAATATAATAGTACCTGACAATAATTTAATAAAATCTAACCGAAAAAGTGGTAGAACACTTTTTATCTAGTTTTGTTTCCCAATACCCAGTACACATACTTTACATTCCTGTACTATCGCAATAGCTTTATTTCAGAAAAATAAACTTTTCTTTACTAAAATCGAATCCGTTGACAAACCTAAATTTGTCGTAAAATGATTCGTGTATCAGCTTTGCTAAACGAAATAATCAGTGCTACCTGCTAAAGATACTTATGTAAGCTGATTTTACACAAATACCATCGGTCATATCCATTCTTTCAGACAGTGTATTATAATATGAGGGAATCCATAAAAAATGTTCCGTTTAATCCCCGATTTTTAAATAAAATTATCGTTTGAGACACACTGTTGAGATAAAGCTTGTTTTGCTCGAAATGTTATGTACTATAAAGGAAAAATCGTTAAGATGGGATTCAGTAGAGGTGACACCCTTTTTTCGTAATTTTCATGTTTAAATTATATGTATATAGATGGGAGTAAAATATTATAAGCCCAATTTCAAGGGTGTGCCTAAATAAAAAATTTCATTAATAAACCGGGGATAAAAAAGGGATATTTTTATGGAGTTCCAAATAATTATAACATACAATCTAACATAATTATTATATATCTTAAAAAACAGTTAACAAGTAGTTTTCCGCGTTTTTCTTTCTAAATTTTGCTTGTAACTTTATTTGGGGTATTGTATTGCAGTAATTGCTCAAAATAATTTATTCGTTCTTTGATTACCTATAGATTGATACCAGTGAGATTATCTTTGACCTACTTTTTCCGAAGTTATATTGCAAAAAATGAGAAAACCGTCATACAAAATTTAAATTTTGTAACACAGTTAACTTTTACAGTTAACAATAAATTTGCCTTAAAATTCAGAGTTTGATGCTTCTTGTGACGATCTGTAAAAACGTGCAAACGATCTTTTTCTATCATTAAAAATAATGCCAGAAAACGATTATCACTTTAAAAATTAATTTGGATGCCCTAAACTTTACACTATAGCAGAATTAAATATCTCAAATCAATTTTATTAACGATACTAAAAGCATTAGCATAAAAAAAAATTAAAGTTTCCGTATCTGGTGGCACATGTCACCAGAGCAGGCATCTGGCCCGAAGAACTCCTTGTACTTGACCTGGTTGGATGCGCACCGGAAGCAAACTATACCCTACCTACTGACAGTGCAGTTAACAAACAAAATAATATAAAATTATAAGAAAGCGTTAATCCAAATAAAGTCAGTGAGCCGAGAAAATTTGCTAGCATATTTACGATTCACATTATTTACATTCACTTTAATCAATTCCTTACTTCTTAATCATAAAATATAGGAGATGAAATTCTTAGAAACTTGACAAAACTTTTAACGTATAGTTCACCAAATTGAATAAATAAAGTAATTCTAAATATTCTGTACATTAAGAGAAGAGGATACTTAAAAAAAATACAACTTTTACAATAAGACAACTTTATTTTCTATACATTTATTCGTATACATGTACATTAAGCTATAATTGAGCGTAAATTATTTACACTTTTTAATTAATGGATAACTTAAAAAAAAAGAACACACATATTATTTATCGAAAAATTGTTTTGTCCCAAGATTTATACTGATTGGATATGTTATTCCATGTATGGAAACAGGGGCTGTAAAGTCACTTTGATTGGTTTAGAAATACCCGCATTTGGATTCCGATTATGCATAGACTTCCATAGCTTATTCCATAACTGAAAATCCTATAAAGAAAGTTTTGAACATTTTTCGCTGAAAAAAACAATGATCAAAGCGCATGCAGTTTAAAGCTTGAGTTACTTTTGCGAACAGTTTGACTAAACTAATAAACACTTGTGGTGTTTTTCCCGAATAAAACATCTTATAGTTAAACTTTTAAAACCAGGGTTATTTTGTTTGAAATTTCATGCACTATAAGGAAAAAATCATAAACATCAGTTGAAACTGCGTGAAAAGAAGAAGGAAATCGCATAGTGTCTTTCATGTAAGTTTTATCATGCAAATAGTTAGGTAACAGAGCTTAATACCTGCAAAAGTTGCGGATCATCAATTTTAAAAGGACGTGCTTTTTGTACTTTTCGTACATTAGTTGTACGTACGGAATCTAAATTTTTTTTGCCATACGGAGGATTTACTGTCACTCTGATCGGCTTGGATAAACCCCTCCTAGGGTTTCGATTATGCATGGACTTCCATAGCTTATTCCATAACTGAAAATCCTGAAAAGAAAATTCTGTATATTTTGCTCTAAAAATTATAAACACTCAAATTGAGTTTTAAAACTGTGTCCGGTCGGGACAAACAATAGAAAATATTTTTGATTCAATGTATAAGACATTGACGTGTTTCTTGTGAATTAAATATTCATGAGTTTAGATTTAAAAAATTAGTCTGTAATTAAAAATAATTCAACAAAAGAAATATGTTTCAATTTAGTTTACGTTTTTTAAAATTTAGTTTTTCATTTGACATAATTCTCTTGTAGTATTTTCAAACAGATAATATAAAGGTTCTTAAAGGAGGNAAAAAAAAAAAAACAGACATATCCGTCGTTCCGGCTGATTTAATCGAAACAAAGTCTCTAGATCGCCTTTATTATCAGTACCATCGTTCATATATATATACACCCTCGGTAAAATTCCTCGGCGAGAGAGATACACTCACAAACGCACGCGTGTGCACTTTTACGCGCGTGTTATCAATCAGGCAAACGTAATAATAGTTGGTGGAAAGAAGGGCCACGTTTGTTAGCTGACCCGACAAATCGATGGGAAGAGGCAGAGGTACATGAGGACGGAGAGGACCAGGACAACGATGAGGGCGGCCCAAAAGATCCAGAACAAGCAGAGACGGATTTTTATCCAGAGCGGATGAGCCGTGTAGTAAGCCAAGTCCTCCTTTGTCAGTTCTGAAAGGAGAGAGAGAGGTATATTGATGATCCGCTCGGGGTGACGCATAAGCGCGCAAACACGACGGAAACTTTGGAAAATTTTTTTTTTTTTTAATTTTAATTTATCCGTTGTTGTTTGCGCAAATTTTACACGAAATTTCTCGAAATAACGCGATAGTTGCAACAACTCACGGTGAATATGTATTCATATATATGTATATATACATATACGTGTCGTGTGGAGACAATGATAAGAAAGAAAATAAAAGGTTGCTTGTGTGTGTTCGAGCAAAGAGTGTAGCTTTGCATATTATAATGCCCGACCACTTTTATCTTATCTCTGCAGTAATATTTACCAAAACAGAAAGGCTTTTCTCGGGATGCAACTCACGCGGTCTCGCGAAAATACTGCTACAACGATAGCAATGACGATGCCAATAGTTGTATAGCTATATTACTATTATTATTATTTTGCATTATTTGCCGTTATGAAATTATTGTTATTGTTATGGTATCCAAATTTACAAATGTCATTGGAAGGGAAGCTCGCGAGCGCGATCGTATTTATTCTTAAACGTATATTATTCTTTAAATTGTATCGTTATCATTGTTACCTCGTGGTTTGTAGAGCTTCGGATCCGACAAACTGATCCTCGCGCACTTGTGGTGGGTGTTTATCAAATACGTACTCTCCTTTGCTACCATTTTCCTTGCTTTAGTGGCCCCCACTGAAATCCTTTTACCGATTTTCATTCATTAAACGTGACTGTTTGTACTTTCTCATGAAAATGTCTTTAATTACCTTTTTGGACCTTGTTCCAATCAAAAATCGACGGACCCCAACGAAGTAGAGCACAGAACAGCTTCTTCTTCCATCCCCATCGCTTTGAACTTCTTGTTTTGAGAAAACGTCAGCCAAATATCGGGTGTGACATCCTGTACGCTTTACCGTATTCAAGTGACTCGAGCTTCCTGTACGTGCTATTGGCAAAGTATTATAAACGTACACTTTTATTTTCAAGTTTCTTTTTGACAAACAAAAGAGATGATCGGATATCGTATGTGATTACGTATGGATAAACACGCGTGCCCGCGGCGTCTAGTTGTATAGCTAAGGACCGACTGACTGTCCGCGATCGTCAGTTGTCAGTGTTCGGACATACGCGAGATAACGAATATAATCATATTTTCTTTGGTATTTATTGTTTACTGCATTTACTTCGTCGTGATCATGTCTATATTCAATACTTAAGCAGGGGAGTATCGCCTCTGAAAAATTAAAAAAAAAAATCTTTATCTGTAGGTAGTTACTCGCAGACGTAAAGTATTACATCTTCTTTTCAAAAGTTAACATTCATTAGAATAATAGTAAGCTATTTCAATGCAACAAAAAGGTATTTAGATACTAGCTGATTATGTACAAGTATGTGCTGAGCAAACAAATTCTATAGTACATTCAATTTAATGAAAAAAAAAATCATTAAGTTTATAAATGTATTTTTTATAAAAAAAAGGTGACATTTTAAAAGTAAACACAAAATTCATTATTACAAACTTGTTATTTTATAATTATCTCCAATGTGATAAATATTCATTCAACTTTACTTGCTTGTAAAAAAGATATGTATCGATCGATAACGGAGTTTCCCAAATCATCGTATTGTTAAATTATGAGAATTTCAAGGAGTTACGCACTTAAAAAGTATCAACAAAAATTCCAAAGTCTTGTAAGTCATCAGCGAACGGTGTGCGATTCATAAATATTTTCCCAAGCGGGTACTTTTCTAATAAATCAGAAATTCATGTTCTTTTGTAACTTTCCTATATTTTTATAGATGTAATCGACATAAAAGCTTACTAACGAGTTATTGTTAATTCAATGATAAACATTGATTTGAAAAAAATTTTACACTCCACAGTGAATCTAATCTCCTGATCATGCGATTTATTAATTGATAGCATATGAACAGATATTAGCTAGTTGAGGTTGCATAAATTAGGTGGAAGTTCAAATGTTATTTGATGGGTTGGTTTAAGATACAGACCGTTTTCCGAATGGTATAGGTACTGTGATTTATAAAATTAGGCTGGCGTTGGTAGGTACAATTTTTTGCTTATAAAAATAAAAAATTTTCTTTTCGCAACTAGTAAAGGGTTAGTTAGAGAATAATATTGATACAAACCTCAGCACAGGTTGTCAAGAGAAGTTTGTACATTAGGCGGGTAAATGAAGCCTAGAAAAATGGTCAATTAGAAATTTTCCACCAGAGCAATCACCAGACCCGAAGGACTCCTTGTACTTGCCCTGGTTGGATACGCACCGGATGCAAACTATACCCTTCCTACTGAGGGTGCAGTTAACAAACGAAATAACGCAGAATTACTAGAAAGCGTTAATTCAAATAAAGTCAGTGAGCCGAGAATATTTGCTAGTATATTTACGATTCACATTATTTACACTTACTTTAATTAATTCTTTACTTCTTAATCATAAAATATAGGAGTTGAAATTTTTAGAAACTTGACAAAACTGTCTGAACGAATATAAAAGTATTAGGGTTGTCAGGATAGGGGAAAGGCTGTGGCCTGATGCTGAATTATGAATTGTATTGATTCTTGTAAATAATTTCGTGTAGTGCTTAATAATAAATTTTGTAGCTCAACGAATGTTCTTTTTTGATATACCAAGCGGTACTACATGTACAAAATTAGTTTTATAAAGACGAATGTGTAGAAAGAAATGCGTATAGTTCCACGTATGTAGAGCATTCACTAAGGGGATCGATAATTTTATGGAATAAAGAGTAATTTTTTGACTGATTGTGTGAGAAAAAAAAAATCCATATAATATCTCAATTTTTAAGTTCTCACATAGTTAATCATTAGTGAAGATACACGTAAACAATCTTGTATAGATAAATATTGCGGGTTTTACTTACGATAAAATCATCACTGTACTAACGAAATCACTGAGCACGTGCAATGCTATATATGAAAATTAAAAATTTGTACTTGTAAGCATTTAAAAAATTTTGAATAGTGAATTGGAGAAACTTTCATTCCGTTCCCATAAAACTTATTGAATGCCTGCCAATTAATTCATAACCTAAGTACTGCTTTAACTCATATGTTTTAATAACTCTATGAAATTCTTAGTTTATAAGAATAACAGGGTCAATGTATAAAAAACTGAAAGTTCCTATTTCTCTCTCTCTTTCTGTCTGGAATTTTCCCTCATTGTACCTAACTTTCTTAAATATTATACTTTGATGTATACCAAATAAAGTTAGTCTACAATCAATTGTTAATTATGTGATGCAAAGCATTTTGAACACATTGTTTATTGTTTTGTCTAAAAATGTTAATTGTGCTCAATGCGAATATAGAAATCTAAAACAAAAATTGTAGCAAAAGAAGTGTCTTTTTTTAATGCTGAAATAATTTCTTCAAATTTTTAGAGCATCAACAAAGTCCGAAAAAATACATAAATGTATAAAAAATTTGCATTGTTTAAAATCTACAACAGTGACAAAAAAAAAAGTAGTATTTAAATGAGTTCCACATTTTTTCGACTATAAACAAAACTTTAATAAAATCTTAATATAGCATAAAACGATTTATTTTCAAATTTTTGAATATTTTATTCCATTTTTTAAGTATAAAAATGATTCTGAATGAATAAATAAAATATCAAAAAAAAAAAAAAAATGTTTTTCGAGAGCTACAACATTCTGGTTGACACCGATTGAGTAAGTCTTTAAATTTTCAAGATATAGTAAAAAAAAACAAAACTGTTTTTGAAACCTGTAAAATGTAATTTGTCTGCAAGACACTTTGACTACAAGAGCATAAAAAAACCTTTTTTTAGGTCTACATAAGTGGTCAAAAGTATTATTTTCTTGAGATCGAGATTTTTTAACTGCCAATGAAGCTATTATATTCATTTGAAAAGTTGCAAGCAACAAGCTAATTTTAATTTTTCAGATTTTGGCATTCCGGACGCTGGTATCATTTTTTTTTTAGCTATCGTTAAGGTACTTCTATACAACATTGTTATAAATTGTAGTGGAACTAAGGAGACCAAAGCTTGGAGCTGGCTGGCCTGTTTTTGGAATGACTCGTGTCTTACGTTATTGATTATTTTTTTACATTCTGTGTGAAACCCGAAATGCTCACCAATGGAAGTTCAATTTTTTGTTTCATGGGTGGAAAAACAACAGTCCGAGTTAATTGATCCATCATCAAGTTCACGTGGTGACAAAAATACGTGCATTTCAGCTTAAATTTGCAAACGTATGCGTTCAATAAATAGCCTCGTCCACTACATAGACACTACCTGGCTAAATAAATAGATTACAAAATCAAACGAATGTGAAACCAACACACGTACATGCCGCATACGAATAACTATGAATATCTTCTATGCACAGCTCTGTGGCATTAAAATAAAGCTACAAACAAAACTTGAGGGTAATTGGATGTTAAGTTTTAAAGATAGTCGATTTACATGTCTTAATAAGTGGTGGTTTTACTTATTCCTCCAGCAAAAATATAAGGCTATTCTGTGAAACAGTTGTACAAGACAAAAAATTCTAAATAAATAAATAAATAAATACATAAAAAAATTTTTTAACCTTTACCATGAAACTGAGGCATATTTTGTAATGAACTAGACTGAGCCCATCATGATTATAATAATTGACTCATTGCTAGTTTTGAGGTACTTCTATACAACATTGTTATAAATTGTAGCGGATCGGAGGAGGCCAAAGCTTGGAGCTGGCTGGCCTGTTTTTGGAATGACTCGTGTCTTACGTTATTGATTATTTTCATATATTCTGTAAGAAACCCGAATCGCTCACCAATTGAACTTCGATTTTTTGTGTCCGTTGGTGGAAAAACAACAGTCCAAGCTAATCGACCCATCGTCAAGTTCACGTGGTGACAAAAATAAGTATGCTTCAACTCAAATATGCAAACGTGTGCGTTCAATAAATGGTGCAGTCCACTACATATACACTGCCTGGCTAAAAGAACAGATTACAAGATCAAACGAATGTGAAACCAACACACGTACATGCCGCATACGAATAACTATGAATATCTTCTTCAAAACTTTTTATTAGATTAGGCTCAAATTTAGTGAATACATTGGTTTTTTTATGTTATAACCTGACAGCCTCAAATCCAGGAAATGTCATTAAACTTATAGAGTAATACATGTGGCTATTGAAGAAAAAACTTACATCATATGTACATCAATATATATTACAATAACGTACATCAGAATGGTCATTTTGATAACAATGACATAACAAAAAGGTAGTATTTGAATGAGATCTACATTTTTTTCGACTATAGACACAACTTTAATAAAAACTTAAGGATTTAGCAAAGAACGATTTTTTTCATATTTTTTAAAATTTTATTCCATTTTTTAAGTATAAAATTGATTCTGAATGAATAAATAAAATATCAAAAAAAAAAAAAAAATGTTTTTCGAGAGCTACAACATTCTGGTTGACACCGATTGAGTAAGTCTTTAAATTTTCAAGATATAGTAAAAAAAAACAAAACTGTTTTTGAAACCTGTAAAATGTAATTTGTCTGCAAGACACTTTGACTACAAGAGCATAAAAAAACCTTTTTTTAGGTCTACATAAGTGGTCAAAAGTATTATTTTCTTGAGATCGAGATTTTTTAACTGCCAATGAAGCTATTATATTCATTTGAAAAGTTGCAAGCAACAAGCTAATTTTAATTTTTCAGATTTTGGCATTCCGGACGCTGGTATCATTTTTTTTTTAGCTATCGTTAAGGTACTTCTATACAACATTGTTATAAATTGTAGTGGAACTAAGGAGACCAAAGCTTGGAGCTGGCTGGCCTGTTTTTGGAATGACTCGTGTCTTACGTTATTGATTATTTTTTTACATTCTGTGTGAAACCCGAAATGCTCACCAATGGAAGTTCAATTTTTTGTTTCATGGGTGGAAAAACAACAGTCCGAGTTAATTGATCCATCATCAANAGAAAAAATATTTAAAAAATCAATAAGAAAAAAAAAAATCTTGCAGTGCTAAACCACCGTCTTGAGTACGAAAAAAAACTTAAGGGAGTTCTATCAGTTACAGAATTAACAAAAATAATTTTATGAAAATATGTTTACAAATTAATAAAGTCACAAAATTCAACTACATTTTTTATTATTTATGAACTAATCACATATTTTAATCCTTTTTCAGTGATATTTTTATTTTTAAAGAATCATACTCTTGTGTCTCCGTATAATTCGATTTTGCAGGGCTACCTGGCGTATCAGTCGTATCAGTCGAAAGTAATAATTACTCAGTTTAATTAAATTTTGTATACGAGTACTAAACAGTGTACAAGTATCATGTAATAAATATGCTGTGCTAGAAAAGAAATTAAAAGCTTGACCGTTTTTAGATTTTGATTATACAAATTAACTATGCATTAATTTAGATTGAAACAATTTATCACTCCTATTTGAAGGCTTTAAAAATTTTTGAAAACCTGAAATTTCCTACGACATTTTGATAGTTTCATGACCTCGTCATCATGAAATTCTTAATTTGTTTTTTATATTTTGGATACGACAACAATTAAAAAAAAAACTTTGATTTAACTCTGTTTTAGCAGCATAATACGTAATAGTTAATTTAAGTATAAATAAGGAAGCAATCGACTTAAATTTGGGAAAATGTACTGATAAAGCACTTATAAGAAGACATCATGTTACATAATAAACGTCAAATTTAACTTTTATTGCATACTAACAATTTATGTAGATATGATCACATGGAGAATTCATAATGATTCTTTTCACAAAAGTTAGTTTTTTTGAGTTTTTATTCAAATGGTTCATTGTTTTGTGGGATATTAGTAATACACTTTTTATTCTCTTCTTGCCCAACCCCATGAGGTATGTAGACAATCAAGACTCTATCTGAGCTTAAAATTACCTTGGTATTACTTAAATCGGAATTTTCAGGTATGCAAATCTTCTTAGTCATATTTTTACGCATATTACGATCCTTATCCAGCATTTTTTCGTGTATTCCCTCGACTATGATAAAATCGTCAACCACCTAAAAGTAGAACATAGTTAATGTACAGACATGTTCTTTTTTCGAGAGAAATTACATGCGTAACAAATTTAAGAAGAAATGTGATACAATCATGTACGAAAAAAAATTTTTTTTTTTTGCACTTTTTCTGTAAATAATCGATGACTACAGTGTGCTGTTATAACGCACGATTGCTTTACGAGACTGGCTAATATTTTTACCGAAATGAAAAGTTTATGGATAACTTGTAAAGACATGTAAATCGACTACCTTCAAAACTTTTTATTAGATTAGGCTCAAATTAAGTGTAAAAATTTGATTTTTTACGTAAAAATCTGACAGTTCTAGATCAGATAATGTCATCATAAAAAAAAATTTTGCTAGTTCCAATTATGCATAGCTCCAATTATGCATAGCTCTTTAAAAATTTAAATCAGTTTTTTGCATTTAACCTTTTTTTTTATTGACATTTTAGGTCCACACCGTCGAAAAAAAAATGTAAATCTCAAAAAAGAATTAAAAAAAGCATTTCTATGCCTTTAGAGTCAAAATGGTAATAATTAACAGTCTGTTAAAATAAGTTTTTGAGTTATATCTTAAAGACTTGCCCATTTAGTATGAGAAATAAAGCTGTAGATCTCAAAAAATATATTTTTTCAACCTCTTTATTTAAATTTTCCAAAAACGTCTATGTACCTTAAAAATTCAATTAAATATTAAACTATATATAAGTGAGTTTTTTTGTTATCTCTTTCATAATTTTTATTGAAGGCTTTTGAATGGTCGAAAAAATTTGTATATCTCATTGANAGATCATCTTGGTACCTTAAGAATTTAAGAGAATATTAAAAAAACACATAAGAAGTTAGTTTTTTCGTTATATCTTCTATTATTTTTATAACAGGTCTTTGAATGATTAAAAAAAGTTGTATATTTTATGAAAAAATTTTTTTGTGTTGCACACTTTTATTCGAATTGTAAACCTGATGGTCTTAAAAGCAACAAAAATTAAAGAATACAAAAAAAAATTTCTTTGTCCATTACAATGAACGGTTAACAATATACCTAAAGACTACGTAAATTTTCGTTATTTTTGTGTATTTTTTACTACTTGTTTCATGCTTTGAAAAATAAAGAAAATATTTTAACATGAATAAATCTGGTTTTTTTTCTGCTAAAAATTATGTTTTAGATTTATTTGTAGCTGAAATAAAGTTATGAACCCTATTGTTTTACGTTTTTGGTTTACACATTTCAATATGAAATGTGATCGTTATAGTCTAAATAACGAGAATTCACAAAAATACGTTGAAAGCTGATATAATAGGCTGATGTTGCTGAATTAAGTATAAAAAAAAAAATTAGTCTAAATATAGTGATGTTTTTTGTTTCCGTAAAAAATGTAGCATTTGTGTCTTGAAATGCTTTTTATTTTTCAGAATTCAGCATTAATCATAAAAGAAGCATGTGTTAAAAAATGAAATAAAAAGATACTCACGGATACATTAATCTGTTCTGGAGTATATTGCACGCAATCTAATGTTGCTTTAATTTTTTCCTAAAAAATTATATTTTTGAAAATTATATGGAATAAGTTGTAAAATATACTAAGTATGCGTATACATGGACTCTTGAACTTTCTAGACCAGCCGTAAGCCTGTGTGAGTGCGAGTGGGAAGCAAGAACATACACTCGCTTTGTCGCACTTACATGGGCATACGGGCTGGTCCTAGAAATTCAACACTCCATTTATGCCATGTATACGCACCCCAAGTGGGTGAATAAGTCGTTTTACCTTGCAAGTTTTATCATTTAAGGTTTTAAAATCATCGTAGCTCTGGTTAATTATCGTCAACGGTAAGAGTGTTTTTTTAAAGGAAGTTTCGTGAGTAATGTCGCGTGCAGCAAAATAAGTTTTCCATGTGTTTACTTTAAAGTCGCCATAACAATAATCCGTATTAAACTCCGACATAATGATTGAGAATATAAAAACCGGAGTCTAAATGCTATAGTTTGTTACTTCGAAAAAAAGGTGCAGTTGATACTGTGGTCTTGTCACGACTTCCGATAGTTAGTACTGCTACAAAATTTTCAGTCGGCAGTAATAAAACTTTGTATCATCTGTCTTTCTTACACCGTGGCCTCACCCAAGACCTAATTAACGCTAGTGAAGATAACCGAGTCTATCGAAGCGCCTACAGTGAGCAAACTCGTAGACTTAATCCTCCCTTCCAGCAGTTGTATCATCAGAAGCTAATATTATCTAATTGAAGTGTTAAATATCACTAAAATTAGTTGTAGACGTCAGTGTAAATACATATATTTCTTAAGAACAAGTTTTTTTATGCATATTACCGAAAGGATACAATATACATGCATGGAGTAACTAAAAATCACAACTGTATGGCTGTATATTTACTATTAGTAGTGTATGTAACTTTACCAACCAAAGCTTTTTAGCTAACGGTAACAAAGAAACATATTTAAGGGGGTTGTCACGGTACATTACGCATTAAAAGTTCGATGTGTGAAAATCTGATGGGATTGCACACCCCACTCTACCCGTAACGATGAATTTTTATCAGTTACTGCACTCGCCATACGACCCGTCCGGGGTCTAGTCATCTGTTTGTTTCGTTTTCGTCAAATTTTTGGCAAAATGAGCTACTTTAAATGGCAAAATCTCATAAACTATCAAGCAAGGCTTTCTGAAATTTTTGAAAGTACTTCTTAATGTGGTCTGCTTCGACATATTGGTTTCTTACGAAAATCTATCAAAAATTAAACAAATTGTATAAGGAGACGTATCTTTGGCAGCAAACTTGCGATGACCTCTCCATAAGAGTCTGCATATAGTAGAAAAACTGTGAGATTTTTTTTCTCAAAAACTACGAAGCTCGTTCCTGTGAAACTGTAATGTGTTACGTGTAGTNATAGCTATACCCGTGTATACGCACATATTCCTTCCCCCTCTACTAGGTACCTATCGTACGCACAATTTGGTCTTCTCCTCCGCTGCTGAAACGTGCGTATAGTTCGGCTGATTTGCCGCGACGGGGCGCTCAAAACAGTGGAAAAAAAGCGACACACTCTCTACCATAGGCGCTGGCAATCTCCCTTCTAATCTCTGTTGCATGCAATCTACTGTTGCTTCAAAGTCATCCTTAAAGAACTTTATTTTGTTAAAATATATGGAATAAGTCGTAAATATAGCAAGTGGAAATATAAATCGTTTTACCTTTTGAGTTCCAACATTCAAGGTCTTAAAAGTATTGTAGCTCTGGAGGGTAAACGTCAACGGCAAGAGTGTTTTTTTTTTTTTAATGGAAGTTTCGTGAGAAATGTCGTGGGCTGCCATATTCTCTCTAATTATTTCTTGGTCCAATTTGTCGCCAAAATCCATAATATCGTTTCCAGACGTCATAATAATTCAGAATATGAAAATCAGTATCTAAATGGTCTAGTTGTTACTTCGACAAAAATAAAAAGCAACTGAAGAAAAACGAAAAAATATTCATATAATACTGTTACTTGTGGATAGCTAAAGGTACAGTTGATGCTTATTCGCTTCCGCCAGGTAAATGAGATAGAGGGGATAATCGAATCTATCGAAGCGCCCATAGTGAACAAACTCGGCGACTCAGTCCTCCCTCCCAGAAGCTGTAAATGCTTAAAAAAAAACGTGACAACATAAGCTAATATTGCCCGATTAAAGTATTATTGAAGTGTTACGGTACCAACCAAATATTTTTCAGCCAACGTCAACAAAGGAATATATTTAAATTTTTACGATCGCACTGAAAATGCATACAATGCTTAACGGAGTTATATTAACTGCTGATGTGACAGCTATTTTTCGGTAAGATATTATAATATATAATTGTGGTCGTCATACTAACAACTGATATAATAGCTATTCTCATGTATAACGTTATAATATAATAGTACCTGACAATAATTTAATGAATTCTTATTGAAAAAATGGTAGAACACTTTTTATCTAGTTTTGTTTCCTAATACCCAGTACACATACTTTACATTCCTGTACTATCGCAATAGCTTTATTTCAGAAAAACGAACTTTTCTTTACTAAAATCGAATTCGTTAACAAACCTAAATTTGCCAGAAAATGATTCGTGTATCAGCTTTGCTAAACGAAATAATCAGTGCTACCTGCTAAAGATACTTATGTAAGCTGATTTTACACAAACATCATCGGTCATATCCATTCTTTCAGACAGTGTATTATAATATGNTTTAGTCGTGTATGTACTTTTTATGGCCAATTAAAAATTTCTAACTGAATCAAATGTAATATTAACGGCAAGGTTTTATTTTTTAACTGATCTCAAATAAAAAAGAAGTAAGCCGAGGGAAAAGTTTTAAATAGCAAAATAGTCATAAAAAAATAAGTAATCATAAAATATAGGAGTTGAAATTCTTAAAAACTTGACAAAACTTTCAACGTGTAGTTTACCAAATTTAATAAATTAAGTAATTATAAATATTCTGTACATTAAGAGAAAAGGACACTTAAAAAAAATACAACTTTTCCAATAAGACAACGTTATTTTCTATACATTCATTCGTATACATGTACATTAAGCATATAATTAAGCGTGAATTATTTACACTTTTTAATAAATGGATAACTTAAAAAAAGAAAACACACATATTATTTGTCAAAAAATTTTTTTGTCCCAATATTTATACTGATTAGATATGTTATTCCATGTATGGAAACAGGGGCTGTAAAGTCACTTTGATTGGTTTAGAAATACCCGCATTTGGATTCCGATTATGCATAGACTTCCATAGCTTATTCCATAACTGAAAATCCTGAAAAGAAAATTCTGTATATTTTGCTCTAAAAATTATAAACACTCAAATTGAGTTTTAAAACTGTGTCCGGTCGGGACAAACAATAGAAAATATTTTTGATTCAATGTATAAGACATTGACGTGTTTCTTGTGAATTAATTATTCATGAGTTTAGATTTAAAAAATTAATCCGTAATTAAAAATAATGCAACGAAAGAAGTATGTTTTAATTTAAGAAGTGTACGTTTTTTTAATATTATTTTTTATTTGTCGTAATTCGCTAGTCGCAATTTTCGACGGATAATATGAAGGTTCTTAAAGGAGGGAAGCATATGACAGTGTCTCATTATTACCTTTCATATATATATACACGCATAATACACAAAGTTAAGTGAGTAGAGCTAATTCATACCTGCAAAAGTTTTGGATCGTCGCTTCGAAAACTATGTGCGTTTTGTCTGCGTCGTGGATTGAGATAGGCACGTGGCTTACGTACAAGATTTGTACGATTTTTGTCGCAGTTTCTGTGGCGCCATCCATAATACAGTTTCTCAAGAAGTAGAATAATAAGACTTATGGTGCACCCACCGATCAAAATGGCAAACAGGGGAAGTACATCTTTTATGTCAGTGAAATGATGTAGTTTTTGTTCATCGTCAGTTTTGGTCTTATATTTCATATTTATTTTTTTCATAACTCCAATTTCATTAAACCTTTGAATACTAAATAATTTTTTTAGCATACAGTTAAAACAGTTTTATACAATATAAAAAACTCACTAATAGTTAAAGAATTGGGTGAGTGGATGATTTTTCTTTAATCCTATACTTCCGTACCCCCAGCTGCTGATAGGAACGCTCCCCATTTTGCATGTCATCCTTTGATTTATTAATTTTAATAGCGTTGACGTCGTAAACAAAGCTACTTTTTTGGAGCAGACCTGTGTTTAATAAAAAATAGCTTTTAATTTAAAAAAATCGCAGTTTCTAATATTTATCAAGCGAAGATTAAAAAATCTTTAACAGATAAGATAAATAAAACATGTAAGTGAAAGCACAGCTTATACGGTTACAATACACATTTGAATATAGTAGTGCAAAAAGGTGTCTGAAGCCGTGAGTTGTCTTCCCTTTGCAATTTGCGAAGTATTGTTTCTTTTAAATAATTGAAAAACATAAAATTCCTACATATCAATTAAGAAATAGTAAAGTAAAATATTTTATCATGTTTTGAGTTTTTTCTCACATGCGCTTATAAATTTAGCAAGATTTTTAAGTACAGATTCCGCTGTAACTTTATAAACTGTAATAAAAGTATTACTTTTTGCACCTGTTTGTCGTTATACAACGTCAGTGTAGCCGTTCAATAATATATTTAGTAATAATGACGTTATAATTTATATTACTGATTTTAATAATGACACAAGACTTTTAAACAATACCTGTTGAATAGCTGCTTCTGTATCATTAAGTAAGTTATTTGAATTTTGAATTAGTTCTTTTATTTTATTAAAAGTAGGGTCTTTAGATGTTACCTGTTAAAATGTGAAAAAAATTTAATGAAAATCTTAAATCCCATTGACACTTAAACTATTTATAATTTTACCAAAGTAGATCTGTAGGAGATGGAATTTTCCAAAGCAATTATTTGATAAGAACTATCTTGCATAAACTCGGCTAGATCTTTAAACGGCACTGTAGGTTCTCCGACTGTCAAGTAACTGGCTAACGATCCACAATAAACTGCGTAAATTACTAATGCGCAAAATAGAACTAATAAGTACACCCATTTTAGTGACGTACGATTAGCATAAGTCTCTATAAATTGAAGAAATGGTATTTATAAGTTGTATGATTTTTTATTGATCGCCAATTTTAGTGTTCAAAACTTACGTGATAGTCCCTGCTGACAGAATATGCCCCACACTTGTGTGTAACTTTCCAATAGAATTGTATATCTTGACTTTCTTTTGTCTTTGTTTCTGATGTTGATACAAGTCAATATAATCGTCAAGATCATTATAGTAATAACTAGCGTAATCCATGTACTTTTGCTAAAAATCTAATAGTTACGTATTTAATTTATGATAAACATTAAAGACGTATAAAGCCTGCAGGGATGTTTGTCTAATAAACAAAGATACTACCAATAATTTTAATTTAAGCTTATTTTTATTATAGTGTAATAAACTACAAATTATAACATAATTTAAAAAATTATTGATTTTTTTTAGTCCATTTATATTAGATTGTCGATTTTGTTATGGATTNTTTCAGTATTGAAAACTTACGTGACAGTCCCTGCTGACAGAATATGCCCCACACTTGAGTGAAATTTTCCAATAGAATTGTATATCTCGACTTTCTTTTGTCTCTGTTTCTGATGTTGATACAAGTCAATGTAATCGTTAAGACCATTATAATTATAACTAGTGTAATCCATGTACTCTTGCTCAAAATCTGTTTGTTAAATATTAAATTTTTAATTTTATGAACATCAATTACGAATGAAGTTTGCGCGATGTTTGTCTAATAAAGAAAGATGTTACCAATCATTTTAATTTGAGTGTACCTTTATTTTAGTGTATTAAACTATTAGTTATTACATGATAAAAATAAATTGTTGATTTTTCATACTCTTTTTTACATTCAATTATCGATTTTTTTGTAGATCGATGTAGAAGAGACGATAATAAGATTTTAGTAAAATAAAGTATGTTTTATTTTGTAAGAATTTCTCACCTCTAAGTAGGCGTTCCAAAGTACATATGAACTGTCAGGAATTTTTACGAGCACGCTGTGCCGCAAACTTGTAATAGGAATCGTAAGATCAAAGTTTTCCGAAATATTTTCATTTATATTCATTTTCATAGCTATCACATCGATATCTAGTATAGTAATGTTAGATGTGGTATTTCTTTTTTCAGTTGTTTGGTTCCCACTTTTATTGCTTCATACTAAGTTTATCGTTTCTTGAGTGATGTTCATCACAGATGTCGATTCATCTACAATTTTTTTTGGTATCTCGTAAACATACTTATCATTTAATACTTTAGACTGAGCTGGAACCTTCCCCTTTTAATAACCAAAACATGTGTTACGAAGGATAACCGTTGTTAGATATTTAAAATAAGATAGATAAAACTTTCAGCGAGACATCCATCAAATTTCTCCTTCTCTCAAACAAAGCTCGACGATCTGTGACATTCAGACGAGTCTTTGAATTCCACTTAAGGTATTCGTGAACCTGCAAATCTTTATCCAATGATCCTTTGGAGAACCACTCCTTGATATCCGAATCATCCCCACATTTAACCATCATTTCAACAGCAAAGTTCAAGCCGAGGCGATTTTCTCGTGGATTTCGGCAGAAAGTACTCATTGACTCCGTCATTGATGAATCAAATAATAATAACCACACATGAGAATCAATACTTTCTGTCGTCGTAAAATGCATGAAATTTTTTAAATCGTCTTCAGTTTTTAGCATAACGACGAATAATAACTTTGAACTGGTTTTCATGCTGGAAAACCTAGTGGTTAAGTCAGATCCTGCGATTGCCATCGAATAATGATGATTTTTTGAAAGTTGCCTGATGATTCCCGTTGCAACATGCATTCCTTTAAAAAAAAAGAACAATAAAAGAAAAAAAAAAAAAAAAATCAAAACAATAAACAACTTTTTACTGAAACTATCTTCCAACTGTTTGTTTTTTTACTTACTTTCAAAACTATTGTACACGATCACAACACTGTTGATTTTATACAATTCTTTCACGTCCATTATTAGATTCGAATAATCATTTATATTAGTTGTTGAATCATTACCACAAACTAATGAAACAGCTAAAAGAATAAAAACTGAAAACGTTGATACAGCCATTTTGGACCAGCAATAACGAAACCGAAGATTGCAAGAAATTAATGTATTTTTATTATCTCGGCTGAGATATTGTACTGCAAAAACGCGTCGTAAGATTGTGGAACCTTATAACAGTAAAACTAGTCAATTTCACTAAACTTTTAGGACAATGTTTTTGATTTACTCGGTCTGATTGCTGTGAACCGGATAAAGTCCTGTGTTAAACTGTCCAAACGAATGTAAAAATATTAGGGTTGTCAGGATAGGGGAAAGGCTGTGGCCAGATGCTGAATAATGAATTGTATTGATTCTTGTAAATAATTTCGTGTAGTGCTTAATAATAAATTTTGTAGCTCAATGAATGTTCTTTTTTGATATACCAAGCGGAACTACATGTACAAAATTAGTTTTATGAAAACGCATGTGTACAGTGAAATGCGTATCTTTAGGTATATTACAACGTATATAGTGTATTCAACAAGAAGGTAGATTATATGTTATTGATTAGTTTTTTACATTATGTGTGAAACCCGAAGTGCTAACCTATCGAAGTTTGATTTTTTATGTTTGTTTGTAGTAAAACAACAGCTCAAGCTAATCGACCCATCGTCAAGTTCACGTGGTGACAAAAATACGTATGCTTCAACTTAATTATGCAAACGTGTGCGTTCAATAAATGGCCTTGTCCACTACATAGACACTGCCAGATTAAAAGAACAGATAAAAAGGCAAAATGAATGTGAAACCAAAACTTGTACATGACGCTTACGAATAACTATGAATATCTTCTACGCTCAGCTTTGCCTCGAGCTTTGCATTACATAATGAGATAATATTACCGGCATATGCATTCCCTGCAGTATTTTTGTGACGCAGTAATATAATGATCCATTTTTCTTCTTCAGCTTAAGTTTTGTATAACTTTTTTACTTATTTAAAAAAGAAGTAAAGATGAGCTTTAATGAGTTAATANCAAAATGAATGTGAAACCAAAACTTGTACATGACGCTTACGAATAACCATGAATATCTTCTACGCTCAGCTTTGCCTCGAGCTTTGCATTACATAATGAGATAATATTACCGGCATATGCATTCCCTGCAGTATTTTTGTGACGCAGTAATATAATGACCCATTTTTCTTCTTCAGCTTAAGTTTTGTATAACTTTTTTACTTATTTAAAAAAGAAGTAAAGATGAGCTTTAATGAGTTAATAGGTTTGGGGACTCTAATAAGAGGTCAGGTACCTTAAACTTTTACTTTTTGATTTTTTAATTTTTATCGTTAAGAATAATTCTTACTTATTTCAGATGTTTGATTGTATATAATATGTTAATAAGATGTATGGAGAAAAACTTTCCGAACAATGTTATAAAAAAATCTCATTAATTTGAAATTAGTTATGTAATCTTATGAAATTTTTTATTTTGTGAAAATACTAAGCTAAAGTTGTTGTTATACGGTAGATTATGAGAGATAAGCAGTATCTATTATTTAAAAATTTCACTTAAAGAGGTATCTTCTTCTTGCTCTGATATTAATGTATTAAAATTATCATTGATGAAAACAACATTGAATTTTGAGCACTACTTACGCCTTATAACATACTTCTTTTTTGATTAAAAAATTTTTTTAAAATAAAATTTCACTATATTTCTTATTATTTACTAATGAAACACAGATGTGTATTTTTTTTTAGTGAAATTTGCTTTTTAAAAAACTATATTCTAATATTTTATCATGTTTTGAGTTTTTTCTCACATGCGCTTATAAATTTAGCAAGATTTTTAAGTACAGATTTCGCTGTAACTGTATAAACTGTAATATATAACTTTTTGCACCAATTTGTCGTCACGCAACGTCAGTGTAGCCGTTTAATATCATATTTAGTAAGAATGGTGTTATAGTTTATATTACTGATTTTAATAATGATTCAAGACTTTAAGTAAATACCTGCTGAATAGCTGCTTCTGTATTATAGGTGACACCCTTTTTTCGTAATTTTCATGTTTAAATTATATGTATATAAATGACACAAGACTTTTAAACAATACCTGTTGAATAGCTGCTTCTGTATCATTAAGTAAGTTATTTGAATTTTGAATTAGTTCTTTTATTTTATTAACAGGATTTTTAAGTATAGATGGGAGTAAAATAATATAAGCCCAATTTCAAGGGTGTGCCTAAAAAAAAATTTTATTAATAAACCGGGGATAAAAAAGAGATATTTTTATGGATTTCCAAATATACATAACATACAATCTAACATAATTATTATATATCTTAAAAAACAGTTAACAAGTAGTTTTCCGCGTTTTTCTTTCTAAATTTTGCTTATAACTTTTTTTGGCGCATTGTATTGCAGTAATTGCTCAAGATAATTTATTCATTCTTTGATTACCTATCGATGGGTACCAGTGAGATTATCTTTGACCTACTTTTTCCGAAGTTATATTGCAAAAATTGAGAAAACCGTCATACAAAATTTAAATTTTGTAACACAGTTAACTTTTACAGTTAACAATAAATTTGCCTTAAAATTCAGAGTTTGATGCTTCTTGTGACGATCTGTAAAAACGTGCAAACGATCTTTTTCTATCATTAAAAATAATGCCAGAAAACGATTATCACTTTAAAAATTAATTTGGATGCCCTAAACTTTACACTATAGCAGAATTAAATATCTCAAATCAATTTTATTAACGATACTAAAAGCATTAGCATAAAAAAAAATTAAAGTTTCCGTATCTGGTGGCACATGTCACCAGAGCAGGCATCTGGCCCGAAGAACTCCTTGTACTTGACCTGGTTGGATGCGCACCGGAAGCAAACTATACCCTACCTACTGACAGTGCAGTTAACAAACAAAATAATATAAAATTATAAGAAAGCGTTAATCCAAATAAAGTCAGTGAGCCGAGAAAATTTGCTAGCATATTTACGATTCACATTATTTACATTCACTTTAATCAATTCCTTACTTCTTAATCATAAAATATAGGAGATGAAATTCTTAGAAACTTGACAAAACTTTTAACGTATAGTTCACCAAATTGAATAAATAAAGTAATTCTAAATATTCTGTACATTAAGAGAAGAGGATACTTAAAAAAAATACAACTTTTACAATAAGACAACTTTATTTTCTATACATTTATTCGTATACATGTACATTAAGCTATAATTGAGCGTAAATTATTTACACTTTTTAATTAATGGATAACTTAAAAAAAAAGAACACACATATTATTTATCGAAAAATTGTTTTGTCCCAAGATTTATACTGATTGGATATGTTATTCCATGTATGGAAACAGGGGCTGTAAAGTCACTTTGATTGGTTTAGAAATACCCGCATTTGGATTCCGATTATGCATAGACTTCCATAGCTTATTCCATAACTGAAAATCCTATAAAGAAAGTTTTGAACATTTTTCGCTGAAAAAAACAATGATCAAAGCGCATGCAGTTTAAAGCTTGAGTTACTTTTGCGAACAGTTTGACTAAACTAATAAACACTTGTGGTGTTTTTCCCGAATAAAACATCTTATAGTTAAACTTTTAAAACCAGGGTTATTTTGTTTGAAATTTCATGCACTATAAGGAAAAAATCATAAACATCAGTTGAAACTGCGTGAAAAGAAGAAGGAAATCGCATAGTGTCTTTCATGTAAGTTTTATCATGCAAATAGTTAGGTAACAGAGCTTAATACCTGCAAAAGTTGCGGATCATCAATTTTAAAAGGACGTGCTTTTTGTACTTTTCGTACATTAGTTGTACGTACGGAATCTAAATTTTTTTTGCCATACGGAGGATTTACTGTCACTCTGATCGGCTTGGATAAACCCCTCCTAGGGTTTCGATTATGCATGGACTTCCATAGCTTATTCCATAACTGAAAATCCTGAAAAGAAAATTCTGTATATTTTGCTCTAAAAATTATAAACACTCAAATTGAGTTTTAAAACTGTGTCCGGTCGGGACAAACAATAGAAAATATTTTTGATTCAATGTATAAGACATTGACGTGTTTCTTGTGAATTAAATATTCATGAGTTTAGATTTAAAAAATTAGTCTGTAATTAAAAATAATTCAACAAAAGAAATATGTTTCAATTTAGTTTACGTTTTTTAAAATTTAGTTTTTCATTTGACATAATTCTCTTGTAGTATTTTCAAACAGATAATATAAAGGTTCTTAAAGGAGGGAAGCATATGACAGTGTCTCATTATTACCTTCCATATATACATACACGCATCATACATAAAGTTAAGTGAGTAGAGGTAATTGGTACCTGCAAAAGTTTTGGATCGTCGCTTCGAAAACTATGTGCTTTTTGTCTGCGTCGTGGATTAAGATAGGCACGTGGTTTACGTACGAGATTTTTACGATTTTTGTCGCAGTTTCTGTGGCACCATCCATAATGAAGTTTCTCAAGTAGTAGAATAATAAGACTTATGGTGCATCCGCCGATCAAAATGGCAAACAGAGGAAGTACATCTTTTATGTCAGTGAAATGATGTAATTTTTGTTCATCATCAGTTGTGGTCTTATAGTCCATTTTTATTTTTTTCATAACTCCAATTTCATTAAACCTTTGAATACTAAATAATTTTTTTAGCATACAGTTAAAACTGTTTTATACATTATAACGAACTTACTAATAGTTAAAGAATTGGGTGAGTGGATGATTTTTCTTTAATCCTATACTTCCGTACAACCAGCTGCTGATAGGAACGCTCCCTATTTTGCATGTCAATTCTTGATTTATAATTTTTAATAGCTCTGAAGTCGAAAATAAAGCTACTTTTTTGGAGCAGACCTACGTTCAATAAAAAAAATAGCTTTTATTTTGATGAAACCGTAGTTTCTTATATTTATCGAGTGAAGATTTAAAAATCATAGATCATTATCAGACAAGATAAATAAAACGTGTAAGTGAAAGCACAGCTTATACGGTTACAACACTCATTTGAATATAGTAGTGCAAAAAGGTGCCTAAAGCCGTGAGTTGTCTTACCTTTGCAATTTGCGCAGTATTGTTTCTTTTAATTGATTGAAAAATATGAATTTTCTACGTATGAGTTAAAAAATAGAAAAATAAAATGTATTGTCATGTTTTGAGTTCTTTCTGACATGCGGTTATGAATTTAGCAAGATTTTTAAGTACAGATTTCGCTGTAACTGTATAAACTGTAATATATAACTTTTTGCACCAATTTGTCGTCACGCAACGTCAGTGTAGCCGTTTAATATCATATTTAGTAAGAATGGTGTTATAGTTTATATTACTGATTTTAATAATGATTCAAGACTTTAAGTAAATACCTGCTGAATAGCTGCTTCTGTATTATTCAGTAAGTTATTTGAATTTTGAATTAGTTCTTTTATTTTATTAAAAGTAGGGTCTTTAGATGTTACCTGTTAAAATGTGAAAAAAATTTAATGAAAATCTTAAATCCCATTGACACTTAAACTATTTATAATTTTACCAAAGTAGATCTGTAGGAGATGGAATTTTCCAAAGCAATTATTTGATAAGAACTATCTTGCATAAACTCGGCTAGATCTTTAAACGGCACTGTAGGTTCTCCGACTGTCAAGTAACTGGCTAACGATCCACAATAAACTGCGTAAATTACTAATGCGCAAAATAGAACTAATAAGTACACCCATTTTAGTGACGTACGATTAGCATAAGTCTCTATAAATTGAAGAAATGGTATTTATAAGTTGTATGATTTTTTATTGATCGCCAATTTTAGTGTTCAAAACTTACGTGATAGTCCCTGCTGACAGAATATGCCCCACACTTGTGTGTAACTTTCCAATAGAATTGTATATCTTGACTTTCTTTTGTCTTTGTTTCTGATGTTGATACAAGTCAATATAATCGTCAAGATCATTATAGTAATAACTAGCGTAATCCATGTACTTTTGCTAAAAATCTAATAGTTACGTATTTAATTTATGATAAACATTAAAGACGTATAAAGCCTGCAGGGATGTTTGTCTAATAAACAAAGATACTACCAATAATTTTAATTTAAGCTTATTTTTATTATAGTGTAATAAACTACAAATTATAACATAATTTAAAAAATTATTGATTTTTTTTAGTCCATTTATATTAGATTGTCGATTTTGTTATGGATTGATGTTGAAAAGACAATAATGATACTTTTGTAAAATAAAGGATATTTTATTTTGAAAGATTTTCTCACCTCTAAGTAGGCGTTCCAAGGTACATACGAATTGTCAGGAATTTTGATGAGCAGACTGTGTCGAAAACTTGTAGTAGGAATCGTAAGGTCAAATTTTTCTGAATTATTTCTGTTCATATTCATGTTTATAGCTAGCATATTGATATCTGATGCATTGTTGTTAGATGTATTATTCCTTTTTTCAGCTGTTTGATTCCCAGTTTTATTGGCTGATACTAAGTTGTTGGTTTCTTGAGTTATTTTCATCACAGATGTCAATTCACCTATGATTTTTTCAGGTAACTCGTGAACATAGTTTTCATTTATTACTTTGGACTGAGCTGGTTCCTTACTCTTTGAAAACGAAAATATGTGTTATGAAGGATAGCTTTATTAAAATGTGAAAAGTAATAAAATTTTCTTACTTTGAAAGATAAAACTTTTAGCGTGACATCCGTCAAATATCTTCGCCTTTCAAACAAATTTCGACGATCTGTGACATTCAGACGAGTCTTTGAATTCCACTTAAGGTATTCGTGTACCTGCATCTCTTTATCCAATGATCCTTTGGAGAACCACTCCTTGATATCCGAATCATCCCCACATTTAACCATCATTTCAACAGCAAAGCTCAAGCCTAGCCGATTTTCTCGTGGATTTCGGCAGAAAGTACTCATTGACTCCGTCATTGATGAATCAAATAATAATAACCACACATGAGAATCAATACTTTCTGTCGTCGTAAAATGCATGAAATTTTTTAAATCGTCTTCAGTTTTTAGCATAACGACGAATAATAACTTTGAACTGGTTTTCATGCTGGAAAACCTAGTGGTTAAGTCAGATCCTGCGATTGCCATCGAATAATGATGATTTTTTGAAAGTTGCCTGATGATTCCCGTTGCAACATGCATTCCTTTAAAAAAAAAGAACAATAAAAGAAAAAAAAAAAAAATTATCAAAACAATAAACAACTTTTTACTGAAACTATCTTCCAACTGTTTTTTTTTTTACTTACTTTCAAAACTATTGTAAACGATCACAACACTGTTGATTTTATACAATTCTTTCACGTCCATTATTAGATTCGAATAATCATTTATCTTAGTTGTTGAGTCATTACCAGAAACTAATGAAACAGCTAAAAGAATAAAAACTGAAAACGTTGATACAGCCATTTTAGACCAGCAATAACGAAACCGAAGATCGCAAGAAATTAATGTATTTTTATTATCTCGGCTGAGATATTTTAATGCAAAACCGCGTCGTAAGATTGTGGATCCTTATAACAGTAAAAANGTTACGGTACCAACCAAATATTTTTCAGCCAACGTTAACAAAGGAATACATTTAAATTAATACTATCACACTCAAAATGTGTACAATGCTTAACGTAGTCATATTAACTACTGATATGAAATTTATTTTTCTTTATGAAATTATATTAACGTAGTGGTCATACTAACAACTAATATAAAAGCTATTCTTATGCATGACGCCATATGATGATGGTACCTAATATTAATTCAATGAAATCTGAACAGAAAAATCGTAGAACACTTTTTAAAATAGTTTCGTTTACCAATATCTAATACATATATTTTACAATGCTGTACCATTGCAGTAGCTTTTTTGAAGAATAAAATTTTCCTTATTAAAAATTTACGCAATTTACAGAATTACATAATTAAGGTGTCAAAGTTACATAAATTTTGTGTAATAATTCTACTTAAAATAATAGTTATAAGAACACAAAATTAGTGTAAGATCATCATAGTGAACATAGGGCTCTGATTTTGCAATGATAACTGGCGTATCAGCCTTTTTAGTCAAAAGTAATAATTACTTAGTTTAATTTGGTTATATATACGAGAACTGAACAGTGTACAAGTATTATATAATAAGTATGTTGTTTCAGAAAAGAAAATAAAAGCTTGACCTATCTTAGATTTTGATTTTACAAATTGACCGACGATTAATTTAGCTGAATTCAATTTACTGTCACTATTTAGAGGCTCGAAAAATTTTTTTAAAACGAAAAGTTGAAACTGAAAGTTCTTACGACATTTTGATAGTTCCATGACCTCATCAGGATGATATTTTTAATCCTTTTATTAGAGTAATAATACAAAAATTTCGAAAAAAGCTTCGATTTAACAACTTATATAATAATATAACGCATAATTATTAATTTGATTATAAGAAAGGGAAGGTTTAGGGTTGGAAAAACGTACTGATAAAGCATTTATAAACAGACAATACATTACATTGTAAACGTCAAATCTAAATTTTATTGTATCAAAATAATTTATGTTGATATGATAACATAAAGAATTTAAAATATTTCTGTTTACTAAAGATAGTTTTCTTTAATTTATTAATCAGATGGCACATTTTTCTGTGTGATATTAGTAATACACTTATTATTCTCTTCTGACCCAACCTTACACGGAACGCAGACAATCAAGATACTGTCGGAGGTTAAAATTACCGTGGCATTATCTAAATCGTAATTCTCAGGTATGTAAAACTTCTTAGACAAATTTTTAAGAATATTACCATCCTCATCTTGTTCTTTTCCGTTTATTCCCTCGATTGAAATGAATCTGTCAACCACCTGCAAGTATAATTTACATACATCACAACCTGACAGTCTAAAATCCAAAAAATGGTACCGAAAATAAAAATTGTACTAGCTCTAACATTTCATAACCATGAAAAAATTTAAATTTTTTGCATGTTACTTTTTTGATAAATGTTTTAGATTTACACACCAGCCAAAAAAAATTGAGATCTCTAAATAGAACATCTTTTAATGATGTATACAGATTTAAAAAAAAAGTATTTTTATGCTTTTCTAATAAAAATAGTAATATTTTACAGTCTGAAAAAATTAGTCTAGATATATCTTAAAAGACTTGCACTTTTGGCGTAAGAAATAAAAATTGAGATTTAAAGAAAAACATTTTTATTTGAATTTTTCAAGGTCATCTTTGTTATCCAAACATTAAAGAAAATATTAATAATTATAGAAGTGAGTTTTTTAGTTCCATCTTATATTCGTCTAGGGTTAGAAGGCAATAAAAATTTACAAACAATACAAAAAAAACTATTCTTTTCGATTACAAAAAAAAAATTGACAATATATCACACAGTTGTGAATACGAAAATCATAGATCTCGAAAATTGTTAATATTTTTTACTTTTATGTATTTTTTAAAACTTATTTCATTCTCTAAAAATTGAAGAAAGTATTTTTACACGTAAAAATTCGTTTTTTTTTTTGCTACAGATTATGTTTCAGATTTAAATGTAGTCGAGAAAACTTATAGATCCCGTTGTTCAACGTTTTTGGAATATACATTTATATCTAAAATCTGATTATTGTAGTCTAAATACTGATAATCTACAAACATTGGTAGAAAGCTGATTAAATAGGATGATATTGCTGAATTAAAATATTTAAAAGAGTCCATTTTAGTAGAGTGAAACTCTCTGCTCTAGTAAAAAATGTAGCATTTGTGTCTTACATGCAAAAATTCAATTTTTTGTATAAATAAAGGTGTTTGTTATTCCTTTTTTTTAATCGCAGCATCAATTATGAAAGAAATATCGTGTGTTAAAGGAATAAAATGAAAATACTCACGAACACACTAATCTCTTCTGAAGCAAATTCCATGCAATTTACTTCCACTTGAATGTCATCCTTAAAGAACTTTATTTCAGTAAATCACATAGAAGAATAAGTCATAAAATATAATAAGTGAGTGTATAAATCGTTTTACCTTGCAAGCTCCATCATTTGAGGTTTTAAATTCATCATAGCTTTGGAGAGTTAATGTCAACGGCAAGGGTATTTTTTTATTAGAAGTTTCATGCGAAATCTCAGGTGCAGCATAAAAAAATTCCATTAGCGACTTTTTAAACTTTTCGTCAAAAACAATTTTTTCAGACGACATGATGATTCAGAATATAAAAACCAGTATCTAACTGCTCTAGTTGTTACTTCGACAAGGTATAAAAAGTAACTGAAGATAAATAATTACTTGCGTATAGCTAAAGGTGCAGTTAAAGCTTATTCACCAGGCGAATGAGGTTCGATGAGATAATCGAATCTATCGAAGCGCTCATAGTGAGAAAACTCGGCGACTCAGTCCTCCCTCCCAGCAGTTGTAAATGCATTTAAAAAAAAAAGTTATATCAGAAGCTAATATTGTCTGTTTTGATCACTTAAATCATTCGTAGATGTCGGTGTCGACATATATTTTTTAAGAACTAGTATTTTCAGAACAAGTATATAAGAGAGGGTACGTGTATGTCTGTAAAAATACATGGAGTAATTGACAATCATAACTTAGCTCATGCATGCTTAGCAACAGTATATCTACGTAAATCTACTATCAGTAGTGTAGGTTACGGTACCAACCAAATATTTTTCAGCCAACGTTAACAAAGGAATACATTTAAATTAATACTATCACACTCAAAATGTGTACAATGCTTAACGTAGTCATATTAACTACTGATATGAAATTTATTTTTCTTTATGAAATTATATTAACGTAGTGGTCATACTAACAACTAATATAAAAGCTATTCTTATGCATGACGCCATATGATGATGGTACCTAATATTAATTCAATGAAATCTGAACAGAAAAATCGTAGAACACTTTTTAAAATAGTTTCGTTTACCAATATCTAATACATATATTTTACAATGCTGTACCATTGCAGTAGCTTTTTTGAAGAATAAAATTTTCCTTATTAAAAATTTACGCAATTTACAGAATTACATAATTAAGGTGTCAAAGTTACATAAATTTTGTGTAATAATTCTACTTAAAATAATAGTTATAAGAACACAAAATTAGTGTAAGATCATCATAGTGAACATAGGGCTAAAATACACAAGATTCGTGTATTTTTATCAAGACATTTGTGTCTAATGTAACTTACACAAACCGAGTGTAGCCTGTAGAAAAATTTTGTCTGAAATTGAACAAACTTTGATCAATGTTGACAAGCCTGCATTTGTCGTAAGATAATTTATGTATCAGCTTTGATGAACAAAATCATGTAGTACGTTCTAAAAGAATTTACGTGAGCTTACATTATATAAATAACATCGATCATATCTTCTCTGTTAGCCAATATACACACCTATGAAACTGGGCTTATTTTGTCCCCAATGTTTTATACTATGAAAGAAGAATCGTAAACATAAGATACACTACACATGACACGATGGCAGGAGGGTAGATAAAGCCTGAAATATGGTCAGTAAGGAGTTTTCCGTGACTACGACAAAAATTTTTAAAAATTATTGGAATCGCGTTGTATTATTATCACAACACATGGAAAAATAGTTATGGGGCGCATAATTGTGCAGACATATTTGTTGTTAAAAAAAAAAAAAAAAAAAAAACGATCGACCTAATTTTTTCTCCAAATTTCGCTATGAATTTTTTTGGGGCATCGTATTGCAAAAATGGCATGAGATAGTTTGTTATTTAATAACCTATAGGTTAGTACCTGTGAGATTATCTTTATTCTATTTTTTGCGAAATTATAAGGCAGAAAAGAGCGGAAACCGTCATTTTAAATTTCAATTTTGCTACACTGTTAACATTTTTACATTTTTCGAGAAAAATGTCTCAAAATTAAGAATTTGATGTCTCTTATAAGGATCATTACCAACGCCCAACAATCTTTTTCTATCATGAAAAATGACGTCACACAACGATTATTACTTTAAAAATTAATTTGGCTGCTCTGAACCTCACACCATAGCTAGATCAAACTTCTTAAATAAATTTTATTAAGGATACTATAAACATTAACATGGAAAAAAATTTTTTTAATTTGCCCCTAATTTTTATAACATTCTGTATTATAAACAAATTTATAGTATTCTGACGTTTTAAACTTTACAGTGTTGCAATTAATTTTATTTAATAGAGGATGCTATATAACACGAAATAAAACAAAAATTATTGCGATAACGTGTTTTTAACCATAGTTATTAACAATTATTTTTTATTACGTTTGTTGAATTTTCGACGGTTCTTTCGACTTGAAATTGTAGTTTTCTGCTTCTGCAGGGTATTTTATGTTGATTTGTCGTCGTTTTATCAACGATGGGTTGCATGCGTTTAGACTTCGATGCTTGTGAACATTAGATTCTTCTTACGATGGGCGCAAAATATTTTAATACTAATATTTAATACTAATACAAAGCGTCTCCAGCAATTTTCGTCATAGTTGCGGAAAATTTCTTAATAGATATTTCACCTATCCGTCTACAGTTTCTTAGAAAAAACAACGGTTTCTTTAAATTTCTTCTTTATAGACTGTAGTACACTTATTAGATGAATGGCAAAAAAATAAAACTTACAAAATTTTATTTTCAATCATTTAATAATTGTAAAATCTTAAATCTAAAGATAAATTCATGATTTACTATATTAAAATTAGAAAACACTAACAAAAATATTGGCTTCTTTTAAAAAATATATTTATTAAAAGTATCTTAAGGTTAAAAAATTCTTGTACAAATTTTACAACGAAATAAATCCTTACGCTATTCATAGGAAACATGACACTACAGTAAGAATAATAATAATAAATTGAACAATTTGTGTTATGCTTGCTGAACTTGGTTCAGGCTCTTCAGTAGGAAACCCATAGACTGTACTTGGTTCTTCTGTTGAAGTCGGAGTTACCGGTTCTGACGTAGAATCAACATCATCATCCTCTTCTTCTGTGGTAGTTTCGTAAGCTGTAAGAGTATTTATCTAATAAGTATTGAATTACGAACAAAAAAAATTGTACCTTAGTAATTAGTATGCACCAATCAAGGCAACTGTATTGTTTGCAACGATCAAGAGTTTAATATCTGATAAATAAGCATATTATATTTTTTTTTACTTGTTTTGCTGGGATAACGCTAAATAAACTAAGTAACAAATCACTTAAATTCATATATACGAAAGTTGTGTAATAATGCTATACAGTTTGGTGCATTACCACTTGGTACAAATAAATCGAAATGATTTATACATTAATATAAATCGAGTTAAATTAAATAATATCGAGTCTGTTTTGGACATGCGGTTGAGAAACAAGTCAGTAATTGATAAGTTTACGTTTGAAGTTATTTAGCATAAGAAAATATACCGTGTAGCTAATATGAATCTTACTAATTTTGTATACAAACTCCATCAGAGGTACAAGGCACTTCTACAGAGGTGTGTCTTAACATACGTTAAAGGGAAAATCCATCAAACATTTATTGAAAGAATGCCTCAATCAAATGACGATGATGTGTTTTGTGGTATATACTTTAGAACAAAAATAAAAATTTTTCATTCACCTAGTGTGGTGTTATCCGATTCATCGAAATTGTGCTTGTCACAAAGAACAGCAGCTGCATTAGCATCCAACACAAACGCGTCATTCTCAATGTCGTCATCGTCATCCTCGTCATTAACGCTTCAATAATAAAAAATAAATGTATACTTTATGAATAAACAATCAAATAACTTTGCATTTTTTCCCTTTTTTTGTTTTGGATATGCTTACTTGTCTACGTCCGCGTTACTCGAATCAACCATTACTTGTAGGTCCTTCTCTAGATCATCGTACAGGTGAGTCAAGTTCACCGTCTCTTTCGCGCCGCCAAAATTAACAACGACGAGGCAAGTGTTCCCCTCGTACGTTCTACAAGTATCAGCAGAGTATGAAATTAAGTTAAACCAAAAAATAGAGTCCACTCACATCCGAAGAAAATAAATGTGAACAAACCTCTTTAAAATAAGGACTTTGTCATCGTTGACTACCGTCAGGTCATAAGTGCCATGAACAAATATCGGATTTTCCCTCAGCTCCGCGAGCCTCTTGTAGGCCAGTAAATTACTGTCCGGATCGAGCAATTGTTTGTCCACGTTGTACTCAAGATAATCAGAGCCGACCGGTAGAAAGGTCGACTCGTTCAGGGAAAATCCAGCCGAAGTTGTGTCATCCCACTGCATCGGGGTCCTGAAGGGGTCCCGCGAGTTGTCCTCGTAATCATCCTCCCCTTGCGCTATAGCGCGCATATCGATCGTCTCCTCCCACGAGACGTTCCCATTTGTCATCCCGATTTCGTCGCCGTAGTAGGTCATCACCTGTCCCGGAAGCAGCATCGTCAGCATCAACATGCCGTCCAAGGTGTCGTTGTCCAGCCTCGATGAAACTCTCGAGTTGTCTTGATTCGAGAGCTGGAAATTTCACATTTTGTTTGACATACAAGCGTTTATTTATTTTTTTTACTTTCTTTAAAATCTACCATCCAAATGGGCTCGGCATCCCTCGGCAAATCATCCATCCAGTCGTCGATCAACATTTTGATGTCACCTGCGTTGTTGGTGGCGTTCAAGTCGGTGATCAAAAGTAAACTCAGGGGTGTTAGACCAGGATGCGTCTCGTTGCCGTAATAAGAAATCACTTGCTCGTCATCCTCATCTACTTCTCCAAGTAGTAATCTGCAATGAAACGTGTTTTAATCGTCTCCCGCTGTGATAAAAAAAAAAAAAAAAAAAAAAAAACAAATATCTTTGGAATAAAGACAACAGACTTGGGCTCGTCGTCATGTTCTCGAGCCCAGTTGTCGATGTGTTCCCGAAATCTCTGCAATAGTGCGATGTTGTCCGACTCCCCCGTCGTGTAGGAATCATCGTCGTTATTGCCGTCTTGGTCGTTGTCACCATCTTCATCATCCTCGTTTGATTCATCGAGCATCTCTTCATTTTCGAATATATACGATACTCCGCTAATGCAGAAACCATCGACACCCCTCTCCAACCAGAAGTCGAATGTATCCTTTGCAGATGAATGTAAACGATTAACCTGATTTGCTTGTATTTAATTTTTTTTTTTTTTTTTCAAGAAATAATATAAAATTACCAAAATTTCTTTGATAACATCCTCGTTTCTCAAATTAAGATCTGGCTCGGATTCGTGGAATTTGTGATAAAACCACTGTCTCCTTTGCTTATTCCACGACCAAGCTGAGCCCTCTTTGTCGCTGTAAGCGCTTTTCTGTGACAAAAATCGCGTAACGCAATGCATTTTGTTGCGGTCTATTTTTCATTAAAATTGTTTCAAAGGCAATTTACCCAGTTATTTGGAGGAACCAGCTTGTTATCCTCGACTTTGCCGTCAGCCCAAATGTAGTAATCGTCATACGGTTCTTTATCAGCAGCTGATTCGAGAAACCATTCGTGCTGGTCGCTGGAGTGATTCGGAACGATGTCCAGGATAATTTTTATACCTACGATGTATAAAATCTATTTTTGTTCTTATATTGAGGATTGAAAAAAAAAAAGAAACATCAAAGTACCTCTTTTGTGAAGTTCGCTAACTAGCTGGTAGAAATCGTCAAAGTCTCCGTAAATCTCGTCAATGCTGGTGAAGTTTGATACGTCATAGCCCGAGTCGCGCATTGGAGACGAGAAAATCGGACCGAGTCTTACGACGTCCACTCCGATGTCACGAAAATATTCCAAATGTCCGATTATACCTGATTTTCAAGGAAAAAACACATAGTTTACCGATTACAGAGAAACACTTGTGTTGATTTGAAATGTGATATTTGTTTGGGGATTTTACTTCAATGCATTTTTAAATTACTTTATATACACATCAAGTGGTTATCTTATATTTTTTATAATTCGACTGAATTATCGTCATATCCATAAATTAACTAGATTTACTTGTGTTGCTGAATTTTTAAGTCTCGTTTTATGTATCTTGAAATGTTTGAGAAAAATCGGTAATAAACAAATAGATAAATAAAACTTATCTCAAAATTTAAATTATACGTCTCACTACATCTTGGCTGATAATCCAAAATTTCATCGATCTATTAAACAAAATTTTTGGAGAGAAACAACTATGCTTATGCGTCGTCGACACTAAGTAGTCAAAGTCAATAATTAATGTAACAATAAAAAAACTTGTTAATTTTTGGTTGATTTCAATACTTTTCCGTAGTATTTGATATTTCATAATAAAATCAGTAAAATATTAGCCTGTAAGCGCAACGTGTAATACGATAAGGTAAAAGTATCAAAAATAATCTGAAGATTAACGATCGCCGATCCCGAGGACTCGAGATCACCTTACTCCGACACCCTCCCTAAAATCAAACAAAACCACCTGCATCCATTGGCCAGACTACAAATGTACATTTGACACTTGCGAAATTAAAATCGACACAACCCTCGTAAATAACGAGCGCGCGGGGAAATTCGATATTAAATTCGCAGACTCCAACCGATCGTTTTCCGCTCGAACCCGATCCATCATTGCCTCGCGAATTTTCAAGACTCTGTAATCGAGCCCCACCGGCAAATAAAACCTCAAAAACCCTCCTATGCGCATCCTTCGAGTAAACAGCCCCGTCACGCCGCCGAAACGCCAACGCAAGCTCACCTTGTAGGTCACCCTCGCCGTCGGCGTCGCTGTCCTGGAACGATCTCGGCAGCACGTGATACATGTGCGCGTTGTCTCGCCAATCGCGCTGCTCACTCGGTTCCGTGGTACTCCTGTTGCCACCCTCTTTCTCATCCTCCTCGTCGTCGTTGTCGTCGTTGTCATTGGGATGCGAAGTCGTGACGACAGCCGCTCCGGAAATCCGGTCCAGGATCAGAAGGAGAAAACTCAAGAGCAGTAAAGTTCTCGACACCCGCGGCATGTCTCTCTCTCTCTCTCTTTTTTGCCTGTTTGGGTGGATGCATGTAGGTGGGTTATTAGTAGCTCTTGCTATTATTTGGCACGATGATTTTTTGGCATTGCAGTGCCGATCGTGAGTGCTTGCGTTGGAGGTATAATATGCGAGGGGTACGACCTTGACGCTAAACTGTGACTGTACTTTTGCAATGCGCTCTTGGATATGACCACTGCCTATACCTATGTGAGACTACTTACCACGTGCGTGCTTTTTGTAATACTTTTTTCTCCCCACGTTATTCAAGCTTTCGAGGTCGGCTTTAAATTATTACATTTTTTTTTTTTTTTTTTTTTTATCGTACGATGACTGTTGGATATTCGAAGGTTTTTCCGATCGTTAAATTGTGACGGTCAAGGCGTTGTTGATGATGCGAAAAACATATAATGGACATAAAAATTTTTTTGGGCGAACAATATAGTTTACGGTTGAGATCTGTGGGTAAATGTATTGCAATGCAATTGGAGGGAACAAAAAAGAAAAAAAACTTGTTGAAAATAAAAAACAAGTGTAATAGAAATAATAAAATAAAATAGTTCAACCCGTAAAGCGTGTACGTAACTACATTAGAAAAGTTCTCGAAAGAATTGGACGAGCAAAAAGTTATTTTAAATTCATGCTCTCGGAGGCAAAACCACTTAATTTTAGAACAATATAAACACCGAGAGAGCCACGATCTTCTATTCGTAAAATCCCCGGTACTCGCGAGGTTTAAAAGAAAAATGTTCAAACAACACGGGCTATGAATCACAAATGATAAATAATCTCAAACGTTACCTCGAATATAATGTATCTTTCAAAATATCCACAGATCAGCCGAAAAAGCTCGCAGTGTCCACCATATTACGCGTCAGGTAAATGTCAAAGCTATGCACAATTGACGCAAGACGTGTGTCGTAACTCGCGGTATTTTTATTCCAACCCCAATTTGTATTGATCACTTGGGCAACTCCATGCACTCACAACACGGGCGCCTTCAGCAAAAAAGGACCATACAGAGTCCAGAGGTGCTATAGTTGCAGATGACGGAAAGGGATAGTAAAGAGCGCGACTTTTTATTTATTTATTTATTTATTTATTTTTTTTTTTTGAAGCTGTGGGCTCACATTCTCCGTCCTTCTATTTTTGCGAAGCTTGCAGAACACGGCTAGCTCGGCTCGCGCAACGGGACGCAACTGCAGCAGCTGCGGGAGATTAAAAATAATACAGCCGAGCTCCGATGCTCTTATGCCGATGATCTCGCAGCTCGCGATGTGAGAGCCGGATTTGTTGTCTTTGCCCCAGGTGTGAGGGAGAGAGAGAGAGAGAGAAACAGCTTGCGCGCCTTGGTAATCGTGAGAATCGGCTTTTCGAAGCTTTTTGATTTTGATGGACGGCCAAAAGTTGTTGTTGTTGCTCGAGTGCGATGATATTTGGTTTCACCCAAATTCAAGCTCTCCATTTGTAATAGTGTGAAAATTTCCAAATTCACCTATTTGTTCCCGATCGCATATGCGACGATACTTACGTTACGATGATACGTGTACCGGGTCAAAGTCCAAACCGAACCATCCAATTTCCATCCAATTTATTAGAATTGCAAGTTACAAAAATATAATTCGATGAAACAAAGAAAAAGTTTCAACGTTCCTCCAGCCTTTTTAACGCAAGTAAAACCTACACTTTTGCAATTAAATTCACACGAGTCTTAAATCTTTAATCGAGTAAATCAATATTTAGGCATGATTCGTAAATCTTTTCTGGAGGAGCCAGAGCGGATAAGAAAAATTTTCCCGGATTCCCGAATAAAGTTCGTTCTGCAAGTCCAACGAAGATAAAGTGCTCGTTGAATAGTATATAACAAAGCCCACGGGAATTTCTGCTTAATACCTGCTCGCGTCGTTGGAAAAGTTTTCCGGTCGGAGAGCGCGAACAGAAAGTTATTAATGAGAATCGTCGAGGGGCTTGGCATGCGCATTAACTTCGAAGCGGAGGGAGGCATACTAGATCATGAATAATATTATCAATCTATTTGTCATCAGTAACTGTGCTTACCTTTGTTTTGATGAATATTTCAAATAATCATTGATGTTCATTTTGCTTTTATACTATTTCATGATAATTATTATTTTTTTTTTCTTCACTTTTTTATATATAAAAAAAAAATACTTGAATAAGGAATGCTCTGACGACGATTTTTT
>NW_019379467.1:1616605-1804280 GCF_000648655.2 Copidosoma floridanum | reverse complement strand
ATGTTTTTAAGTGTCTTAAGAAAAATTTTTTTTTCTGGGATGACTGAAGCTTATAAGAATTAAAATAATAATTATTATTTGATAGTGAAATCTTGATATTACTAAAAAAATGATAATGCTAATGTCTCTCATGTCTATAATTTAATAATACTATGTACGTTCAAATAAAGACTTTGTCTATACTTTTCTAGGTATTTTCGAAAATTAGTAATAGTAATTTTGTTATGTCATTTAAGAAAACTGTAAGTAATAATTTCAACTGTTACTAAGTGTAATTAAAAAAAATTTCACTTACCTCACGTGAATTTTGTAATTCAAATTAATTAATGTAAACAATATGAATAAAAAACCAGTCACTTAAACAACATTTAATGTATGTTTATTATGATAAATATTGTAATTTTTACACTTTCGATTCAATTACAATCAGTTTACTGCGAGCTCGCGCTAAAACGCGGACACATCATGAGGTGTTGCACCCACTACCCGTACTTCCTGGTCATTTCCATTTCTTATCTTCTTTTTCGCAGCATACAAAGATTTTCATTGTGTAGTTTACGTTATTCGCATCAAATTCGCTTTTACGCTGCGTATACATTTTTTTTATTAGTCAACGCGACCCAATCTTTTTTGATCGTCCATTCCAATATTCTTTTTTTTTTCTACTCAAAGATTTAGCTTATACCTATTTAAATAGATTAACAATTGATAAGTATTTTGTGGATGTGGGAAAAGGATAGTGTTGTTGCTACACTGTGTTTTATAAAAAGACCAGGAAGTTCGGGTGAGGCAGCCAACATCGGTGATACACATACGGTTTCCGCTATAGGCTTACTTTATTACTCGACAAGTCGGAGAGGCATCGCTATTTCTGATCGTTACGCACTTTTTTTCTCCACCTTGATATCAATTACAAAAAATTCCTTTGTTACGCAAGTGTAATTTTTCATTAGATTCCACAAAATAATTTGATGAAAATATGTATGCACCAACCAGAAAATGACAGAGTACAATTATAGTCAGATTTAATAAATATTTTTATAAGTTTATAAGTGGGGAGAAAAAGGGTAATTGACGAGGTACACATATTACCTGTACATATATTGTTCATCTTTACTTGCAGATGCCCGTTTCCGAGTTTCGTATTACCTCTTGGTGCAGTTCAGATCTTATTATTATTTTTTTTTTTTTCACCTTTAATTGGGGCTACTTATTTGAATTGATATTTTTTGCCACCCCAATTGTGATTTTCGAAACGTAATTTAACAGTATAGAATAATAAATACACCAGTGATCTGTACAATAGGAGTAACATATCGAAGACGGAAGGTAAAATGCATTTGGACTTATTTTTCGTCCTTCTCTCACGTAATCATTTATTCATTCACTAAATTTTTTTTTATTCACCTTATTCGAGGATACCGAACTTTGCTGGAAGTACCTATTCGTTTTAAAACAAGTATAATAAAGTGGTGCGAATCGTCGATCTCGTATATTCTACATAATATATATATAGTGTAAAACTTAAATATCTCAATCACACTAATATAACATTACGAGTATTTATAAAAAAAAGTACTCAACGAACTTAGTGTAAGAATGACCTAAGCGTCTAAATTGAAATCTACCCTCGATAAATACAAATGTATATGTAATAGTTAAAATTATCCTTAAAAATTAATCTCAGTGAACTTTCGATTACAATATAAGTATACACAATACACGGATAATTAAGTAGTTGTCATGACTTTGTTTCAATGAAAAACGCGCAATCAAACCTTCCAGCGTTCGGTAAAGTGTAGCCTCCAACTATCGTAACACAACAACAATTTCATATATTATATGATTATTATTAAATGCTGACCTACTCTCTCTCTCTCTCTCCGAGCGCGTATCATCATCATCATCATCATCATTATCATCATCATCATCATCATCATCATTATAATTTATAAACGATCACACGGACAAACATCTCCAAGCGGGCTACGCTACAATCCCTGGGCGGGATATTATTCCCTCGAGTACACACTAGCACGTGCCTCACTCCCTCTCTTTCGCTTAAAATTTTTAAGTTTCCCCAAGCGTCGGTCAGCCACACGATTCCCGAGCAATTTATAGGTATCCCCCATACACCCGTAGAGGCGTGAGACCGCTATATATACCTGTACACCTAATTTTTGCAACAAATATAGGTGTATGCTTTTCTCAGCAACGCAATATTACCCCCCTACCCCTACCATGGACTACCGATACAGTACGAGTAATTATCGCGTATATTATCTGCTCTCTCGACAAAAAGTCAACACACGTCTATTTATGTATAAAATACGTACGCACGTATGTATTATATATGTAAATATATATATATTGCATATTTATATTTAATAAATATATTTAGTTTGTGTATGCATGTATAGGTATTTATGTACGTTTGTCCATGTTTGATGTATACCGGTACATGTATAACGCGTCGCTGGATTTTCGTTGTATTCAACGTACATTCGGGCTTTTTGTAACTTTATTTATTTATTTATTTTTTTAAAGGATGTACGTGTATTTTATCATCTATCTTGATATTTTTACGATTTGAAACGATAACAAATAGCTTCTACTCCATTTCTCTTAGCATAAATATAAAGTGCATCTCTGTACAGACATATAGTATATAACACGAGCGTTTTACCGAGACGAATTCATGAAGCCATTATTCCCTTTGCCGAGGTTGCGTACAGCGTCTTGACAGCACCTCTCCGTTACGACTAATATTTTTTTTTAGTTTCCCTTTTATTGCGCTTTGCTTCAACGCTTTCTTCTCTCTGTTTTATTTTATTAAAAAAATTTTTTTTTTCTTCAAAAGCTTAACGATGGCATGAATTATTTTTCATCATCACACATTTGAGGTGACTGGTCGTAAAGAAAGCGCGCCGTCGTTAGCTTAAATTTATGCGTACGTGCAAAAGTATTATTCAATTTCTCGAGCATTCAGGGAAACGCCCTGTAAAGTGGGTCTAGCACCCCCGTACGACATTACGCCAAAAATAAGAGGATGCAGTAATGGTCCGGGAGACGTGTTTTATTTCCAGTGGTGGTCGTAACAGGAGCGGAAGAGGCTGTACAGAGACGCGCAGACGCAACCGCCGGCATCGCTACTTACTTTATGCGAAAATTCTGAAGGACGGAACGGCAGGAAAGGGAGAGAGGAGCGCGGCGCAAAAGCCTACGTATGCGTATAAAGTGACAAAGATAGTTGACGAGAGAAAGAGAGGAAATATCTACCATTTTTGTAAATGTAAAATACGACGAGGACGGGAAAAAGATGAAGAAGAAGAAAAGGAGGTACAGGTTGGAGAAGAAAATTTACACGTCGTTAGGGGCCGAGAGGCATAATATATGTTCTCTGAGTAGTCCTACGATTTTATTGTGAATGATATTGTACATAGTGTGACACCATTTATTTTTATTTTTTGGTTAATCGGTTATTTAACGATATTATCTTTAGTTATTCATTTGAGTCTCGACCCAATTTTTTTGCTTGCTAATGTTTTTAAGTGTCTTACTTGTATAACACGTTACGCATCTTTATCGAATTTCCGTTTACATTATTGTTTTTCTTCGTTATTGCGTTTGTCCGGCACCAAAAGTTTTCTGGAGCAAACAATATTAACTAACGTGTGTTGTATTTTAATTATTATTATTATTATTATTATTATTTTTTTTTTCAAGTTTTTTAATCATTACGTAGTTTTCAAACAAGTTAAGTATACAGGACGTTACAACGAAACAATCACAGCCTGCATACATAATTATTGTATTTTTAAAGTTTCGCTTACGTTTATGAAGTTCTTTCGTAAATTGAGAAAAATAGATCGGTCTTCCGTCTATCATCAATCAAGTAACAATAGAAACATCAAACTTTTTGTATAATTTATTTCTACATAACATGTTAATTAACATCGAATTTGATAGTCATTTTCAAACAATAAAGATTGGTAATAATAATACTATTTAATATTATTATTTATCTCGTAATGTAAAATTTAATATTATTTTTCCTTTGACATTATCTTTTTCATTAATCCATCGAATATTCTTTGGAAATAATAGTTACATATAAAGTTGTTATGCATATTTTATTGTTGTATATAAGTACAGTTGCAATTTAGCTAAACAATGCCATTAAAATATAGTTAGCCCGTTTTTGTCATCTTCTCGCATGCGCATTAAGGGTATTTGCAGAAAGTAAAAAAGAAAGAAAATCTTGGGTCGGTTTTGACATCGTATTTTAAGTTGTCAATAAATATATCGCTTTCAATATAATTTTTGTTTTCAATAACATTTCTACATTTTTTTTTCTTATTTGCGAGTATAATGAAAAATAACAGAGCATAGTCATCTAGTTATTATACAAACGATTTTTCTACATTTTTTTCTGCTTTACAATCAACATACCATTGCTTAGTGATGCAACTACTTAGAATTATTTTCCAATAAAAAGAATGTCTGAACATTTTTCGCATTTATAAGATCGACATATTCCAAAGCCCTGCGGTAGTAGTTTTTTTTTTTTTTTTTTTTCTACAAAATCGCCAGTGGTGTAATTACAAGCATGATTATTTACAAAATAAGATCAAACGTTCATTTAACAATGCAGCATTAATCGTATTGGACAGATTTTTTACTTCCATGTTATCGCTATTACGTGGGTAAACGTTTAAATGTGCACACGCATTCTAGGTCGATGATCAGCTCAACGATGTCTTCATTAATAACACATGACATAAAGTTGGATCGGTCTAATTTATACCATACAGGTGTAACAATTTCGTTACGACTAAACCTATTTTTCCATCAGTTTGTTTGTTACGCTCTGTCATTTATCGTGATGATTCTTTTAAATTTTCGATACAAATTTTTTATAAATCTAATTAAGTTTGTTTATATTTTTTGTCTTTTACTTAAAGACAATATTAGGAAAACTATAATCTATGGAATACAAATTTCGTAATATTTCACATATAATCTTGATTAATTCATAAATAATCACCTCGTAAATCTTAACCAGTGTCTGCATTCAGCATTAAGACCTCCACGATTATTATCATTGTGTGTATGAATATACAACATATGCATATCTTAATATTATACACGTTCTAAGTTATTACATTTATTACTTGATTGTTTCTTTTGTCTATACTTTTCCCAAATTTTTACGAATGCATAGATCGCACTGACCTAGTTTTTTTTATGATTTTTAAATACATGTATATAAAAACAATTTAAAAAAAACTTCTGTGAAGAGTTCACGAAAATTAAAATTTTTAATGATAAACTCTAAGAAAATTTCCTATTAAATTTGGTCCAAAGAACACAAAAAAAGTTGATTACATTTCAAAAATAATTTAAAATTTTTAGAGGAGTATAGAGATTTAAAATCTTTGTCTCAAAACCGTGTCTTCATAATTATTTTTTCTGATTTTAGGGGACTTTAAACTTTAGTTTTTTGTCTTATAAAATTTTTTTTGTATTTTTATGTTATTTATTTGTCGTTCTAAAAGTATATCATGCTGATTATAATTTTTCTAGAATCGTGAAGATAAAGTGATAAGAAGAAGTAGACTTTTTTATTAGACTTCTTTTATGTTTATTCGATCACATTTTAATACATTTTTTCTAGTACATAGAAGAGCGTTGGTAGAATTCTTCGATAAAATTGGTATAGAAATACTGGGAGTATGTGATTATAGGTATATATAATTTCATAGATATTGTGGATTGTAGTTTCTTTAGATTAACTTTTAATAAATATGCACCTTAGGCACCAATAAAAACATCATAGAAGTGGCCAGCCCCGTTTACTATTATGATTATTCTAAAAGAGAAAATGGAATTTATTTATCAAACAATATTTTTTCCTTTTTTTATTGTTATGTTTAAATTTTTTGTTTGATTTCTTAAACAATAACAACATTTTCATTAATTCTAATTCAGAATAATATTCTAAATTTAAATGTTTCATTTATTTTATGATTCTTATATATAATTGTAAGAAATTCTTTAAGCACTTGAACAATAAAACGTGATGTTTTTTCAGAAATTTTGTATTATGTAATTTTTGATTCTCAAACATTTTAGTGCAAGTATCAACCGCATTTATGATTTTTTTTTGTATCAGCGCAAACACAGCGTTATTGGCGTTGAATTTAATAATATACCTGATCAATTAAAAATCTAACTACGGTATGAAATTTGTCTTAAATAATAACCCATTCGAGGGTTATAAATTTTATACATGTGTATATAAGAAAAAATTCAATTTGGTCCAAATTTTGACTGTTTTCAACTACAATATTGGTCGTTAACATTTACATTTGTAAATCAGTTAAATCGAATTAAGGATAATGGATAAATTGGAGTATCGAAAAATCGCAAAAAGAAGCAAAACAGAGAAATTTTTTCTCCGTCGTTCCGTTAAAAATTTTTTAAGTTTCGACTCTACACACTACTAACGAATTTTTTATCTACACAGTAAAAAAATCTCAACGCGTTATTTATTGAGACTGTAGACGATCTTGTGTCACTCTTATTTCTTACTTCATTTGATAAGTGACAATAATCTTCTACAACGCGTGTTTTTTAATCCTTTAGTTTTTTTTATTTTAGAATTTAGCAAGTTTTCAAATATAAACTGTAACTATTATTGCTTTGTCATAAAACTGGAAATTTATCAATCGATATTCATTGTTTTTTAGCATCAAAAGCACATGATTTTTTAAAAATCAATTGCTTTTAGATGCATTAATGTTTACGCATATTATCTGATGACAGCAGTTTTATTATTGTTATACTATTTTTTTTCTCTTGAAACCATCAAATGTAGAGAAACATCATTGACATAAATTTGTTGAAAAGATTGATTTAGTGTAAATTTGGAAGAGTCTGAGGGATAAAAATTATGAATAGGACCAAAAGCGAGTGAAAGAGAAGAGGGTCACTCACGTAGAAGGAGAGAGATGGAGAATAATTAGTTCATAATATAATTATCATAAAATAAGCTCACCTTCACACATGCCAGACACGTTGAAAAATCTTGTCTTACCAACTACTAATTCAGTCGAATGACGATTTTTTGTTCGTGTAATTTGACATTCAAAAAAGTTCGTATTTTCTTTTTTAACTGTATCTACTACACTAAGAGTTGCAAAAAATTCCTACGATTTGATTAAAATTGTCACTTGATTATACATATATGCGTGGAAAAATCGTGAAATTTTGGTTTATTATAAAAAAAAAGTTCGGCTCGCGAAATGAGTCGTGAGTCGATCGAGCTATAAAATTTTACGATTTAGTGTTCCTCGTCAACCTAAACGTGTCCTAGCGCGTTTTTCTCATTTTCATTTTCTTACACGTCGGGGAGGTGTGGAACAAATCTGTTTACGAGTCCCACGCATCCTTGGTCCGTTATGTTTATTCATTTATTTTTTTCTGTATTTTTTAGTTTTAGTGTCGATTAATCATCGAAATATTGTAATGCCATCGATTGCGTTATTTTATTAATTGTTGAATTGTTATTAGAAAAAATTTAATTAATAGGTACTGTATTTGCTCGATTTTATGATTCACAATTAGAGACGATAAAAAAGTTTTTGGGGCCAGCCACTTGGAAATACGAGACAATCGGATGCCTCTCGTATGCTGTTGTGTTTTTGTTTTCCTATAGAACCTTAAAAGAGATTCAATTTTGTTTAATTTTGACACTCGTAAATCGCGAGGCCTGAGATCATTTCATCGCGTCAACTCGCAAAGGAGGATCAGCAAAGGATCTTTTGAATAAACAAGACATTCGAATTATCTATAGCTGCTTTTTTTATCTACATCGATACACATGAACCGTAGGCATACATTAAACGTACGTTACAGTCGATGCACAATCAAAACGCGATAAACAAAATGGTCTTTTCATCCGATAACTTGAAAACTAATGGCATATCAAAAGTCATCATATAAAAGATAACGAAAAATTTACCAAAAATTTAGGAATCATCATTTTTAGACTAATTCTATGCTCTTGTATCAACCGCACCAGTAGAAACCAGTACGTACTAGTATAACCATCTGTTGTACAACAATTTTGTAACATTCATTTCTACAATATATTTCAATGTTAACAACCATTTCAGATTATTATAATGCAAAACGTGCTCAAATACTTAACGAAAATCTGCTCTACTAAAAACATTTCATCGACCAACTATATAAATATCGAATAGAAAACATTTTTTTCCTATCCCATTGTGACTTTATCTATATACATATGATATTAAATGAGAGATATCAGGTGTGATTTCAATTTTCAATAATTTCGATCAATTTATCGTGAGTGTTATTTTCAACGATGGATTTATCGAAATATGTCATGTTAATCACGCTTTCTGAGTAAGGTCATTGTTTTTATTTATTATCAATGATAACATTTAAATTTTCTACAATTATCATTACGATATATTTCGTTCGTTCAGGCCTATTCACGTCGTGTTTGCTTGTTAATTTTAATTTTTGCAGTTTACCTACAAATATGTACACACGAAATCGCTACACAGCGATAGAATGACTTTTGGATTTAACTCTTTATTTTTTCGTCAGAATTTTATGCTCTTCATTTTACACTTCGAAAGTTAACGCTTTTTGTTGTATTTCTTTGTGTAGTATCGAGGAAGAGAAGATATTATAAGATAATGTACGATTATGAAATCACGCGTTTCCAGGACATTTTCGTTAACCGGTCGAAACTTGTCTTGTCGAACAGAAATAACGATCTTGATTATCAACAGCCGTTGTTTGCTAATATACATTAAATAGGTACGTTGGGAAGTGAAGAAAAATACATATTTATCGAATGTTGAAAAAATTAACTATCAATACTAGATGATTGCCCTTTTGTTTTGAGTTAAAAATATACTTGCTATAACAATAAAAGTTTAATGTTTGATTGACCTTTTTTAATCACAAGCTTTATACTCTCATTTTTAACATCTGATCAAAGCGTGATGTATATATATACATCATAAAATGAAGATCTTAAAAGTATGCTTTGTTCATACTTTTGGGATTTGTCATTTCTGTTTGTTTGTTTGATTCGACAAGACGCGATCGGTCGAAAACGAAAATTCCAGAAACTGTGCGCGATCGTTTGTTACAGATTATCACTTTGACGCTTTGCTATCGAGTGCTCCTCATTATTGTTTTAAACATTACTTCCTTTGCTATTAAATGTTAACTTTCATTTCAACTTTTTCACCATTTTTTTATGCTTACCAAAATAGTTTGAAACGCGTTACGGCCAAAATAACGTCACGGTTTGATCATGAAATCGATAGGGAGTGCGTAGCGATTTTATTTTTTCTGTAAAACCAGAATCAACATGACAAAACCTCAATCCAAAAAGTTATTAACTTTATTATTAATATTTTGCTTTGTAGGCCGAACCGAATATCCGCGTTTTCTCCGATGTTTCTCCATGCGTCGCGCACGAAAAATGCTATCTTTCATTTTCCATGAGTAAGCCGAGGGAGAAAATGATTGTTTGCACGAGCAACTTTTTTCCCCCCTCCCGTGCTGGTTTTTAAACGGCGGCAGCGCGACGTTTCATGAAACCAAGATTAAGAGACCTAGTGGAGGCATACCGTCGCGGAAAAATCGCTGCACGACGATTTTCAAGAGGGCAAACATGGGAGGCTGGTATTCATCGCAGCTGAATTCGTCCTCGAGTCTCAAGAGCGCACAGGAATCGCGAAACAAAGGAGCTGCTCTGCTTTGCTGTTTGCTTCCGTTCTTTTGCGCGATTTTACCGGTACGAGGCTAATTTGAAGATTTTCATAGCATTGGGCCAATGTTGGTTCAGGGATTCGAAGATAAAAACTTTGGTTGAAATAATAAATGGAATCGAAATGAAGTAGGGACGTTTTGTTGCTACGTTTGAGCTTAAAATTGCAAGTGGGTAGTCGAAAGGGAAAATAATTAAACGAAAGTAGCTGATCTCTGTAAGTCCCAATGAGACTAGTGAGATTAGATGAAGATCAGAGTCAGAAGATTTGGGTTGGAATTTGATCTCCGCATCCCTCACTTTGGAACACGAGACAGGGGTTTTGTCTTAACTTTAGGATGGTTCTCTTGCAGTAGCAATTTATCTTTATAGAATAGTTTTTTAAATCTTATTTTCCGAGGAGAAATGAAATTCTTTAGAGAAGCGTCGCAATATAGGCTATAACTATCACTTTTGCTAAGATCATGAGATTGAAGGTGAAAATGTGAAATGTAAAATGAAAGTGTAAAATTATCAAGTATGATAAGCTTGACATGTTTCTTTTTAAATGGCATTTGTTGTTTTTCACAGTTTAGTAAATGATAGTGCTTTAAGTTTTTCTTTTCCATACTTTCATTTTAACGCGCTTGTGAAACCTAATTTAATATTAAATTTATTAAAATAAATATATTGTGTTCTATAATATCAATTATACTATAAACACACGACAAATTAGTACATAATAATTTGTACATTAGATTATTTTCAATAAATTATTTCCTCAATTCATTAAATTTCTCATATACTTTCTAACAAATGATTGTAACTCTGATAATTTATAAATATCACTATAATGGATTTACAAAATAGATAAATGTAGTACAGATAACTTTATTTGTTTTCTCCCTGGAACCATGTACTGCATGAAATTTCATTCAAGTACATACATTATCTGGAGTTTTAAAAAAAAAGTGTTCGCGAGAAGTAAATATAAACGACAGTACGATAAATCGTCGTTGAATCGATACAAAAGCTAATTGAAAAGCATGAGTAAAGAAAAAATTTGTGTTTCAATTAAAAAATACCCATGACAGAGTAGAAGTAATAATCTTGCAGAAAAAAATACAGTGTGTCGTATCGAATCCCCGATGGGAAGGAACAGCGCTGCCATGAAAAAGTACGAGCTATCGTTATAAACCTGTACCACATTTGAATCTCAACTACGATATATCTCTTCCAATCTCAACAACACAGTGCCGTACACATATGCGATTGCACTTATGATCTACTTTAGTAATAATCTCAACCACACACAACGCGCTTATCAAACGAATTCGCGGCAAAACGACTAGACTCGACTTAAGGCAAATCCCGTAATATTCTGTATTTCACACATTTGACTCGCCATACACCCACGCACATTTATTTAGTATAAGAATGCATTCTTTTTGTTCTAGTTCACACGCATTTTACGTTACGCTAGTTTACGTTTAAGCTACGATATTATTAAAGTAATCTTAAGTACAGTCAGACACTCGCTAGAGGCGTCCGCACTAAGTTGTCCGCAAAAACACTCGCCGCGTCGAATCTGAAACAGAATAAACAAAATAGAAATTTTTGGGTGCTTACATCAGTAAAAAACAATCCATCAAAAGTATAAACCCGATCCCAGTGGCGAAGCCAGAGCTTCCGTAAGAATTTATCGCACGCAATTTTTTATCTTTAAGTAGTAAGATCCGCGTTTGGTCAGCCAAAGTAAATATTTTGCCCGAGTTGGCGTAAAACTCGATACAAACGCGTTCTTTGAGCCACAAAACATACACATGAGATACAACCACGAAGATACAATAGAAAGAAACTTACCGATGAAACTCGAAGCAGAAGCCCTCGTCGTACTCTCGTATTCTAATTATGATGCGTATGTGCATACAAGTACCGTATGGGTGGGCCCTGCGCGAGTGCGGGCTCGTTATAAATATACGTCACACAATAGGCCTGAACGGTGCGAGTCGTCGCACACTGAGACACGTGCACACACACACACACACACACACACACACACAAAGACACAGATGTGCCGTCCGTTGGTACACGTTGATTGCGAAATCGATGTGGTACGCGGAGCCGCTTAGAAGCCCTGAATGACGCCGTAGGCCTCGAGGCTCGACATCACCAGGTAGAAGATCCAGAGCGAGAACAGGAAGATGGAGGTGATGTACTTTGGCACCTTGGGCCCGCCCAACTCGCCGCCGATCGAAGGCGTCCGCCTGATCATCAGCACGATTATCACCACGCTTGCCTCCGTGCAGAAGAGCGTCACCGAGAATGCCAGGCTGTGGGGATGGTTTTGAGAATTTTTTATTTTTTATTTTTTTTATTTTCTTGTGGGTAACATTATATAATTCATTGTGTACATCAATCATTTTCTTTAAACAAATAAGAGAGGGTTGAACTGTTTCTCCGTTGCCATTGTAACGTCACCATTAATGGGAAAATGTAACTCCGTGACCTAGTTGTGCTTAACGAACAAATGAGATTTCGGGGTAATTGTTGCCATTAGCTGTAAACATCGCATGTAAACGTCGCATGGCGTAGCTTATCCGGACAGCGCGCGCGCGTTTAGTAATACACACACACACAGTATGGTCAAGGGTGCCAGCGAGGCGCAATTTACGACACTGAGATTCGCGTTATAATTTATGGAGTCCACGGAGGTTTACACGTATACAAAACGCTCGTTGCAACGTGCACGTATATCCTGTGCATCTGCCGAAATTTTAATTAATGGTTGCCAATAAAACTGCGTAACGTCAGATTCGATAATTGCAAATGCACGCGGTGAGTGTACTTTTTTTTTCCACGTATCTCGCGGGTGCGAGTCTTTTCCTGCGACAAAACGGAGCTCACGGCGAAAATTGATAAGGGCGCCATATGGACGGGCTTTCGCGTCGCTGCGGTAACTCTCTCACACACACGCTGGACATGTTATACGTTACGCTCATCCGCGTGTCCTTCCATTATGTTCCTGGCGCCTAATACACACGTGAGCGTCGTCCCGGGGGCAATTCAAATTCCAGCGTCTCCCGTGAATAACAATAATTCCAAGATCCGCGTTGCCAGACTTTCTCGGTATTTTTACGGTGTATGCATATCTTTCCGAGGCTGGAAGAGGCAATCGTTGCGCGTTTCGTGTGCCAGAAAATCCCGGGGAACGATGTAACGAGGGACAGTCGGTATCACGCACAAATTGGAAAGGTTGAGTGGTTGCTTTTTTTAAAAACTTTATCCCAACATTTTAGAAAAAAATACGGTCTTTTGTTTTTGTTTTTTCAGGGTAAAACACGCAGCCACGGAGTTGTCGGGATAGTTGTTCCGTAGTTTCAGCCGTTGTCGACGACAGTTGTTAAATTAAAACGTAAAGTTTGGGAAATTCCCGAGTCGCGCAAAAGCCAACTCGTTCTCTTGGCTATTCTGGGATTCCGTTGTTTTCCACTTTCTCGTATTCAGCGTGGTATGAATCAATGATTGGTAACCACCCGCGTTTATAAAAAAGAACAAACAAACATACAAAAATCAAAAGACGCGGAGAGTGTAAAGCTATCGTATCGCCTTTTCGACGTGCAACGAGTACAGCGAAAGTTACAAGTCTCGCTCGAGCGGGCAAATACTTACAAGTGCACGCAACGCCCGCATTCGTTTATGCACACGGGGTTGAAGCTTCGAAGGCGCGCCGTGAGCTTTTGCAAGCTCGCAAGAGCTTAGGATTATACTTGCACTCGGGGCCGGGAAGGGGTAAGCCGAAGCGCGGGGGGTGTCTTTCGGATGATCCAGTTTACCGATTCGGAACTCACGTAGAGCGGACGACGACGACTACGAGGGCTTTTTGTCGGGAAGTTTGCTCGGGGGACTCGCTGGACTGGTTTGTGGTTATTGCTGTTGTTCTGAAACGACGGATGGCCTGTGCTATGTGGGGTTGGTCGGTCGAAAGTTACAGCGTATACTCCGGAGGGGGCTCCGAACTTGCTGGGATCTTTGTCCTCGTTTCCATTCGAGTAAACACTTTTTCAACAATGAGTCGAGCACCAATCTCGTTACATCACCATCCGGCATATATTTTCAGAAGTGACTCGTGGGTGAAAAAATATTGAGTGCAAATATCGTCGCACGCGAGTCGGAAAACAAAAGGATAGAAAGCCCAAGATAGGTGGTAATTTCCGGCATCTCTCTTTTCAGCGTCAGCCCTCGTCCTTTCGTTTAAGCAGCGCCAGCCGGAAATTGAGAAATTAAACGAGTCTTGCAGGATCCCTCGTTGGCTTCTTTCACTCCGGTAGCGTGGAATTTCTCCTTATTCCTCGATTTCCGGGCAGATGGCTTTTGCCGATCCCTCCCCGATTCTTTATTCAATATGAAGAATGGATCGCAGTGTCTTTTTTTCGTCCTGTCTCCTTGAGAGGTGTGACAATTGATATCGGATTGTTGGAGCAATTGGGAAAAAATAATTTTGTCTCAAAAGTATTTTTCTCTCTCTTCGTGGCAGAAGCTCGAGAGTAATTCAATAATATGACTTCATTTGAGGATCGGAAGTTTTCTTAATCCTGACGTAGTATAAGGCAAGACAGCCTTTTGCCTTTTGGTATTTCTAACGTGAGTGCATTTCCTTGTTTCTGCTACAGTGGGAGTTTCTTGTGGAGTAGCTCCCGTTCGTATACTTAAATACTTGGCAAAAAAGGATTTGGCAAAGGACGCGTTTACGTGATCTCATTGTTTTTGATCTCTACTCGAGAACGTGGTACTCGTTGAAAAGCTGAATCAAGAGAGATAGTTTTTTTTTTTCAACTACTATTTTATTGTTAGAATTTAGCTGTGCTTGCTTTTCGAGTCCAAATAGAAGTATAGGTCAGAAACGGAGTCTATTTTGTGACAGTGTACAAAAGTCTACTATTTTAGTTTATTGAATAATTCTTTGCGGAGTAAAAAATTTGGCTTGAGTACAATTTTCTGGCAAGGACAATGATTCGAAAATGTTCACGTGCACTGTTCCGTTTCAATTGTTACACCATCAATACTCCAATCGAGAAAAATTTTTCTTTCCCTCGGAAGATATCGAAAATTGCAAGTTCCGGAGCAACTCGGCAAAAAGCAGAGATGTCAACGATGTATTGCAGAAATTAAAAAAAAAAAGAAAAAAAAAAAACAAAGCTCGAGGAGAGGCACGTAGCAAGCGAGTCGAGAAAAACGAGGTAGTTTATTAGGTACGTACGAGGGAGTGGAGTTTTTTCCCTCCAAGTAAGCAAGATCGACTGTTGGGCTTGTGGGAAAAATTACTGCCGTATACGTGTATAAAGTAGCTCAAGCCTCTCAAGCTGTGCTCGGTTTTGCGTGTACATCAGAAAGAGAATACCCGAAAGAGTCCCTTTTTCACCGCGCGAACGCGAGTACAGTTTTCATTTGGATTTATACATCAATTTAGATGATTGTAAAGTCAAAGCTAAGTCTTCAGCACTCCCACAGTACCTACGTAGTGTGTGATTGATCTTTGCTGAAAATCGATAGATATCACAGGTCTAAGGTCTCAAGGTTTGAAAAACAATATAGTTGATGTAAGTCTGGGAAAAAGATTAAAAAGTGAAAGTGAAACTTTTTCATTTCTGGCAGAAATTGGAGATAGCGATGATTATTAGTATCCTTGTCTTCTTTGGTGACTTTCTAAAGTGATTTTTGGAACATGAGTGAATTTAAAATCGTTTGTGACAGTGTGTGTTTTCAACAAAGTCCTCAATTAAAGCGTGAACGCCTCGAAAAACCGTCTCCTCATTCAACACAATTTAATCTCTCTGAATTAGCGATTTATTATTCAACATTTATCTTTTGACGAAAGTGGTGCTGGAGGACAAAAAAAAAATTTAAGTTTTAAATACTCTGAGCGATTGATTTAACTAGGCAAAACCTATACTGATTGCATAAACTAAAGGCTTCTCAGAATCGCAAAAAAAAGGAACGTATTATTCTCGATACCCGGGAAACGGGAAGAAGTATGAAACGCGAGGGAAAAAAAGTTCAACCCTCGAAACCATAAAAAAAAAAAAAAAAAAAAATACTAGTGAATACGTATGTAAGGGTGGAGAAAAAATAAAAAACAACAGAGCCGACATAGATTACAGGGTATACATGGAGTGTGCGGTTAGGTACTTACCTGCCGGGCTCGACTTCGAACGTATTGCCGTGGTAGGCGTGGTACATGGCAGCGATGCTCCACGCGATGCCAATGCCCAGGAAGACATTAACCGCGTTGCTTCCGGTCACGTTGCCGACGCTCGCGTCCGCGTACTTGTCCTGGCAGGCGGCCACCTTGCTCGCGAACGTGTCTGCAATAAATCGTTCACAATCAGACAATGCACACGCCCTTCCGAGTTTTCTCTTCCCTCCTTCCTCAAACTCTTTTTCTGCGCAGCTGTTTCTGTCTTTTCATTTATTTTTTTTTTCTCAGGTCTACGGACAACCCACACCCTAGTTTCCGTGAGAGCACGCGTAGAACCGAGTTTATTTAGTACAGGTATCGCTCGAGCGTTTGTCTTTACCCTTGGGATTTGATTCTACGTTTGTTGATGTGGAACATTGCGCAACTCTTTTGTTTTTCTGTTCAAAACTGTTCTTAACTGTGCTTGGGCCCTTCCTGAGTTTCGTAAAGTTTAATCGAATAGCCAAGAGCAATACTCGTTAAACGAAAATTGATTTTCTCAGCTGCAAACAAACTCAATTTTAAAAATATATGTTGGAAGGCTGGTTTCAGTGTACAGCTTCAGCGGTGCTTTGACAATGGTTATTCTATTGAAAAACCATCAGTTCAAGTACAGCCTGAATTGATGGTAATGTCTAAAAATAGTTGTAACTGTTGATTGGGAATCAAACGAGAGATAATTGTTTTATTACCTTTACTTTGAGCATGAACTTTTCATTTTTTTATTTTATATGAAACAACTATTTATACAAGGAGTAAATCACGTCGGCCATTACCGATCGTTTTAGAGGGAAAATCCGACATCAGACAGCAAGGAAGAGCTTAACCTGGTTCCTCCCTTCGGGTGCTCCCCCTTCATAGAGTTTGTGTTTTTTTTAAAGCGCGGTGCACCTGTCGTTCAAATTTAAGATCAATCAGCTGTTGCGTGAGGGTAGCCCGACAGGCAGGTGACGTTGGCATGGAACAATCTTTGGTGGTGGTAAAGCTTCACGGGTGGATTTTGTTTCGTAAACTGTTTTCTTTTTCCGCGCGTCATAATGAGCTTGTTGTTTATGCAGCTTAGATGAAAACAAGTGAAATTTTCTAATAAAAGGCCCAGCGTTTACACAACAAAGTAACAAACAAGTGACTTTATTTTGATAACCAGTGCCGTACGGGCATTCCCATCCAATAGTGTACCTCATAAACTTTTCTAGCAACAGCTGGTGCTCCTTTCTTTCGCAATAAGTTCGCTAGAATAGACCAATAGGTAAAAACTCTTCCTTTTTTCCACCCCTAAATGCTCGTATGATCTTCGACACGCACGACGGCGCGTAAGTAGGTACATACACACGCGCGAAATTGGTTTTTCTCCGATTCCACCGACTTCGGTGGCATACGTACACACACGAGGGGAATATTTATACGATACTTTGGCGACGGTAAGGGATACATTGTAGGCTCACGTACGAGTCCGACGAAGGGGGTTGAAACAAAAGGGGAAAAAAGTCCGTAGGGACGTAAAATTTATGAGCGAGTATCGGTTTCAGTTTTAGAAATCGTTTAGTGACGAATAAGTGGCCGGTTATCGAATAAAATTTTCTACGACTCAAAAATATAGTGTTTTTGATTGAAAAAACAAAAGAAAAAAAAAACTACTGCCTTACACAGTGTTGACATTTACACGTAGCTAGATTGTCAACTGTTAAAATTAGCTAGATAAATGGATAGACACTATCGCACGTTTGCCAACCAACGGAAGTTGAAAAAAAATTACAGCTAGAGTGTAGAGAGATACTTTCATACTCCTCTAATAGAGAAAGAGCGAAAGAAAAAAAAGCAGTTTTCATTTTCTCAATGTCGTTAAACCAAATTGAAGAATTGCTTTATTTCTTCATATCGAGGTGTCGCTTTTTAACAAAGCGTGATAATCGTTATCGCCAGTGTCATCGACAGCGTGCTAATGATTGTAATGTAACGCTACAGAATTGAAGTCCACAGCCAAGTTGTTTTTCGTGGTCAATCAAGAAAAATAGTCAGTCAGTCTTGTGCAATATTGAACAATCGAAAGAAAAAGTGCAGTTCACGGCATTGTTGTTGAATAAATGTCAGTGTCGATCATAAAAAGGTGTCATCGGTGTGAAATATAAAAGAATGTATACTCCGTATGGAATAGTATAGAGATAGGCTCAATAGACTTTGTGTTTCTCATTCTATTTGCGTTTCTGCTTTTATATACATGATCTGATTTGTATTACACTCTAATGGTTAACTGCACTTTTTTCAAGTGATGTCATCATTTTTAGCCTAACCAACAATGTATGTTGAGGTACTGGGAGAATTAGTTATCTCACTGACAATCCGCATTTTGTTTAGTCCTCTAGTGTACTGAATCACAAAAATGTGTGTGTGTGTGTGTGTGTATAGATTCGTGTTTATCTTATTATAAATATTTAAATCAGATTTTATCATCGTTTTCTGTTTCTTATGTATAATTTATTGAATTTACAATTAGAATTTTATTTTATAACTTAACTCATGGCATTTATATTTTATCAAAAAGTGATAGTTATAAGTAAAATACCAGGGTTTTTTTCCCCAAAGTTTAGTGTGTTGAGTGGAGTGAGCAGAGCTCGTATTAATTAAAATAATTACAGGATGGAGAAAGTTGAGACAAATGTGTAATTGGTGGAGCAGAAATAAATACTCATTGCTGCGCTTTACTTTTTTACATCGTGGGTTATACTGCACAAGTAGGTGGACTTCACAGAACTACTATTGACTATTACGACCAGATACCTCAATATATGCTCTTATATGCTACTGTACAGCCACTCGTAATTTAGTAATTTAGTAATCATTGGAAATATTGACAGGTAATTCTAGTTATTCTTTGTCTTTTGAACTTTTTCCTACATGTGTGAATGAATTACTTAGTTTGTTTGATTAGAATTACCATTAAATATGCAGAAAACTCATAAATATATGCTGTTCAGATGACTTTAAATTAAATTTATTTTAGATATAAGTGCAAATGTGGATGGAATCAGTAAGGTCGCGCAAAAAACTTATAACTTTCACAGAATCCTAACTTAAAAAATTAAAGGGTCACGTGATTAAGCTTTTTATTTTGTGTATCATTGGTTAAGACATTAAAAATATTCTGAAATGGTGGTGTTTTATTTCTTATTTCTTTTAAAAGAAACATATGGAAAAATAATTGTATTGAATTAAAGAGAAAATTACATTTAAGTGCATATACGTCATCTATAGTTATATTTTTTAACTTTGTAATATCGTTTATGTCATCATACGTTTTTATTACAAAATATTTTTTAATTAATACATTCTCATGTTTTACAATAATTAATTACCTTAAAAAATATAATTCATATAAATGGTTTCAATGAAAATTAAATTTGTGGGTAAGATATAAGTTTGCAAAGACTAAAAAATAAACATAAAAATGTCAGTAGAGTTGTATTTTATTTCAATACTAAAGTATGATCATTGAGTAATAAAACATAATAATGTTTTTAAATAATTATGAACGTAATTACAGTAATTTAAATTGCATCAAGCACGTTTTAAATGATTAGTATGCAAATTTTTTAAAATGGGCTTATGAGATGTGACATCCACTAAAATGCAACATAAGTATAGCTGCTGCCGTGTAACTCTAGATTATTAATTATGAACTCAATTTAAGCAAAATACCAATAAATAGTATTTAAGGATTGATTATTTCAGCCCAGAATGCAAGGCATCGTAGTATTTCTGCTTTTTATGACGCTCGCCCTTGCGTCCAGCTCCAGCATAAAAAACTTTGTATTTAATGAAGGTAAGTCTACTGATGAAGCATCTTCATTTTTTACTTTATCTCTTAAGTAAATCTGTTATGTGTTAATCGTTTTTTTTTTTTTAATACTATAATGGCAGTACTTGTTACTTAAATTCCAAAAAAATATTTACTTGAACCGCTTTCTCTTGAAAGTTAAAAAAAAGATATATTACCGATCATCTGCTTGCTTATAAACTTCGATGGATCATTTACTGTATCACTTATATTTCATATATAAACAAAAAAAAATGCATATGGTATTTTGTTTAAAAAATTTAATTTTCATAAACATCATTTTTTTAATTTACTCTTAAATTTTTATTTACTCTGTAATTAGTTGTACATTCAATTTAAAATATTGTAGGTAATTTTTGTATCTTTTGTGTTTATAGAACTAACCAAAAAAATAATGAACTCTGTGAATCACCCAAAGTTTTATATTGTGGTGAAAAATGTCATGCCCACAACTGTTCCAGGAAAAGAAAAAATTTTAGAAATTGAATACTCGACTACATCTTTTACAACGATCGAAATCCAGTCTGATGAGGGTAAGGTGCTATTAAGCCACATCATCAGAAATTAAAAATACAATTACGTATATTTTGTAATAGAATTCTCGCATAAAACGTTCCGTTTTGCCTATCAAGTATATTACAAAATATTAGATACATCACTTATCTTTTTTACATCAACGAAAATCACCAGAAATAGAACAGATAAAAAATCATGATGGGGGCTCTATGACGTCACACCTGAATAAAGTCCACTACGGATATGTCACGCGTAAATTTAATGTGCCTTATCTCCGTCAGTTTTTGTTAATGTAAAAAAAGAAAAATACGTGTCCAATATTATTTGAAAATCTACTTGATGGGCTGGATGAAATATTTCATACAATACTCCTATCGAGACCTTTGAAAAAAATATAAATAACTATTATTCAGTTATTAAAAAATAAATTGAATCTTAGGTTTATCGTCATAGTCCTATATTTTAAGCATCATCTTTATAATACACATGTAGTTAGGTGTTAAGAAAGTATGTTCAAAAGTTTGATTATCGAAAACTGCAGTAATCCTTTCGGATCACGTGAACAACGACTTCAGCTGGAAGACTTATGTCAACATCGCTCGAGGAAGTACCGAAACTCTAAATAACATTATCCTTACTGTGAAACAGCAACAATATTCAAAAAATGTTTATGTTTACATCAATTGTGAGACTCATGCTAGGGGTACCCTCGATCTTATAAGCGTCCCTTCGAGGAAGATCCAGGAATATCTACCATTAACACCCAAAGTAGTAAGGTCAATGTTATGTTTGCTTGTTATATTGCTCAATACAATTTAACCAATTTCTAATTTTTTTTTTCAATAACTATATTGATCAGAGTGTTATATTTAGATTAAAATTGATTTTGTCGGGTGCTGTTTTAGTAAATTGACGCAAAAAATCATCTTAATGTTAAATAAGCTAATTATAAATATTATAGTCATGAAATTACGTATTTTTCAGTTCTACAACTCAAAGTACGAAGTTGAATTTTTTAACAGCAATCACGAGGATCTCTTTGGTATTCTACATAGTTTTGATTGCACAGTGACGATTAGGGGCGACCTACCCTTAGAAGAATTTGAAGAACTATATGATTACGATTACGGTAAGAGTATTTATTAAGTGTACCTCATTTTTCTGTCTATAAATAATATAGCAAGTAAAAAACCTGTAATACATTTTCTGATATAGTACATCTTTAAATTGTGCTTCTTATTTTAGTCACGCTACTGCTTTTTATGAGTTCTCGAATTACAAGATTATTAATTATATATTTAATATTTTTAAGGTTACGAGGGAGAACTTAATGATGCTGATTATGGTAATAGTCTTCATAAATTACCTTATTTATATGTATATAAACGACATGGCACGAAAAGCAGACATAACGTGAACGAAAATGCTCATTGACAAAATTAAGTTATACGCTCCCCATTAAACTTGTAAAAAAAAAGAGATTAATAACTCTTGCGTATCATGTCCTGACATTAAAAAAAATTTTTTTTGATTTGATGTACTGATTATCACAACTGTATTAATGACACAAAGAAAAAAACTCAAAGTTCTTTGAAAAGAAGCTGTTATTTACAATATGTTCCAAGAGAATCTAACTACTTGTGTCGGACTTATAGCATTATCTTTCAGATTAAGATAAAAAACGAATAATCAAATAATTTGTATTTATAATATTTAACTTTATATCAAACACAATAACAGTAATAAGGCTACGTAGTTGAAAAAAAATCACAATTTCCGAGGATTAGTGCTTCTTTTAAAACAAAATAATGCAACTGTTTTTCGTCCAAATAATTTTATACAATACTTGCTTTTTTGAAGTTGTAAAAAAATGCTTAGTAAACTGTGCTGTTCGTTATAGTCTAGCTTGATATAATTATAAGAAGCTCATCACTTTATATTTCTCTAGAAAACGAATTATTAAAACTGTGGGAAGCTGCTTGAGTTTGACGGAATAATACCACCAAGTCAAGTAATGTCACAGGAAAAGTACTACTCTACACTCGAACTTTTATCCAAGTTGTCTTCAACAAAGTTCCGAAAATAATACCACCCTTTGACTGATCAAGTCATCTCTGGACATCGTCATGGCTTGCTCTAACGATCGCACGTGTGCATCCTCTAATTATTAAGTGGATATGGTTGCCGCTCTCCAAATTTCGTAATTATGACGACAGTCACAGAAAGCTTGAAATAGCCCGAGCAAAGACGAAAGACTTTCATTTCATCCAACACACGAGCTTCATTTAATAATGAAAGTAATTAACTTGCACAAAATACTCAAAATGCTCGTATAAACATTTTCTTGGTAAATACACTTTTTTACGCTTGCAGGAGTAGGTAGGGAACGAGATAAAAAGCCCATACATTTTTTAATGCTTTGAGAATATAGTGTAGCGTGGAAATTAAGAAAAAAATAAATAAATAAATAAAAAAAGTCTAGGTGGCAATTGTTGGTACTTTGAATGTTCATTTTCTGTATAACTATGTAAACGACGAATATTTCCAACTACTAATTTTATATTATTTTTTTTTTGTATTAGCATTACAATTTAGAACAATAAAAAAGAATATGTCAAGTAAAAATGCGATCGTACTGTTCTTGTTTTACTATGATATAAAAAATTATTGCGTGTCATAGCTTTTCTTCGTGAGTTCCAAATTTTCTCCGTGACCAACTGCTGTTAGGCTGTATTTACTTGAGATGTACATGATTTTTGGGAGTAAAAGAAAAAAGCAAAAAAGTGCAGTTCTTTAATTTTTTTTTTTTTGAACAGCTGTGTGAAAAACTTTTTTGTTTTGATACAATCAAGTATAGGAATATTGTATAGCCACTCACAAAAATTTTTGCACCTATATTTTTTGGTTGATAATTGGTTAATAATTTTATGTAAAAAAATAATCCCAAATGATCATAAAATGATTCAAGTGACCTTGAATTTTAATGTAACTGATGTATTATTTTGAAAGTATTTTAAAATCATCAAATGCAAATGTATTTTAAATATTAAACAAATTTTAAAATTCTTTTCAATTGTGAAATTCACAAACTTATTTTTCTTAGCTTTAGAGACACTCGAATTTTTTAATTGAATTTCACAAGAAAAACTTGCTTCGTTCTTGAAAGCACATAAATTACGACTAGCGTTGAAATTAAACATGAAAATATGTAGTAGACAAAATAAATCGTGAGTGAGTAATAATATTACTAAAAAAATCATTTTCCAACAAATAGTTTGGGAGCAACAACAAACTGCTGTATACCATGATCGATTATGCATCAACAAAGTGACATGACTTTCATTAGTGACAATAACGACAATTATTTCAAATTAAAAAAGTGAAAGTTTTTTGTCAACATATTTCCCTATGATAAAACTAGTAAAAATAATAATAGTAATGGTACGTAATCATAAAATTAATTTATCTATAAACTAAACAACATTAACATTGGATCGCAATGGATGAAGAACATGATAAGAGTCATATAAAATTTACTGAATAATTTCAAGTCAGCAATTTTTTGACTTATTGTTAAATTAGAGTAGCTACTTTTTTGAATAATAATCGTCTCACCCTCAAACTTAAAAATTATAACATAGAATTAGACGTGTTTATGAACATAAGCATGTAGAGGTGCTGATAATCTTTGACAATATAAATAGGAAGAAAGAGAGAGTTAGAAAGTCAGTAAGGGATAAAGAAATTTGAACAATATATTATTTTCGATGGTCATGTATGACTTAGCATGTTTTTGGATGCGTCATTCAGTAGAGTTTCATTTTTGTTATCGATCGTACCTTCACTAGTGGGCTGACGAGAACGCGTATATATAGTGCACCCTAGGAACTGACTCCTCCGTTACTTTGTACATTGCAGCAGAGCAAGAGAATTAGTCGATTAGTCTTGAAAGATATCGTACCATCGAAAGAAGAAGTGCAGTTCACGGGATCGTTGCCTAAAAGGTGAGTGTCTTCAATAAAAAAGGTTTGATCAATATTAAAGAATATGTAGACTCATGTAGGCTTTGCCTTTAGTGCAAACTTCCGATTCTCTTCGAATTTCTGTTTCACTCATCTGAATCAAATTTAATTACAAATTCACTCTACTAGTTCCTTATTAATTTCCATTGTGATTGATTTATTTCATATTTAATCCAACTAGTAGTTTCTAAGAGAGCACTGGGAAGAAAAAATAATCATTTTGGTAATGTACAGTAAACCTTGAGATTAAAAATTACTTTTTTTATATTTAATGTAGTTAACCACCAAAACATTCGCCCTAACTGCCATTTTTTCAAAAATGTCATAAAATGAAATGAATGCTACGATTGGAATTATTTAAATATCTTGCATAACATTAAAAAATTGGCATGTAAGTAACGAGTTCCAGTAAAAATAAAAAATTAGTAATAAATTATGAACGATTCGCAAAAGTCGCGACAATAAATTCAAATATTATGCATTTTAATAGGTCACTAAAATTCTACTGTAAAAAATTTTCGTTGCAGACTTTCTGGATATTATAACCGGTGATTTGACTATACGAGTACTTAACTCAGTTTACTAAAAATCCCGATAAAGTATGTAACTGTATACGTCTTCTTGTTTTTTAAAAACAAACACTATTGTCCAAGACACTTCTTTTTCTGTGTATCCATATATTCTGTTTTACTCTTACATATTTTGTTTATACTTCACACACGTATGGTATGCATGATTACGTTTTTAGGTAAAATAAAAAAATTACCATATTTTAATTTTTTTTTTACGGCACATGTAAAGCCCTTATCTCTAGCTTATTTAATATTGTATCTACGAACACAACAACATAAGCTTATTAGAAACTATAGTTCTAAATTTACAATTAGATATTTTATCTGTACCAAAAAGTCTACGAATTACTTTTCAGGTACTGATCATTCCAGGTAAAAATGCGAAGCGCTGGAGTGTTCCTGTTATTTGTGGCGCTCGTCCACGCCCGTAACTTTCCTCTCAAAGATATTGAATCAGATCCTAGTAAGTCTCTTGTGGAGTCTCCTATACGTTTATCTCTTTCCTCACTCAAAACTGGACTATAGTACTTATTCGTATAAATTGATGCTCTAAATCTTTTGACGCTGCAAATTCAACGTTGCTATAAAAAAAAGGTTTTTGAAAAACTATAAGTTTTGTATACATTTTCGTTACTTTTAATTTATTAGTACTACTTACTGTCAAATCTGCGTAGTGGTTGATTAGCATTTTTCAAAAAGTCGTAAAAATTATAGTTGTGTCTATGGAAACGTAACTAATTGTCAAATATGTCATAAACGTCCGTTTAAAAATATGATCGTTATGACCCTTTTAACGATTTAACAATAATTGTTTCTGAGTAACATAGTGTTCCTATTCTGCTCTAAATTATTTTAATTAACTCTATTATTAGTCAAATATTAGTTGACGTTTCTAATGCATATTTTTTTTGTGTTATAAGTATTAAGCAAGAAGATAAGTAATTCCGAAAAGAGCAGACTGTTATATATTACTGTCGAGACTAAAAACTCAAAGAATATAGTCCAGGATAGAATATTTGAAGTGAGCTATTTGGATAATCCAGCCAAATTTACCGTTACCTACGATGGTCCGTCAAACAAAGGTATGGCTGTTCGAAGCACTAAAAAAAGGATGCTAAAAATGTATGTTTTTAAATTAAATTTTTGATTATCATTAACAACGTAAAAAAATATATGGTTAACTATCACTTAGGTTACAAGGAATTTCAATCTGAAAATCAATCAACTCGTATTTTTCGTTATTATCCTATATTTTTAGCATCATTCATAGAACTTACATAGGTAAGTGTAAAAAATCTCATTTTAAAAGTTTGATTATCGAAATTTGCAGTTATCCTTTCGGATCGCATGGACAACGACTTCAGCTTAAAAACTTATGTCAACATCGCTCGAGGAAATACCGAACCTCTTAAAAATATTATCTTTGTTGTAAACCAGGAAAGATTGTGGAAAAATGTTGATGTTTACATCAACTGCGAGAATAAGAAAAGAGGTACACTCGATCTTCTACATACCCCTTCTAAGATGGCCAAGAAATATTCAACATCGATACCCAAAGTGGTAAGATCTATTTTATGTTTGCGTACTCGCCTCACTAGAAATTTCTTTCGTATAAATTTAAACAATTTTAAATTTTTTATATGCCATGTGGCCGTAAATTTTAATTTTATTATGATTATCAGAGTGTTACAGTTAAATAAAAATTTATTTTGCTGGATACAGTTTTGACCAACTAATTCAAAAAATCATATAAATTTTTTAATAAACTTATTATAATGACGATCGTAAGAAAATTTTCTATTTTCCAGTCCTACAACCAAGAGTACAACGTTAATGTTTTTAACAGCCATAATTTGGATTTAGTTGATGTTCTGCAGAATGTGGGCTGCGAAGTGACGCAGAGGGGCGACATACCCTCAGAAGATTTATTTGAAGTAGATGATTCTGATGATGGTACGAGTTTTTATAAAATGTATCTCATTTTATGTCTATGAACAATAGCAAGTAAAATATCTGTGAGACACTTTCTGAGACAGTACTTCCCTGAATTGTGTTGCCTATTTCAGCCATGCTATGGCTTGTCACAGTTGAATATCAGATCATGAATTAATCTCTTTGTATTTTTTCAGATAACGAGGTAGAATATCGAGATGATTTTGATTATGGTAAGAATTTTCATTAACTAACTTATTGTTAACGAAACAGAACATAATGTATACAAGTATATGTAATACAGACATAACGTGAACGAAAATGCTTATTGACAAGTATAAGTTGTACTTTTCACATTAAGTATATCATGAAAAAAAGAGGTTAATCAGTCTTGCGTTTTACGTCCTGCCATTATTTTTTTTTTCATTTGATGTTGTCGTCAATGGGTCAAAATCATCATGTATAATTTGATTGTATCATAATCGTGTTGATAACATAAGGAAAAAGCTTTACTCAAAGTTTCTTGGAAATAAAGTGTTATTTGCAATATGTTCCAAGAGAATAAAACTACTTGTGCTAGACTTTTGGTACTATCTTTTAAATTATGATAGAAAATTAATAATTAAATAGTATGTGTGTCTTAAATATTTGACTTTATATTAAACACATTAACAGTAGTGGGATAATATAGTTTGAAAAAAATTAGTATTTCCAAGGTTGGTATATCTTAAAAAAAAAAAAAAAAATCGAAGCTACTTAGTTTTTTCCAAATAATTTTATGAAATTCTTGCTTTTCCCACAATGTCAAGGCACGCTTGTTGAGCTGTGGCCTTCATTTTAGTAAAGCTGCTGCTTGTAATAGTTATAAGAATCTAATCACTCACTTTATATTTTTTAGATAGTGAAGTAGAAGAATCAATTATGGAAGCTGCTTGAGTTTATCGTATAATGTCACCAAGTCAAGTGTCGTTGAATTGTAATGTCACAGTGGAACTACTCTATACTCATAATGATAGTCTCAGAACACATAGATGATACTCTGACCGTAGGAGCGAATTTGGCAGGAGATTGGCGGTCGTAGGTGTTTTTATCACTCGAATATGCTTTGACTACTCAGCCTTACTTCTACTTCAAGCTGCCTTGCAGGAAACTATTATATTATTAAAAAACGTAGCACTTGATAAATTTTTATAAATGTCATTTACAAATTATACAAATTGTAAACTGTTTATAACAATAATAATTCTTTTATAACTTAGTTGAAACTGTGTGTTTTTAATTGAAATATAATACTTAAAAAATTAAGATGTAGATTTACACGTTTACGTTTAAAAAGTAAATATTTCTACCCGAGTAAAAGGCAATAAAAATTTCCTAAGTATGTATCCAATGTTTTATAGCCTATGTCCAGTGAGTTTAATTGTTTATTTACAGAGAAGAAAGAAATTTTTGATCTTGTTCCCAGTAAGGTCAAAAACATTTATTTTCATCTTGTTTTAATTATAAATTTTTGTACACAAAGTATGATAGTTTAGCTTAACCTTCAATTTTTCCATGGGATTTATTAATTACATATTAGCAGAATTTTTTATACATTCCATCTATTGGTTTTATCATTGATAACTGCAAGTTTTTTTCCGAGCGCTTGCCACAGAGAGCTGAAGAACGAGCTCTAACTAAAAAAAGTTCAGAAAATAATCATCCAGTGATTCTGACCAATATTTAAAATACTTTTTAATCAAGCAGTTGTTCTTCGTTCGATTGTCTAATTAAGATGAGCATTTAAGACAACATAAATTTAATTTTTTTTAACACAAGTCAAAACCAATTTTTTTAAACTTATTTATTATTATTTTTTTATTTTATTTTTTTTATATCGTACATTGGTTTGATTGCCATGTCACGTACAAATTTTTTTCATTTGTTGTTGATATCTATCCAATAACGAATATATTGCTTTATAAATATTATAGTGCCAAAAGTATTTTTTAGATGTAAGCAATGAGATGATAAACCCATATTCATTGTAAGAGACGTTTTTACTTCGTCGAACATGCTAAAATGTATTATGTTGAGATTTTTTTAAGAAGTAACAAGTCAACAAAAAAATACTTGTTGCTGGATTCTAATGGTTATAGGCTGCAGTTGAAAACAAAACTTAGCAAAGTAAAGAAATTTCGGTCAGACTTTACAAACAATGCAGCGTAATATTGACTTGCTGATAAATCAGTAGTAATCGTTACGTTTGGTCAGATATTGATGTGTGACAGTTTAAAAAAAAAAAACTTTCACCTCTTGTGGAGTAAAACATTATTTTTTCGTAACAGTAAGTGAATATGGCATGAATTAGGATACTAAAATAAAATGTATCAGTAATAACACAGTGTAAGATACAATTAAACAGTAAATAGGTCTTCATTTGTTGTAGCTACTGTCACTGATTCGAGTTAAAAATTTGCCCTTAACGAAAATCCATAATTTTTGTATCCACACCTAATGCATGATAAAGAAGTTAATAACTTAATTCATACATATAAATCCGATTACAGTAGGTATGCTTGTATCGACAGTATTCCTCATAAATTCTCATACATCTTTTAGGAGTCACAAGAAAAAGGAAAAGTTTGTTATCGTCACTCCTCAAATGAAACTAAAAAACCTTTTGTCTTTTATGTGGGTGTTGGTAAACTGATAAGACTTTCCAAGAACAAAATTTACTCCGAACTACTAATGCCCAAGTGAAATATGTGTATACCAAGAGAGTACAAAGCATAGGTTAAAGCCAGCTAGAGAGACGATGCGCATCGCATTCGCATGACTGCGAAACTCCCCCTCGTTAAGACCTTGTCGTCCTCGGAGTCAAGGAGTCGCACGTTTGCGTCTTAATTAACGCTACGTGAGCTGATTTCGTCCAGCCACTTCGTCGCCTTCTGAAATTTTCTTCTTGAGAGACGAGAGCCGTCCTAGAGCGTGTGCTGATATTGCCTCACAAGTTGGCGATAACGGCGTTGCTGATGTTTACGAGAAAATTTAATTAGTTGTTCATCGTGGTGGTTAAAAAAGATTGGAGTTTTCTTGAGTACGGATGGATAAATTGTTTCTACTAAAAAGAAGTAAACATATTTTACAACATTTAACCGTGAAAAAAAAAACTGAAGTCTTACATCATATTTTGATAGGCCACAAGGACATAAAATCCCAAACTTTCAAGCCTCGTGCCAGTCTCGTTCGTAACCGACTAACGAGCCGTGCAGAAAGAACGGAAGGAGAGCGACCGCAACTGTGAGTATACCGGGGCTCTCCTCGAAGAAAGCTCACAGCAACCACTTCGGTGGGTCACGCTTAATATTTTCCGCCCTCCCGTGAAGCCATGGCAGTTCTGATGACAAAAATGTCAATCACTTTGCTGCTTCGAAAAAAAAAAAAAAAAAAAAATTAAATCGCATGGAGTTGACCTGGTTTTACCATCTCGATCCTTTTGTACCGTTTCCATTCGCTCTCGCGTGCCCCGTCTGTCCATCAATCGCGTACATAACGCTACAAACAGCGCGAATGGATTCAAGGTGCGCTTGGCGTCGAGCGTGATCAATTTTCAAAATTTTTTTGTAGTTGTTTCCCGTGTGTTGTTTACGCTCACGCAAGCGTGCCACGGCCGGGAAAGTTGGCCCTCGCAATGCGACTCGCTGTTGTTGTTATTTATTTTCATCGCGGTGACTCATCCGACCCTGATAGCGTGGCATTACTCGGGCATTTAATTAAAAATCCAATCGTAAGTGCGTTCCTGATGATAAACAGACTTGGATGTTCTTCTGATGGGCAGTCGATTAAAATCAACGTATATTCAACTGATGAGCGTCTAGGCCAGCTTTGTATCGATTAATTTACGGCTCGAGCTGGTGAATCTCCGGCCGTTAATTACGTTACGTGAAAATTGGACGCCAGCAAGAAATTGATGCTTCGGATGAGCTTGCGATGTATCTGGGCGTTGTTGGAATCAGAGATTAGGCTTTAGGATTGTTTTAACAAATTTTGCTGCTGGGGCCCATTTTCATTCTGGATTTAAGTATACCTAATAGTATGGCAAAGTTTTTTTTGTTTGGTTGCCAGTGAAAGGCAGATCTAGTGGCATACAAATGCATGAGAAGAACGATACAAGTAGAAATTCAATCCCAGATATGAATGCAAAAAAAAATCAGTACCTGGTACTTACAGCGCACCACTTACTTACACTTTAAAAAATAAAATAAAAAATAAGAAAAAGTACAATGATGATAATTCCATTCGTTACATTGACCCACATTTTCACGACGCTTCATTTCTGGTGAAAGATATTGTCTGAAACCGACACCCCTTTAGCTCTGAGCATCACCAAGATGGACTGCAAATGAAAGTCTTGCGAGCAGCAAGTACCAAGTTACATATTTCTCCCTCTCCCCGTAGTCCTACCTCGACGATCCCTCGCGTATAACCGTAACACGTCCTTGACCAAAATTCCCTCCCGTGTTCCCCGATTGCTCCCTCGGTACATCGAGTCCTTCACCCCTTTTTCGTTTCACCACGCGCGCACCAGAGGTACATAGAACTGCTTCTCCCGCCTCGTATCGTTATTCGTCGATATATGGCACGTCGTGCTCAAGCCATTCGGCCACTGCAATAACTGCTGCTCCAGCTTTCCTATTGTTTTCGAGACAATGGGCGAATACAATCAATTATCCCGGTGCTCCGCCCCTTGCCAATTCCTACTCTCGTGCTCCCTCCTTCCGTCTGTGCGACCCTCGTGCATTTTTTGCCCGAGCCTCGCGATGCCGTGAAATCGGTCGGTATCGATTTCGCGCCTCGATCCCGGAAAAAGCATCCAAGGTGGAATTGCTGGAATGCAGTTTTTGTTAAATTATTTTTCTTTACTTCGCTGGCAGGGATTTTGAGTTAGTTTACTTACATGGCGCTTCGATGCGAGAGCCTTTTTTTTCTATTCCTCCAACCGAGCGTGCCAAATGAACTCATTCACTGAGCGCATTTCTATTTGATATGTAATTTTTTTTAAAGCAAAAGTAAAGCTCGAACTTTGGCGTCAACTTGTTTTTCATTCAAAGTTTTTGGATCAAGTGAAGTACGTAGGAGAGATGACTCGGTCTAATACGAGGGATAAACCACACGCTTGGCTTGTATATTATACCGAGAGCACAACTTTTTCAAAACGTGATATGGGCATTAAAATGCAAAACGTAACAATGCATCGTTCGTAATGTCGGGTGGATTAAAAACTTGGGGTGAAAAGGAAAAAAGTACGGTTTAATCTCTGCGGAACTGTAATCATACAAAAGGATTGGGGCTTCCTGTGGAGCAAAGCGCTAGTGGTGCTTGTTTTGGCCTGTTTTAATTGCAGATAGATTTGCTTTTGCATTTAACTTGGCTGATTGCGTTTCCTACATCTCAGGAGACTATCATACTCTTTGAAATTTTTTTTTTTTCATACCATCACGCTGGCTCGACGTTGTTGAAGTTTAATTAAAACGCGAAAAAAAAGTACCATGGATACGCGTGAATTTTCACAGCGTTGAATTTTTTTCTTCCAGAAAGAGACTTAAAAGTCCATTAGGAGCTTTTAGGTATATGTTATATGTCCCTCGGAAAAGTTTGGCCTATCTTATAAGAGCATTAAATTAAAGCATCGACAGCCAATTCATGCAAGACCCCAAAAAAACTCCCTCGTCACGGTGAACATTACCTTTCCTCCCTCCAAAAAAACTTGAAGAAAAATCAGGTCGCTTTCCTGCGTAAAATCTTTCCAGAACAAAAAAAAAGTGGAAGCAGTAAAAGTAAAAAAGAAAATAAGGGAAACTTACCGGGTATACTGGTGCCAAGGGCGACGAACAGAATGGCTGTGACGGAGTCCTTGATACCGAGGGTGCAGCCAAAGTAGGAGGCCACGTCGCCGATGATGGCCGTCACCACACCGATCCCGAAGATGCTCACTATGAAGCAGATGTACCCACCAGCGATATCTAAAAAATAAAAAAAATAACATCACACGCTTTACATTTGCACTTGCTGAGCAGCGCGTTTACGTGTATCGAATCGATTTTCACGTTAAGGGGGGAGGGGGAAAATCGGACGACTGCTTTGTCTGCATATATGCACACGGAGGCACTCGTATCCCCTAAGGGGCAACTTGACACGTGCACCTCCTCAGTTGAGATTCGTGCCTGCTGCTCTTGGAGATTACAGTACTACCATCGAGCTACGGCTCGTCCCGGGAGCTGTAATGGCTCTATTGAACACCTGATGTTTATCCTGCACATGCAGTGACTATACCCCTGGGTAGTTGTGTTTTTCACCGAAATGTAAATTATAATTTTTTTTTACAATCATACGATCTATATTAACTTAAACGTTAAATCAGCGATTGATTGATTGCACCTACGTGACTTGGATGAATTTTAACAGAGTTATTGTGCGATAAAGTAGACTAAAAATGTAGGATAGGGTTATTGGAGTTTTTTAGAACCAAGCCACGAAAAGGCTCCAATAGAAAAAATATAAAGCAGATTAATACTTTACTTCACACTCGCTCAGTGTGGAGAAAAACAATGCTAGAGGTCCTATACTGACCTCCACTCCCAGGTGGATCGGTACATTACATTCGATAGTTTTAATATTCGACTCTCGCTCCCCCGGCCGATTCGCTCCCCCCATCAAAAACGGCAGAGCCAACCTTTCCGAGATAATCTTTCAGCTTCAATAATTTTGAACCCCCTGACCCTACATAACTCCCCCTTCCTCGTCGGTCTCGTTCACCCTCGCAAATTGAACTATTCATAGCGCGTCCGTGTTATCTCGAGTTCGCCCCGTCCTTGCTTTCGAATTAGCTTTAGCAAAAAAGCTCGCACCCCCAGCCCTCGTGCGCCGATGAAGATCTCGGGGTACTCTTTTTTCCCTCCTCCTCCTCCGCTTTCGTATATCCGTAATCGGGCGAGAGACAGGATACACTATTTCACGCTCCTCGTTTCACGAAGCGTGCCTTTTTTTTGTTTTCTCGTACTTTTACTTTGATTAGTTTACGTTGTTTTTTTTGGTTACAGGTCAACAACGATACTTTCTAGACAAGCACGATGAGCGCAACAACATTTTTCACTAACCTTTACATCAAAGTTCTAAAATATCCAAGAGTCCTTGAATAATCAACGTTTGCGTGGTATGATAATTTGCGAGGGGGGGAAAAAAAAGAAAATGAAAGCACCGCATCCGAGAGAAAATGAAAGAAAGAGCTTGCCCACCGCTCGTCGACCGCGACTTTTCCTCTGGTCTTGCATTCATTTGCATTGCGATGGAAGTCACGGTAAAAGGGTAGAGATAGAGATCTGCAGGGAAGAAAAACCGCTGTGGGGTAATGGAAGAAAAAATTGGTGCAGCTGAAAAATTAAAATGTAGACTAAACGCAAGGTAATGACCGTGGTTTCTAATGCGGGGGAAAAAAATTTGCGGTGATAACTGCAGGGATACACTGTTCAATCCTACCGATGCGTTTTGTTTCTGCGAGAAAAGCTAGCACAGCTAGTACAACAACATTTTATCGATCCCGTATGTCTTGTTTTTCACAACTCACGCTGTACGTAAATTGTATCCTTAATGGTTTTTTAAGCTCCAACCTAGCGCACATTTTCTCGATGATTCTTTTTTTTTTTTTTTTTTTTTTGCGCAAAAACACGCCTTAATCTCACAACCATACATACCTACTCTATACTAATGTGGTGTGTTACTCGAGAGCAATCAATCAGCCAACCCTTGGTCATTAATTTACTTTTTTAATTTAAGTTGGTAGAAAATCACTGATTCGACGTGAAAAAGTGCTTATTTTAAAAGTCTGGAGTGCAAAATTGTTTCATTCATTCATCAAATACAGCCAAATGTTAAAAAATTTCTGATCTTTCGAGTGCAAAAATACGATATCGATGTAAAATCACTGCAATAGTATTTACTTCCAATACCCATTGCACGATAAAATCTTCGCGATGATATGATGGGTGACATCAGAAATGTGGTTAGTAGATGTAACTGCACGATGTAGAGGATTTTCCCAGAATACATATCTCACTTAAAAGCTGCAGTTCGTTCGAGGAGAAGATTAATCAATGCGAGATGGATCGATGGCCTTTCGCAAACTCGGATGAGTTTACTTTCGTTGGAGCGTCCTGACCGCAATATTACTCTCAATCGCGGTTTTGCTTCACTATAATACCAAAATGATGATATGCATATATTATTTGTAGGGTAAAGGGACACAAGGCTATTGTTTATTTTGGCGCACTTCGCGAACGGAATCCATTCAGTAGTAACACCCAAAAATGGTCAGCCTTTTAGTGCGAAGAATCAAGTAGGTGTGAACAATCAACGGTTTATGCATGTAATGAGATAATACGCTCAAGCAAAATTAAGATGTCGCAAGCACAACATGCACTGCCTTTGTTTTTTGTTCCAAGTGAACGTGACACTGTGATATACCCTATGTAAATCACACCTAGTGAGCAACGTGATTGTATACGCGCTGCAGAAATGTACACGCACCCTCGTAACAAGTGCCTTTGACGTGTACAATACACGTCAACACGTTGCGACGTGAGGGGAAATTAAGTTATGAGTAATGCCGATCGTCTGTCGTAGTGTATGTGTATTTAGTCACGCTGAAAGAAAAAGAGTTGTACATGTGCTTCGGAGGGGACTGCACCGGATGGTGTAGGGTTACACTTGCCTCCACGTGCAGGCGAAGCCCCTACGATGCGATTTATCATGGAGACCCGCTTGGCGTGCAGTTGCCTTTTTTTCTTTTTGCGTTGCATGTATGTACAGAGGCGGTAATTAGGTTTATCGTTTTAGGGGAGAGAGTCAAAGGGAGAGGCGCGGAAGTGCGACGCTCCACACAGTCGCCCTCATTGGATTTGCCGTCTATGCCGGGGAATCAGTTCGCATGAGTTGCTTCTTCGTGGTGGAAGTGTACGCGGATGTAGGTGCATGGGTGCGTGGGTGTATTGGCCCCGGCGATGAAATGAAATACCTGTGAGACGACGCGTCCGCGTCTCGAGTTTCTCGTATACACTTGGGGGCTTACCGAGGTGGGGTACGTTGCTCTACGCCGTGGGTGGGTGGAATTCCTTTAGGTGTGGATCGGCTGTCATCATTGGCATGGGATGAAATTAATTCAACTGCTGATTTTGATTTCCCTTAGAAAACCGGGGAGTTATAATTATGTTTCTAAAAAATTGTAATAAAATCGAGTGTTTTTGCAGTTGTCAAGTATTTTTAACTAATTTAATTTAGAAAATTTAATTTTTATCTGATAAAGACTATTTTTACTGAGGTTTGCATAAAGAATAAAATACACAAAAATTGTATGAATTCAGTCCAATCACATTCTCTACTTATAACATCGTCCCGAAAATATTTTTTGCTCAAAAAAAGTCTGTATTACAAAGCTTACCAAAATGTTTATTGTTATAAATTTTTTGTATATTTATTTTTTTCAGTCTGAAGAAATCAAAATCTTATCTTTAATGGTTTAATTTTTTTTTGTTGAAATTTCAAGGAAAATACCACAAGACACTCATTAGTAAAAAAAAAAAAAAAAAAAAAATATACATCAAACTATATCGAGCGTGTACAGAAGTATAACTCGTATACTCATTTACTTCCACTAATTATGACATACAAAAACTTGAATGAACGTCACAATGTCTAATCTTTTTGTAAACTTGAAAAAAAATCCCTTCCCACACAAGCTTCTTTTACACGCACTGCGCTATAGTAATTAGAATTGGTAAATGTTGCAAACCACTTTTCACACCTACAGAATCTAATTTGTCAAAAATCATCAAAAAAAGGACTATAAACTATTCACCAGCAGGCGTTTAAAAAAAAAAAAAAAACACGAACGTGCACAGCTAATAGAACACACAAATCACGCAATTCTAGCTCGGTGCTGGTCCTGAAACAAATAACCCTTGCGTTCACGCGCGTGTCTATTGTTTATACTCCACCCAGAGCTTGCAGCTCGTTCGGTTGCAGTTCAACTCGCGCTACTCAGGCAGCTTTCGAGCACAATTTCGCTCAAAATGCCTCACAAACAAACTTTCACGGTATCATCGGAAATTCTTCTCTGAGTTACGAGGTTTGCTGTAACTCCAACGAACTAGTCTTTTTTTTTCATCACTTGACTGTTGCTGTTTATTTCAATAGCACTTTCACATTTCGTGCTCACAGAACTTACTCGAGGAAGTATCATTTTTGTGGGATAAATGTTTCGAGTGATCACGTACATCAAAATCAGCGGTGATTAGCACACGCATGAAATAACCGTCCAAGGAAATAGCTCACGATCCTATGCTATCCCATCCTGATCATGGATTTGCACTACTCCAAGCTTCTATTATAACAAGGTTGTGGCCGTTGCTGTCAACTCCTCGATGCTGATTTACGGTTCTCATAGTCAATGCGACGAAGGCCTATTACGGTGCTCCTGCGGTATTCGCGTTAATCAAACCCACTCGGAGGTATTGTCGCATGCACGCTTAGCTCGTCCTTTTTACATGAAAGTGATAAGGCTTGATTTATGCTTGTGAGTATTATTGCTCGGATGAGGACTTGGAATCAGAAAGCTCTTGTTGGAGTCTTCGATGGCCCGTAAGAAGAGTACTGAGCTTTAGTTTTTCAATCGAATGTCAATATGGACGAATGATACCTTGCTGTGTGTCGTTTTAACGAAATATAAACGTGAACTTGATAAGTAGAGGGTAAAAAAATGGAATCGCATATGCGATTCACAGGCGTAGAAAATGAATCAAGTTTCGTGGCGTAAATCTTCGTGAGAAGCGTTTCGTGCGAATGGTATGAATTAAGGGCGAAGGCCAATTTTTAACCGACAAATAAACGAGTTTAGTTCTCGCTACAGAGAAGGCATGAAAAATGTACTAGCACCGTAAAAGAGAGACACCCGAGATTGTGGAGTAGGTACATGCAACTCTGAACCCATTACTCGTAGGAAATGTTTTTTTTTTCCCGTCCGTAAAAAGACAATTGGATTCGTTTGACGAGCTGTTTAAAAAACATGGAAACGTCCATTACGGTACCCCTCGACGAGCACAAGTGCTGTGATCGGGATTTAAATTTCCAGGGTGTCTGTTCTGAGGGTGGTAGATGCGTACGTGACATCATGGTGCAATAAGCTCTGTCAGTGCGAGCCCGGATACAAACTCTGATTAACATCGATTTTCGAAGAGTAGTCGGTGAAATTGATTCGAATAATTGAAAATTATGAAAATTAACATGAGCTTGGTAGCGAGAATGCGATAAGGAACTCGCACAGGGTGAAAACTGTTTCCCAATTCTGGGGTAAGTGTGGTTATCGTAATGTTATGGTTCGCGAAATTTTAATTCAATTTACGATAAGTGAGAGAAAATTTTACATGTTAGCCTACAGAGATAATGATATGAATTATAATCCATATACTTGTGAAATCCAAGCATTTTAATTTAATAAATATAATTATGCATACTTTTCCTGGGAAAACAAAGTAGATGTGTAAATTTGATTAAAAGGGTTATTACTTTACTTCAATTCTCTTATCTAATCCATCTACCGATGGATGCCGTCCTACATCTGATCATACACATGATGTGCATGTACATTAAACTTCAATAACAGCTTATTTCACAAAGTGCGATGGAAAAATGGTATACTGTGAAAGAATATTATTTATTCGTTGGCTTCACTGACATTATATATTATCACAAAGAGTTCATGAATATTACTATGGTAATTTAAAGTGAATAAAAAAAAAAAAAAATGTTAACATTGGCTTTAGAAACCAAAATGAAATTTTATTTAAAAAAATTGCAAGTTCGCTTTAAATTTATAAATGTGAGCAAGATAATTAAGATTCGCAGTTTTTATGGAAATACCAAAGTTAAACAAGTTTGTAAACTTATTCGTTGATCTTCATAGAAAAAAAATTATTTTCTTCTAAGTATAAAAACGTGGTGCGTGAAAGTAGGCTATTTGGATATAGTACTGGCTTTGCAAAACTTTATTGACATTGATAATTATCTTTGATGATGTAGTTTGATTTTGTATGTATTCATTTTTTTAACATGAATGGCATCGATTGTATATACCTAAGTCTGACTATTTTTAATTATTACTGAAACGTAGATATATGATGTACTAAAATAATTTTACTCTATTTAATAATTACTAGTAAAATATCATCAATACATTTTTCCATGCATTTCTTTAACTTCGTTGAGAAATTCTTGTCTTCTATAAAATTATTGCAACATCTATTAGTCAAACAGACAACTGTCTGACTATTTTCGGGTAATACTACTGAAATACTGTATTCGATTGATATTCTTTTTACTCTGGAAGCTTCACTGCATTTGGGAATTCAAAAACATTACAGAGTACGGATGTTCTTTTCAGAAAGTCATTGAGCACGTGATAAATAAGTAAATATAGCTGTTTAGAACATCACAGAACTTTCTTTCACGGATCACATACTAGTGTTGGATAAGAAATAGATCCAACTATCGTAGGGAGCGTTGCGACCAGCTGCTCTTTTATTCATTTCAGTCTTTCTGCTCCTGATATTCAGTGAATAAAAATGTTTATACAAAATAAATGCACACACATTCACAGATAACGAGATTTTTCAAGCAACAGAATACAAGTTACATAAAAATTTTACGAACAAAAAATGGTGTGAGCAAAAATAACATCCTATATTTTTCACCTTTTATTATCCATCGGTAGATCATTTTTTTTTTTACAATTGTGAGTTTCATAAACAGCCCGAGACGTGAATAAAATCGTACATAGGCAAGAAAGTTTCCCGGAGCAATTTTATATCGTGCTCCAATAGCCAAACACGGTCCGTAAACATTTTTCTTACGCTAGAGTATCCTTCTTCACGTGATATTTTTTAACAAATTCAAAAGAAATTTTTCTACGGGAATACACGACGAGCTCTCATTAAAATTCTGAACGCCTTTCATGACGCTCGTCAAAAATAAAAAAAGGAAGCTAAAAGCCATCCTACTCCCGAGGGCGAGACACGTTAAAAAATTCCCCACATCTCGGAAATACGCATAACTCATTTTATTCGTTTCTTGCCCCAGAGCACAGCCAACTTACTATCATCCCAGGAGCCAATCTCCGGATGGCTGTAGGAAAAAAAACTCTTAATACGAGTACACGTGAAAAATAAGCTCCCCGAGGCCTGAAAAAGAGGTGCGTATCGGTGGCTTTCCCCGAGTCGAACTCGAGAAGGAAAAAGAGAGAGAAAAGCAGGGGAGAAAGAGACAGGTATTTCTACAGGTTGATTCCAAAGTTTGCGCGCCATACAGACGCGCGTACTTCCCCAAGATAAGTTCTCGAGATGAGCAGGTCTTTTCTTCCCATCCCCACCAGATATATACGTATACCTGTACCTGCGTCAACGCCCTTTTCAACTCTTGGAGTAACAAGATTTATCATCGCTGCGCTCGCTCTTTTTCCTTCTCTGCGAGTTGGGCTTTCTGGTTTTCATTTTCTTTTCTCCTTCAATTACACCGGAAAGTTGCACGATCAATCCTATCCAACCAAATCTCGGTTAAATAATCGAGCGAATGAAGAAACAAAGTATTTTCACCTTCCAGCTTTTTCGTCCCTATAAGGTCATAGTCCTTTATGAGGAAATAAAATGGGTGCTCGAGTATTTCGATGACGCTCATGCACGCGTCGGCATTTTCAAAACCCAATTTTCCACGCCCCCGTGGGCGAGTCGGAGAGCGAAGGAGCCCGCGGCAATCTTTGTGAAGCGCATTTTGCCGTGACATTTATAATCCAGAGGCGGAGCGGGCGATCGTTGAATTTTCCCTGATCAGCGTGCGCTGCGTTTCTCCTTTTCTTCCATTAATCTCCCCTCCCCCTTTCACCTTTTCGTCCACGTATTGTGTATCCTTCTTTTGTCCCGGGGACACTGGCGCGAAAACGGGAAAACGAGTTTATGAATGCGGGTTCTTTCTCCCCGCCGTTCGGGTGACGAATGACAGCCCACAGATGAATTATTCACCCGGTATGTTTTTTGTATTTTTTCTTGCTCCCGTTGTGGTGTCTTTTATTTAATTTCGGGGATGAGATTTTTTTTTTTTTTTTTTCTCGCAGAAGATGGAGGGAGCTTTTGGTGGATGCGGTGGTGGCTGTTGATTGCAGTCCACGTCACCTGGTAGGGAGTGTGAAAGTAGGTTTCTCGAATTTTCATGTGACAAGAAAAAAGGAAGGGGTGCTGTACCAAGACTTTACGTGATACGAAAAGAAAGAGACAGTTTTTAGAGAAACGAAAGGTTTTTTGGATTAAAATTTACGTCAAGAATTTTCCACTGAAGGACTTGAGGGCTTGAGGGCTTGGGGGCTACGTTAACAATGAGATAGATGTAAAAAATATTCGAGTTACAGTGTAACAACCTTGACTGTTCCCGTGTAAGTGTGGATCGTAGAAGGAAAGAAAAAAATGCGTGTAATTGTAGCCAAACGACCAACTTGATATTTCTCAACTATCTATTTGACAAATGAAGAAACGCGAGGGAAGGCCTGTCGATATGCCAATTGCAGGAGACGTACGAAGCCATGGCTGTGAAATGTGATACCGCTCTCTAATTTTTTTTTTTCCCGGGTGCGAAGATTTAAATTTAAAGTGCTTGTTTGTTCAACAGAGTACAGGGAGCTACCGTCAAAATTATTTACTTTCTTAAAACGAAAATCGATTGAGTCGCATCTTCCAGCTATACACCTGATGCATTTAAAGTCCTGGTGTTGTCTCAACACTTGCTGCGCTCTTACCCCGGAAAACAACGAAAGCTCTTAACTGATTTCACGCTCTGCGAGTCCCGTGGCGTACTCCTTGCCCCTTCTTCCCTTGGAAAACTCCGAGAGTCAAATTAAATGAGCCGCCAACAAAACGGAGATTCCGCTTTGTTCTCGAGATACACTTCAGACGTGTGTTTTTTTTTTTTTTTTTTTTTTTTTTTTTTTTTTTTTTTTCTTTTCACTATCCTGTTTTGAATCGTTTGACCGTTACTGCGGACGAGCGAGGAGGTCAGGGATAAACAAAACCGAGCCATAAGAGAAAACAGAGCCCCGGCTTCGAGAGTTTCAACTCTTTTTTTTTTTCCCAAAGTCTTTTTCTATACAGTAGTACATCGAGCTTCATCGACCCGTTTCAACGTGCAAGTTTGGCTCTTCAATCGCGCCTGGTACGTCGATGAATCACAAGTGGTTCTTTGAAATTCGGTGTATCTGGTGAGACGAAACGTAAGGGTCGTTGTGTCAAAGAAAAATGTTTCTCTATTAAAACAAAAAGGAACTTGAAAAGTAATTGTTTACGAGATACAAGCTGCGCTTACAGAACTAGTCAAGATGTCACAGGCACTTAACTCAGGCCAACGACATTATAAATACACATCAAGGAAGTACTTTGACAACTTTGATTAGTGCATAAAAATTAATGGAAGAACTCAGAGAAAAAAAACTATCATAGAGGAGTTTGAGAGGTTTTCAGGATCATCCATAAATGAGCTTCACTTCAATCAACGTGCAGATTACGTATTTTTGAAAATTTGAAATCTCCAAAATGAACCTTAAAAATTAATGATTCGATGGCACTCCTTCTCTACTCTGTTCTTCTTAATCTATTTTAGATCAATCGAGTCCTCCGTGAAACTTTAGTTTTTCTAGGAAAAGAGTGTTCTTGAGCGTCTAAACTCTAAAAGTCCCGAAATATAGAGGGAGAAACTGCGTCAGTAAAGGACATAAGTGAGTGTGTATGCAGATTCCGACAACGAGCTTCAAGCCAATAATCTCGTAGCCCTGCAGTCACTCCCTCTCAACCTCACTATTCGCGTCAGGAGAGTAGGAAATTCGAGAGTCTCGTGCGAAAATCGATCGCCACACATAGCAGCAACAGCTGCAGTAGTGGTGGTCCAATCGCCGCTTGGTATACGCGGATGATAACGAGGCCAGATTGGACCTGCAAACACCGATGGTCTGTCCACTACTTTGAAGATCCGTGCTGATTAATCCACATGCTTATGTATACAGGCAAACTCTACTCCCTCTCGTCACGGCCATGGGTGGGTGCGTGAACCGAAGGATCAGACATGCCTATGTTATTGCTGATATTGCAAAATTTTTTTTTTCACTAAAACGCGGCGGTTGCGATTGATCGATCAATATGAGTGATGGATCGTGACATTGTGAAAAATGTAACATTCAAATTAATGTTGCAGTGTCGATGACCGATATTCCGTTGTCAGGAGACTTTTTACTGTTTTCGCAATAATTTTTATTGCTGAGATCGGTTGTTTTTATGGTTGCTTCAGAGTTTTTACGTTCAAGCAGTAAAAATTATGGTGCAAACAGTAAAAAACTCCAAGACGATCGAGTGCTACCAGTTTTTACAGCTAAAACAGTAGTCCTTTGATGGAAAGTTTATTGCGCTATCGAAAGACCTTACAACTGATTTTTGTTTTTGTTTTTACTGAAATTTTTATAGGTTTCACAAAACTGAGTTAAGTGTAATGATTAAATTTAAAAAAAGCAACCAGTGGTCAATTGAATTTCTTTGAAAAACTGCGGGGATGCCTCCTACCAATCTCATTTTTATCTTATACAATCTCAAATTCATCCCTCATAACTTATCAATTAAATATATTTTTAGAAAAGTCTCACAGCTCTGAGAACTCGAGTGCCACCTCCACTCTTCGAACAACGTAATTTAAAGAAAAATTCCTGCCATTGGAACTTTTACTCTTAAAAAATCGTCGTTCCGCTGATAAGTAAAACCACTGTCATCCAACTCTCATGACATCCAACTGAGATCTCTCTTCAGAGACAAGAAAAAAAAGTTTCTACCCCACTGCGATAAAAAAAAGGGAAACTAACCGTCAAATGGTACGAGAAATCGTAGCCATAAAAGTTCTGAGCCTCCCTGTTTTTAGCTGATTACCATCGGTAAACACATTCGTGTAAAATACATGCACATCTCAACCCCCGAGCGACCACTAACGTGACTCCATAACGCAATTATCAAGTTCATACTCCGCAACGCATGCTCTTTCGCTTATTTCTCCGTGCGCTTCTCTAATGGAAGGTCCATAGCTTCCCGATTAAAAGCTTATCCGTTATTGAGTTCTCCGATTCCTGTACCCTCCCAAAACGCCCCCTTGGATCCATTCATCATGCAAAACTGACCACACCCTTGAAGGCCAATGTACAACATCTTTTTGTGGTTCCCAAGTAATGACTGAAGAGAGCTTGCAAGCTCACTGTTGAGTGATTGATTGATAGATTGATTGGGAAATCACATCAATTATGCTTTAACTCAGGAATCCAGAATAATTTATCAAGGAAATTCAAGTTTTGCCGGAAGTTACAGTTATTGTGCACTTAAGTGTAAAAAGTGTCCTGAATTCCCTTGCTTTGCAAACAGAGAGAGTTGATTTACCAATAGATCCCCGATTCGTATATGACTACGTAAGCGACCTCTGCGATATTTTGCGCTGCCACCCATGCGCACACAATCAACGGCGAACAAATCGCGATTCGGCCGGACAGTCCCTTGGACACGACAAATATCCCAAGATCGCAGGTGCGACGCACTTCTCTCTCTCTCTCTACGTCGCAGCTTGCCTTAACAAATAGCTGTGTCTTGAGCCGTAGCATGCGGGTACAAGGTTGCGGCGACCCAATTTCTCGGGTTATTTGCGAGAGTTACGAGAGGACAAGTGTCGACACGGTGAGTGGACCATTATATAAGCGCGTGACGCCCTGCTCTGATTCGCACGTGGACACAGGGTACATTGTGCTGACGGTCGAGCGTACACCCTCCCTATTGGACTCTGACGGGTACCCTCTCTCTGCTCTCTGTCTCCATCTCGCTGACATGAGTACAGCTTAAATGTGTACCTACCTACCAACGCCTGCGAATATTACCAAACTCAGAGAGCAAGTCCGCGAGCGGTTGAGCTTTTAGGGAACAAGAAGCAATATGTGTCTAGAGAACTAACCAAAGATAGGCAGCAATAACTTTCATCGTCATTGTTTCACAAAAGTGGCGATAAACTATGGTCATTTATGAGAAGCAAACTGGTGTAATGAGCTTCGGTAACTTTTTATACGTATAGCACCTAATCGCCTTTGATCAGTAATATTCGCGACCCAAACAGTGTGTATTCGAGGAAGGGATCAGTATTCCGCCAGTAGTTTGTAACTTTGTAGATTCACCACAACGAGTGTGTGTATTTACAACTGTCGCAGTGCCATTGTGCGCACCATAGTGCACTCGAGCGGTATTTTAGGATCCGCATCCCCTGGAATCGCGCGCCCGGTCTCGTGCATTTTTCTCCGTCTCTCCGGCTATCCCTTGTATTCTACGTCTTGTCTGCCAACTTGCTCGTACGTACTGTATATACCCGAAGCAGAGCCCGGCATCCAGACTTTCGCGAAGCTGGCTTCTGATTAGATTACCTAATGGGCCAGTGGAATTTGGTTAGCGAAGCGCAAGTGCTTTTCCTGGCAACCGCAACGCCACACCAGGCGCTTGTTTCGTGGAAATTGAGTTCGTAGGGAATCCTGCGACTGCACTGGGTGTGACTCTCTCGTGCGTTTTCTCGTTTCTCCGTTCGTACTGTGGACGTGGTTTTTTTTTTTTTTTTTTTTTTTTTGCAGCTAAAGCCGTATACTGGGTAAAAAGATAAAAGGAAAGAGTGACAATGCGGAGCGGTAAAGATATTCGGAAAATTTTCCAGCCGAGCGTTTAATCGGCGCGCTCGGACACTCGTCCGCATATCTCCGATTCCACCGTCTACGCTCGGCGTTTATTCAACACAGCTATGTTGGGTCTTGGAATTTTCATTTTTGTCCCATAGTGTACGCTGACGTTCTCGGGTACTGAATTTTTTTTTCCTCGCGCGGTTGGGCAATAGCGCCATGGACGTCGGGACGGCAGTGGTAAAGGGTACGGGAGACATTGCACGGTGCCAAGACAATACGACGGTTGGGACTTTTTATTCTCTCTCTTCCTCTCGAGTTTCCAGGTCGTGCAGTTGAAATTAGAAGTTATGAGCCAATGGATGAGCTCTAATACGGTTCTTCTCCCCTCCCCCATTTTCTCTATCGTGTGTTCCGTCTTTTGTCGAGTGGGGCTCCTCCAATAAATTATTTAACAAATTCATTGGGACATACGTGATTTGACATTGGTTATTTAATTAATCATTTAAAGGACGGAATTTAGTTGCAAAAAGATGGTGAATTTTTTACTATTCTGTGCATTGCAAACAATGAGATGTTGGAAAAGAACGAATAAGTAGTAAAGGTAAGCCAATAGTCAGACGCCGGAAGTACACGCATGTAAGCCACCGTTGAGGATGGATGCAAAATTTGTACTGTACTATCTCGTGTAATGCAAACGATGAGATGTTGGGAAAGAGCGAGCAAGTAGTAAAGGTAAGCCAATAGTCAGACGCCGTTCAGAGCAGATGCAATTTGTCGTAGCACTAGTTAATACATCTAGAGCAGCGCTACTTTTTCAGTACTGGGATATACCTCCGCACTGCTGCTGTAATTATTGCTCGTAGTCCGGTTTTTTGTCACGATGTCCACGTGTCTGCGTGGGTAACAGAGGAAGACTTGGCAAGGACGGCGCTGCCTACTTTATCCGGCTCTCTGAGCACGCATTCCATTTGTACGTATGTAAGTGTACCAAAAGAGAGCGAAAAAAAAAAAAAAAAAAAAAATAATAGCAGTAGGCCGGAGTGCGACCGCATAGTTGAGGGGAGCGACAAAGGCGATCAATGACAAACAGGGGCAACCTTGAACCTTTGAGCTATTTTTTTTTTTTCCGTTCTTTCTGTTCGTGGGACTGTAAATTCGTACTTATTCTCCGAGAAAATAAAAGGAAGCCCGAGTTATAGGGGAGAAAAATGTACGAGGCCACCGAATGACACGCGTCACGTGTGGGCTCTGGGGTTTTGGTTTCTTTTCTACTTGCAGAGAAACATGTTTTTCTCTCCCGGACCACTGGATGCTTTTTACGGTCTTTTCAGATTGCGGAGGGTTCGTGAGCTGCATACGCGATTCGGTTGGTTCTTCAAATCTGAGGGACACTTTTTAATTGGAAAACAACAATTTGAATATTCTCGCGTTGATGTTGTTTGCACGGCTGAATAATCATCGAAAAACTCCACTTGCTGCTTTTTGTATTAATTCTTCTTTGAATAAAAGTTGAAATATAAAAAAAAATATATATGACACATGAGCCCACCTAAGCCGCGTTAAAATTTCTCATCGTGACACTATTTCCGAATAAAAAGTATCTGGCTCGGTTTCAAATTCAACACTTCCTCGCAACAAAGCACGAGAGGAAAAAAAAAAAGATATGAGGGAGAGGAGGCGATGAGTCCCGAGGCGCGAAAGCAACAATAATTTCGGCTGCTGAAAGATACGCGAGTGGAGCCCATTACGACGATAAAAACATCGAGTTTGCCTTGAAAGCGCTCTCGCCGAAAGATGTGCGTCGTCACGAAAATGACACACATTCCCGGTGCTCGGCGTCTTTTTTTCTTTCTTTTTAAAAAAAAAAAGTTCGCACAAAAGCCGGACAACAAAAGAAGATGAGATGCAGGGAGAAGAATGAAAGGAGGCCCGGGATTTTGAGGAACCTATTTTCGCGTGTGCTCAGCGTAAATGCACTTACGAGCGAGATCCTGCGGAAAGTGGCGGGGCATTAGTCAGAGGAGTTGGCTGGGGGTGTACGAAGCTCATTTAAGTGGACGCATGTGGGGCTTTTTTTTTAAATCATCAAAACCAGGATAAAAAAACTTAATCGCTATTGTCTCTTTTTCTTTATGGAATAAAAATGTGCAGCCATAAATCTGCTTTAGTGGCATTTTTCGAATTAATTTACATTTAGTACGTGTCATGATGATGTCGTATGAAAAAAACTCTTAATTAAAAATCCCGTAGTACAATGCACTGCCGTAGAACATTGAATTCGTTCGCAAAAGGAGTGGGGACGAGGGTTGATATATGTATTTCCAATAGCAAAGGCATCGATATTCAAACCACGTTCGTAAATAATTAGAAAAAAAGACGCACGAATGGCTTCAATTTTAGCGTCGCATGGTGGTCGTAATCCCAGCGTTTTATGTATTTATAACGCATACGTGGGCACGCGTGTGTGCAGAATCGTGCTATTTTAAAATATCGGGTGTACTGTACGTGAAAATTTTACGACACCCGCACGTTCGAGTTGCACGTAACTGGTCGAGGTATGGAAATTCGCGACGGTGCTACATCTGCAAGCTGCGGTCTCGGCGTACGATTTATCGTTAAAAAGGTTTTTCCATCATTCGTGAAACTACAATAACACATTTCCAGTGTTGATTGCGCTCCGTTGAGTTAACGAATGATAAATTTGTTTCTCGTTTCGTCGAGCACGTACTTCATAATTTTTTTTTTGCGATTTTTCGGTTTTTACGTTTTGTCAGTAAGAACTGATCAAGTTTAACAGCTTCAAAACAATCCCGAGTCGACATCCTAATTTTGTCAATGAAGTCATTATATTTAGCCCAAGAATCATGCAACCATCAGCACTAGCAGCTCGTAACCAAAGTCCATCCAAAATTCCAATTAAATAGGGTGATTGAGATTTCCGCTTCTTGCCCTGATACTGTTCTTTTGCGCATCGCCAAACAACTTTCCCACCCCCGCACGACTCAACCAACTCCAGCACACGAGTACAGGCAAACTAATGCTAGTCTTGAAAAAAAAAAAAAAAGAAGAAGAAAGAAACAAAGAGTTTGGAATCGAATCCTCGAGCGAGCACTGGCAGTGAGACCCTGGCGCATTTCCGCTCGTTCATTCCTAAAACAAGTCGTTTCTTTGCTCCCTATCTTTTTCTCTCCAACTCTTCTTGCCTCTTCTTTCTGCCAGTGACACGTAAAAGTATCAGAGTACACCTAGTACCGATAGGTGTGTACGCGGGAGGAAAACGAAATCGCATTTTCTCCCGAATCCTCCTCCACCGATTCTACGTACCCAATTTGCATGCACACACATGCATGTACTTTCGCAAGCAACTTGTGTAGGTACATGCTAGTCGGAAGGTATAGATAACGGTACGAAAACTACAGCGCTTTTTCTATCTCCCTACGGCTCCATAAGTGCACCACTGCTGCTACTGTTTGGTTTGGAGCTATTTTTTGCCCTCCGATCCGCAGCTGCAGCATAGCATCGCCATCGTTTGCTTGCTCCTCCCCTTTGTATATCCACCCCACGGTGTATACACACAAATGTGCGCCACTGCTGTTGTTTTCTAGTTTACTAACCACTGGCGCGTTTCAGCATTTCTCGAGTCCAGGACGCCTCTCTCGCGTCGCGTTTCGTCGTAATTGGATCACAGTTTTCCGCTTTTTGTATGTGTTAAAATCTCCAAAAACTAGCGGGATAGCTGGAGAATATGAAAATTCGAAACAAAGGGTTTTGCTCGGCGTGCTCTCTTTACATTCGAATTCTCGTGTTCTGCGCATGGGTGCATGGGTCATTGTCTTCGGCTTGGTCCGGTATATTTTTTTTTTTGTTTCACTGAACGCCTTTTTACTTTCACTCTGGCAGACGTGTGGAACTTTTTTTTGTGTAAAATTAATGCCCTACTATTTTAATAGTAGTCAAATCTTACTTGCAAATCAAGTTTTTTTTGTGTACACAAATGGCGAAACTACAATTATCATGGAATTCGGTAATATTTAGGTACCATCGTTTTTTGGCATATATTTTTTTTTTATGAAAATAAAGAATATGATGCAGCTACTGTATTGACTGTACAGACTACCTACTACATAGGTGTTATCAATTAATTAAAAATTCAGCACAGACACAAACTCGATAAACGCAGTGGCCGAACCTACATGTAATCGCAGTACCTCACGTCTTATCGAGATAATCCTCTCGCCATGGCTCAGTCGACCCTCCGATCTTCTGAGCTACTTATCCTTTGAACTATATTGCATCTAAAGCAGAAACTGTAGCTATGTCCTACTAGCTGGTGCTGCATATAGCCAACATAATGTCGTCAAGCTAATGGAGCTTCTCGAAATAGCTTATGTCTTGCAGGATTTTCGTGGTGCGTTGCGTGATACAATAGTATTTGCTGAGAGGAAAATAACTTACAAATAACTATGCTATAGAGCTATCAATTGGTAACATTTTCAATCATGAAATGTATTGCTTGTCCAATTTCAGGTTGTTGGAAAAATTAAAGATCCACATCAAACTGGGGAGTATACGTTTTTACCGCGCATTAGGTGCACAGATATCATACTTTCCAGTGGTTGAACAACAACACATACTGCAGTTGAAAAATAAAAATAAGAAAGTTAAAGAACGAGGTACACTTGTAACGCAGAGTAAAAGGACGATTCGAGCGTTTTTTCCGTTTCCCCGCACTTTTCTCACTTTTCTACCCTTCCCTGTAAACTAATACTTCACGATGAAAGCATTGTTACATCCTCGTAAACCAGCACACATGTGGTTTTTTAATACATTTTTACGTTTTATTACTACGTCATTTAGCCAGCTATTTTTTGCCTTTTATGATACTTGTAACGTCTCGCATATAACCTTAACTCTCACCTCCTCGCTCGTATTTCACAACAATCGAGTAAAACACTTTTTATTAGGGGTATGCTTAAAAGCTCTCACCACGATAATTCACTGTCTCTTGCTACTGTACTACCTTCTGCACCCCGTACTATATATGTTTTCCTTTTCTCGGCAAAAAACATCTTCCCGCGACGCGTAATTTTTTTTTCTACTTTCATCGGTTATAATTGTAAGTCTCGCGCTTAACCACGACCAACAATTTTACATGTAGTGGAAAAAAAAAAAAATATCAGGAAATGGCTTAACGGGCCATTGGCCATCAGTGCAATTATAGGAACGCGTGGAAGAGCCGAGGGCTCACTTGTCCGGCAATTATCGCAACAACGTCCCGGCAGACCGCGAACTCGCTCGTACGGACATCCTCCCCGCGATATACCTACACACTACTTGTACTATGACCACATAACTTTTACTGAATGTGTGTACGTGCTACGTATGAATTCGGAGGGGAGACGAGCGTGTGAGGCGCATAAGCCCATCGTGAATCAGTGGGTCATAAACCGAGCACCGTACTCGGCGAGAGCGCGGGTGGGTGTGTGTTTTATTTGCTTTGTCTCTAGGTGGCTCTCTGAAGTTTGCTTGGTCACGCTGGGCTGCAACACATCAACGAGTCTCGGAGATAAGGGAGGGAGTTTCTGCTGATAACGCGTTACAGTGTACTCCTATTGCCGGTGGTACTCTGGGTTAAATATTAGCTCCGTGACTTGTTTTGGTTTGCGATGTGGTGGAACAACTCAATTTCGGGCGAAGTGTGTGGCTTTTCGATCCTCGTCTCTCAAGGAGCTTCGAGAAAACCATGGAAGAGCTTTTTATTCGACGAGTGAATAGGTATATGAAAAAAAAACACGAGTGTATGTACTCGTACGCCACTCCCGAGGATGAATCTCACCGTGAAAGGAAAAAAAAAAAAAAAGCTGTGTGAGCACACGCGCACCGGAGGGAGAGGTAAAAGCTTATCGCATACGTGTACGCACGCTTCGTCTGCGCGTTTCATCTTTTATGCTCATCCAAACTCATCTACCCCGCACTCATCCCCCTATACTCTACCATTCATTCGGACCGAATCGAGCGTGAGTGCGCAGATCTCTTCTATTTCAAGAAGCCACTTGTCGAGGACGACTTGCGAGTTCTTGCGTGGGGTGATCGGAAACAGTTGTCAGTCTTCTGCAACGCGCGTAATGATGGCTCGAGGATATGGGGAGCTCTATCTCAAATTTTGTTGGGAACTAAGTTTGTTTCGTCACTTTGAAAATTCACGTGTCAGACAACGTCATTCAGGACTATTGCTTGGTTGTTTTTATACAAGTTTAAGGAGTACGCGCGTCTTTACAATTTTTTTTTTTTTGCTAAACAAAAGATTTATGATTAAATGCTGCAAAAGACAAAAAAAAGCATATTCCCGAGTTAGTGATTATTCAAAACAAATGTGTGATGTAAGGTCAGAGAGCTTAACAAAAAAAGAATTTGGAAAAATTATCGACATCCATGTATATCATCCAAATACCTTTATACTGGCACCACTGGACTTATTGCATAGTATGACACTGGTCGTACCAAGTTCATATGAGCTTTACTTTATATTCAGCAGCTACATAATACCACAGGGTGTAGGGTAACAAGGGGTAAAAGAGAAAAAATAGTGTTGGTGACACAAGAGTGAGAGGACGTGCAATTAATTCTGTCATACAATACGCGCTGATTTATACAGCTGGGTTGAGTAAAATAAACTTTTACAAAATAATTCACGCGTCGTGACTTGTGGGTGGGAGATTTTTTTCATTTTGAAAATTCATTCGGAAGTTTTCAGAGCAACACGCTGCAGCGTCCCGTAAAATTTAATACTCCCTCGGATGAAATGGCAAAGGGTATTCTAGAGTTGCTTCTTTCGGCAACAAAAAAAAAAAAAAAAAAAAAAATGTCACTGATGTCAAAGGCAGCCGTGGCTCCTTGTATACACCGTTGCCTACACAATGTGACGTACAAAGAAGCGTGGTGGTTTCAAATGGATTTTCATTATGAAACTCAAGGTACACATAATCTCGTGATACCTTTTAAAGCACTCTCGATGTAAAAATCTAAAATTCTAGTTTACTGGTGAACAATTTTAATTAAAAAAAACTCTGATTTTTAAGCACAAAATCGTTCTCAGAGAAACGAAAATTCGTGTACCATGAACAGCATATATTTAAAGGCCTCGACAACAGAGAGAGAAAGAGGGAGACTCTCCCTTACGTGGAGAAGCATCGGCCTCCAAACTTCACCGATAAACCCTGAAACCCAGCAGAGGCCGAGAATCTCTCGCTGCAGCTTATAACACGCGCACAAAAAGGGGGCCATCCGCCGTTACGTGCAAACGCGAGAATCTCTCCCATCCTCTATCTTTTCTTCCCTTCGTCGTGAATAGCCAACCCTGGCATTGTCCTAGAAATGAAAGAAACAAGCAAAGTAAAAAAAGAAAAAGAAAATCGCGTGCCTGCGAGCGTAGCCGGTTGAATCGACGTCAAAGCTCGCTTCGCTTCACAGAACTATATATACGTACGCACACGTTATGCGCGTGAAGATTAGGTACCCGCACGCGGTGAGCGTTACCACGTTACACGCGAGAGATAGTCCAAATGAAACGAAAACCCAAGACCTTGTTAATAACATGCCGCTTTTCTAGTCATCCTTTTCAAGGCTCTCTTTTATTTTTTGAATAAAAATATTCACCCTCGTATCTATCGTTGAGGGTCTGTAGATACAGCTGATACCTTGTTAGGTCTCTTGTTAGTGGATTTTTGTTTTTGGATTTTATTTTTCCCGGGGTAACACTTGTGTGACGAAACATTATCAATTGGGGGATGGTTTCAATTTCGATGCTGGGTTTGGAATGAAATAATTTGTGGTAAATGTAACATATATTGGAGACACCGTCAATCGATATCTAGTATGAAAGAACAAAGAAAAAAAATCTTTAAAGTATTAGTCGTAAAACAAAAAAAAAAAAAGGACGTACCTATGGTATACTCTTGTAGTATCGGGGCCCAGGGTAAGGGTGACATTCCTATCAAGGGCGCAAATAAAAGAGGGGAAGAAAAAAAACTGCTACTCACCGGTGGGTGGTACAAAAGCAAATAGGACCTTCCAGAAGATCGTGATGAAGTGCATGAGGTAGTCGCCAACCGAAGGCGACGAAGGAGGCCTGGCCGGAGCGTCAGCACCCTCCTCGGCGCCTCCCTCCTCGTCGTCGTCACCACCGCTCACCGTCAACGCTTCCGTGAACTGCTCCTTCCACGAGCTCGTTCCTGATACACAAAACCAAAGATTATGTTGTAAAATTAATCTTATTCACCTTCCATCTCCACGATGTACGTATCTCTACATTTTCAGGGGTGGATGTGTTATATATCCAATCACCACTGAAAGGAAATTTTGTTCGATCATCTCTCCCTCCCCACATAGTGAAGACAGTATCGAAAAACAAAGGTTCTGTTCGTCCCGCGTGTAAACCACCTTAAAAAAATGCCGTACAACAAGCAAAAGAAGGAAATCCAAGCAGCAGTTCGAAGGGCGTTCCTCCGGCTCGAGCGTGCCGCGACGAATTGAAAACCTCTGTTCTCTGCCAGCGCGTCGAGGTATTTAATTTCAAGGGCGCGTCTCGCCCAACTCAGGTATTCTGATCGCGAGGAGGGGCTCGTGAAAGAACCCCGGGACGAATTCTCGAGTGGCGCGCTCGCGCGAATACAAATCGCGCGCATTAGCCTCCTCTCCCGCTCGCTCGGGTATTCAGGACGCGTCGGTGGGGGGATCTTTCGCGAATATCCTTCCTAGGGGGGGAGGGGGTGTTTTTTTTCTTCCCGGCGATGGGATTTATCAGCTGGCTTCCTCTTTGATGGAGGCTGGGCTTCGTGGTGTACACGTACGGCCGAATCTTGCTCGAGCGCTTTCGAATTCAGGATGAAGCTTCTCTTCCGTGGAAGACGAAAAAAAAGAGGGACGGAGGGCCTTTTCGTGATCCCTCTATTCCTCTACCCCCCCTTTTTTTTTCCTCGGCACTCCAACTTTAGCTGCTTTTTGGTTCGTTTGTTTTGTACGCGCTTGAGAATTCACTTGTGCAATTTATTTTGCAAATCTAGGGGGAAAACGGAGGTGAAAATTATGCATCAAAGTCATAGTTTAATGAAAAAGAAATAAAAAGAAAAAAAAAAACAACGACGCGTCCGTAACTTTCGATAGTAGCTGGGGGTAATTACGAGGAAAGGACGACGTGCCCGGCATCTTGGCATCGGGCCTCTGGTACGTAAGAAATCACGTCAGAGACTTTCCTGACTCGTTCAGAGGCCGTTGACCTTATTATCTCTCGTACGTGCGTTGACTCTCGTGTTTACTTTTAACTGCCAAAGGGAAAAAACGTTCCCTTTAGAGGCACGTTAACTGCCATTAGTACTTTTTCATGGGTATCATATTAATTTATCATTATTATATAATTCCAATTAGTACCTCTATTTGTAAAGATTCAAGGAATTTACACAATTTGAGGTAAAATAGTAAGTTTAGAGCTATATAAGTGAACTGCAATGAAATTGATATTTTTCATAAAGTACTAAAGTAACAATGATTTATTCATGAGCGATGATTATTTGATCAGCAAAGTCGAGCCAATTTTTACCAAGTGTTGAGCGGAAAGTATTTCATGAGCTTGCAATCGTAATATTCGAGCGAGAGCTTACATTGACATTAATGACTCTTATTTTATAAATGCGTGGATTTTTTTTTTTACCTCTCGGAGTAGAGAAATGGGAATGAAATAGTTAGTATCTCACTGACGAATCGAGGAAATTCCTCGTATCATATACGCGTACACATCAAAGTTTCGACGTCAAAGGAGCAACGGCAATGTCGAAGCGACGCCATGCCAGTTTTGATATAGCAAAGACGAACGCGTATTCGGTATGTATGGCGCGTTTGATACATCGCTGCGTTTTGCATAACTGAAACTCGCGTCTATCGACCATCCGTATACCTCCATCTCCCCAATCTCGAAACATACAATCTCGCAAATCATAGATATCGATGGGAATTAGTTTTTCAATATACCCCCACCCTCACACGGAGTGCTCATTGCTGTAATGAAATGCCCACGATACTCGTGGCGAGAGCGTATATATACACCATCTAATTCATCGCCGGTGGTTGTAACAGATTTTCGTGGCACTGGTCGCAGTTACATTTGTAATCCCCTCCACGGCGGACGAGCTGATAAATAATCATCCACCAGAGTCGGTCCCTTTAAATCACACATTATCGATTAGAAACGAAATCCCGAAATGGAGCGAGTTCGCAAATCCTCTTAGTACCGGCGAGCGAAGAAGAAAACGTAGAGTGGTACATCAGCCATTGGAAAATCCGTACGTAGCAGCGAAAGTGCAGTCGTGTTTGACGATGCTTTTAAGCACCCGTCGTGGGAGGAGGGGAGAAAAAAAAAGTTTAAAAGGCGAGCTAATGGCGGGAATCGAAATCGATCGTCTTCACTACCCGATGGGCCGTAATTCCTCTTCATCAGTCCCGAGCCCCCCCCCCCCCGGCAGCTTTTGAGCGACCCACTGTGATGGGCTTTTTTCCCACGGCAACGCAATTGATCCGGGACACGTTCATTTTAACCCTTCGTGCGAGAACATTTTCACTTGTCTCTGACTCGAATCATCCAGTTCTTTTTTTTTCTCCTTCTGGCAATTTAGCTCTGGCAACTCGGGATTCACCGGTTCTGCCCTAAAAATAGGCCGAAGAAAAAAGGAGTAGTTATCGAGAAGCTCATCTCTCTTTCGAAAAAAAATCGAGTTTCCGTGACAAAGAACTTATGGGAGGCACACACTTGTTTCATATATATTGCAATGACTTGAGTCGAAAATATCATCCCCATCCATTTTTGGAAGAGACGAATCATCGATAAATTACATACGCTCCATTAAAGAATGTCCACTGACACCGGTAAGATTAAATTACTCCCAAAAGCAATATCTTACACTTGGAGCTACATTTTTCCGCGGATTCACGCACTCGATTTTACCTTCTTCCTACCCTGTAACGCGTGAGGGGTGGCTTTTATTACGTAATAAAGATGCTGGAGAACCCATGGATGTATGAAAATTGTTTACATCCCTCCGACGGAACTTTTTTAATATACGAAGAGGAGGGGCAACGTGGCGTGTCCTCATGTTTGGTGCTTTCAGTCAATAAAACTTGCAACGCGTTCCCCCAGTTTATTTTATTCAAACAGTATGCATCCAGCATTTAAGGTACACGCCCGCACGAGCTTTCCTCGCAAATCGTCCCTTAATGAAACAACAATTGCGATGTAAATTTTGAATGCCGCTTCGTTTACACGAGAAGTCGAGCCGGTGATTAACCTGCCTCGTAATTACGAACTCTCATAGCTACAACTATTTACTAGACGAGCACACTTTGGTTTTCAGTAAATACATATAATCGACCGACAAAAATAATTATTTCCCTCCACCAAGCTTTGATTGTTTATCAGTTATTGAACTAATTAAAAGTCCAAAGTAAAAAAAAAAATGTTACAACTCACCCAGTATGAGCGACGCGTTGGCTCTCTGCACGAGCTTGTCCACGGTATTCTTGAACTCCTTGGACTCCTTGATCCTGATCTGAGCGCGGGCAATGTCGCCGAGCCTCGGCCTGCCCAGCAGTGCCATTTTTTCCTCTTCGGTCCGCTCCTCCGGTGCCTTCATCTCCGCTGCCGCTGCCAGTCCTGCCTCGGCTGAAAGCAAATTTTTTTACATCTCCGTTATTATATCCAATTTTTCCAAAAGTATAATCTTCTTTCTTCCTTTTTTCTTCGATCATTGGCACACGGTCAGGTGTATGTATATATTTACAAGGGGTTCGTTTGTTTTTTCTCGCGTTCACGAACACGTTCGTTTTGTCCTTGTAACGAGTGTTGAGCACTGATGGACGTCTCTGATCGTAAGGGACCGATTGATGAAGAACTTGACCGAAGAAAATTTAATCAAATCGATCTTTGTACAACTAAAATGTTCCCAAATAGGTTGCGAAGTGAAATTTCGAAACAATTTGACCGTCGGACATGTTCAAACTTGTATTGTGGAACGCGAAGGGAAAGATTGACCGTCAAGAAAAACTCTCCAAGTGTACCAACCAACATCTACTAATGGGTGTAGATGGGGGATAGGGAGGTTATATTGCAAAAGTACACGGACGGAAAGGGGATGGCTGGACGATTAATCGAAAACGTGACCCGAGTCAGCTCGTAAGGCATCAGTGCCCAAAGTGTACAACACGACCACCCAACCGTTGTCCTCGTCATCACCGTAAAGCGCGAGATGAAGGGAGGAAAATTCACGCCCGTCCACGCCATCGATTGCAATATCGCATGAATGATACGACGGATCGGAGCGGAATTTAGTGGATGTCTGACCGTGCGCCGACTCGTACTACTTGATCGGACAATTTTTTTTTTTTTTTATTCTAGCGTGCGCATGTGTTGGTAGCACAAGCTCTAAGGTTGCTTTTTTTTATTTTTACACTCCAAATTTTTGCTTTGTTACTTCGATTACTTATTGTACGGATGAATTTATGTTTTGGCGGTGTATTAGTTTCTACATTTAACGGATACTTTGGCAAATATGAAAATTTTTAAAATAAATATATACTACTTGAAGCATTTGGCGTTGTCGAGCTAGAATACAACATGTGTATGTACTGTCAAGCTCACGGGTATACTTACGGAATAAAAAATTGGCTTTTATTTTTTTGGACAAGAAAATCGTTAGAGGGAATCCATGATTTTATTATAAAGCCTCCGAGTCCCACTGACGCTCTCGAAAGCAGGGCACGGAAACAAAGACAATATGAAGTAGTAAAAATAATTCTCCGGTAAGTTATTATACTAGTTATTCTTGTTGTTGCTCATGGAGTATGTAAAAGTGAGTATTTTGTTAAATATTTAAATCGAGAAACTTGTGAAGGGTGTTTTGGGGGGTGGATGAACTAAATAATATTTCTCCTCCCATTTTCAGCCCAAACGAGGCGTCAAACGGTGGAAAGTAAAAAAAATTTATCGAAAAGCACTCGTAAGAACTCGTTAAAGCAGTCGCTACATCGAGCCGACGAGAAAGAGAGAGAGAGAGAGAGAGAAAGAAAAAAAGAAAAATACAAAATTACACCCCAGAACCTAATTTACAAGTTTCAAAGTGGCCTACTCGTTTCTAGAGCAGGCGAAGGTGGTTTTTAATTCGGAAACTTTGGCCTCACATTCAAACACCACTTTGCACGGCCTGTGAACCGTAAGTTTCAACCTTCGTTGCGGGGGGAAAAAAAAAACAGCCCAACCAAGCCTCGATCGATACAGAACAACCTCCTCCACATTGAAGTCCAAACTCGCCCCGAAAGTCTCTTCTCTCTGTAACTTTGCACGCAAACACAATACATTTACAGATCCGGTGGAGTAAACCGACTACGAGTCGTCGCTTCTGACACCAGCACTGATTGCGAGTAGCGGGAGTGACAGTGGCTCTAGCTCTATTAACGCCCTACGGGATGGCGCGAGTCTACTCGTTTGCAGGCTACCACCGCGTCCTCTCGGCTGTATTAGGTTTCAGTTCCGCTGCGCGCGTACGCGCTAATGACTAGCTCGTTCCCTCGCGCCGATTACTCTACTTTCCTCCCTCCCTCGTTTTGCGGTCACTCCTCCTCTCTAGCGCTGATCCGCGCTGTTATCGAAATTCACGTGCAACCAGACGTAGAGATACCGGCTGCTGGAATCATCACAGCTGCCAACAAATGGCGGAGTTCACTTTTGCGCGGAGCTCTTTCGTCGATTGCTTTTGTTGCTCACTTGGTGGGCTGATGATCGGTTACTGTATACCGTTCTGTTTTCAGCGCTAATGAAAAAGCGGAGCAAGTACGTATCGTGCGATGACTCGCAGGGAAATTTACATTTTACATACACCTGTTCATATTGTTTGATCTCTCGAAACGTGGAAACATGGAGCCAACATGGAAACTCGACCGACGGTCCAACATGATACGAAAGAGGTGGTCGACGAGGTGAGAGTTGATTACGTGTTTGTTTTAAAGTAAAGGTTTAATCAATCATTTGGGGAGATGAAAGCTTTGTACGATGCATTTACTTATTGCATGTACATAATTAAAATCGATATTACGATAGAAAGTGAAAATGCATGGATTAAGATCAACGGTAATTTAATTTATAATTCATCTTCTCGTTCCAGCTGTACAACGAGCCGTAATTAAAAACCAAAGCTTAGAGAGAGCCAGAGACCAAGAGAAGATAGGGTTGTAGATTTCTAAAAATGCCAATCCCAAACTTGACCCAAGTTTTAATCCTTTGTTAGTGCATCGAACGAGAATCCCCTCCATCGCGCATCGGTATGTTCGAATGTGTAGTTGTAATTTAATCAGTTTCGACTGAGTGCAGCGGTGTTAAATTTTGAGACGAAAACACGCGCTCTGGGGCCAAAAACCACTAAAGCGTCGTGAATTCCTCCAGAGGTAGGCTTCTTTTTGCATTATTTATAATAGCGAGCGGAAGAGAGGGAAGGAGAGGAGGAAAAGCCAGATCCAAGGGCTCTCTGTCGGGCTTCGCGATCGTCATCCCAGTAGAGGGGCACAGGCTGCTGTTGGAGCTTTTTTTTACTGTTATTACACGCTGGCCCCAAACTTGGGTGCTTGTTTTTTTGAGGGAGGGTTTAGTTAGTGCACGATGAATAGTCAAGAGAATCTGGAGAGTGCAAGATCGAGGGGCATCGTACACATACGTGTGGTTTTGTTGCGTGTGCTGTGATATTTAAGCCCGAATGGCTAGTGCTGCCGGTGGGTGGTCTGCTCCGTTGAATAAGTTACGAGTTCGGTCGATGATACTTATATATATTTTTACTCGCTGACAGAGGGTTGAAAATTACTTTACTTTGGTTTGTTTTTGCAGTGGAATGCGTCGTGTTGGTTTGAGAAAAAAAAATAAGAACGATTTTCCAGTTACGTTTAAGAAATCGTGTTTTCAATGTTGAAGACTTACTTGTCAAAGATACATATTTTCTCCGTTAGAGAAAATTGTACCTCAAAACTTTTAATCAGCTAACTGGTTCCTCGGGTGGTGTTTTTCGAGTATCACGAATTTATAGCCACGTGTTCCGTACGCATAAAAAAAAAAAAAAAAAAAAAAAGGAAATTGGATACCCGAAGCGAGTTGAATTTAGATTTTCAATGTAAGCTCATCGAGGCATGCTCGAACGAACCTTTACCTTCGACCAACACGACACAAAATCATTAAAGCATCAGCCTTAATCTTGACACGCGTGTACATAATAATAATAATAATAATAATAATAATAATAATAATAATAATAATATCCAGCTTACGCGAAGATACCGAAGCCCTCCAAGCACCCCTCCAGCGGAAGGGGAAAATATGATTCGTCATAAAATAGAGCCAAGGTAGCGTCTTGGCAATGAATAGCGAGGGGGGAGAAAGGGAGGAGCTCTTGGCGTCTCTCGTCAGGGGCCACGCGATAGGTACGTGAAACGATCAGCTGATGTGACCCGATCCGAGTAAAAAGCTCGGCTCGAGAATCTTTGGGGTGAAATATGTGAAATAAACAAGTGTGACTGAGCGGAAAAATTTACTAGCTGCGCGTAAACGTTAATTCGGGGAGTTGTAGAAAAAAAAAAAAAAAAGTTACTTTTTGTTTATTCCGTACGTAGCATCGATACTTTTCATGCAAGCCTCCTATCGGAGCAGTCAAACGTTTCAAACGCCATTTGAATTTCCAACTGTTCTTCTCGAATTCTTCGTGCGCTCTACTTTGCTTGATTTTTTTTTTTTTTTTTTATTTATTGTTGGATAGGCAAGAAATAGCATGTTTCACTTTTTCATAGATCGCAAGAGTATTCATTGTTATTTGTACTTCCACGATGAAAAACTTTAAAAAAAAATGCCTATAATGCATTATAATTATACTTGGTTACCTTTAAAAGTATCGATGGAAATGAAATTTCAAAGCAGTACCCGTATACGCTGTCCAGTCGTAGAAGCAGAACTAGATTTCAACTCGGTGGTGAAAGAGCACGCAGTGTGGGGCAAAACACGAGCAAAAACTCGAGATAGAGACAGACCGTGCGAGGGAAAATTAGAGCCGTGGACGAGATTTTCGGATGTGTACAGGGGGGAAAACCAGTGAAGCAGTTGATCGTGGGTACGTATAGCTTCGCGAGCACACGTGCAAAGGAAGGGAAAAAACCTTTTAGAGGGGAATCGATAACTTGCGGACGCAAGCTCCTTTTACCAAGCTCACGCAGCATCCACTCGAATAGCGAGAAATTTCTTTCACGGGAGTGTGGGTACGGTGGAGTGCATAAGGGAAGAAATACGATGCGCCGGTGCTCGGTTGCGAGGAAGATTCTTTTGGCAAGCATTATTGTCTAGCTCGGTTTCAATTAATTTGTCGTTTTACTTTTGTTTTACGAGTTCACAGCCACTTGTTCCTTTTTTTTGGGAGGGAAATTTTTAGATTTACATCATTGATAACAATCAAGTCGAATCCTCTTTCGGGCGGAAATGTGCAAAGTTTCGCCGTGGCGTAATTTTCACTGCAGCGAATTGGCTTATAGCTGTGCGGAATGGAAACTACGAACGTGCCAAATTTTAATAAAAATGTCCACCAACTCCCCGCGTTTTTCGTACCAACCGAGTGTGACTTTTTTTTTTTTTTCACCCATAAATAGTGGCCTTTTCAACGTCGTCCTGACGTTTGTTACTCGTTTCGGCTGAGAGGAAGTACGTAGCAGGGATTTAAATTTGTTGGATTTATTTTTTATCGATGTTTCGCGAAGCGCTCGCGTTGATTTGCCGACACTTTGGTGTATTTTATGACGATAAAAAGTTTGAGCCCAGTAGTACATCGTCGAAAGGAAAGGAGCAATTTCTCGTCAGTTTGATAGCCAGAAAATTACGTTTCTTGATTCACAGAGCCATATACGATGTTGTTAATTGTTTGAACAATAGTTACATCAGAGAGTAGCGAAAGCTTGTTGAAATGTCAAGATCAACTTGCAGCGCTGGTTCGTCATTGTTTTCGCTGGCACGCTTGGATTGCTGTGCGAAGCGGTGCCAAGTCACGATTAACTCTATGCCAACACGATAAACAGAAGCTGGTTTGCTGAGCATTTGCTGAACTCCCGAGTATTTTTTGGCGATTAAAGCAGTGAGATTATTTGCTCGAACTAGGTACATTAATCAACAACTTGGACGATATGAAATGAATACTTTATTCATCAGAGCCCTTGTAGTGGTCCCCACACCCTAATATCCTTGGACCAATTACCCTCGAGATTAATACGTTGACTCAGCGAGAATAGTAAAATGGAAAAGCCTTAGACCACCAATAGAAGCGGCAGGATGATTTTCAAAGTATTAGTTAATAGCATAGATAAATTAAGATTCACGTCACTCATAAACTACGTATGATTCGTAATTTATTACGGCCTTTCTTTTCCTCACAGTAGAATCAATTACGGTCAGCACTTAACAATTTTTCGATTCTTAGAGTAACGCATATCCAACAGTCTCGAAAAATATATCCGATAACCCGATGAGCACGACGACATTCTGTCGATCGCACGTCCTGAAATCAACGTCAGTCACTTGTACAATGCTCTCACCCATGTACAGACTTTGGCACATCTTCGCGTCGTTCAGTATCTCTGACAGTAGTCTCAGCATGTTACGCTACATTTTTCTCCTATTTCCTTTCCTCGCTCGTCCAGTCGAATTTCGCGAGACATCTTTTCACGGTACATACTCCATGAGAAACTTTGAGGGAGAATTTCGAGGTGATCTAAATTTTATATGGGCAAACGTCGGCTCTGCGTGCTCGCGGCTGCTACAGTGATGCGATGCGAACAGTATCAGAGACAGCTCGAATATGAGAGCTTGCAATTATTCACAGCAACTTTGTGTACAATGCCTCCACGTTTCGTGACTATTTTTCGGTGATGAAAAATTTCAGTCGGAGCCCAGCTCTCACTTGGTAATTTTTACTTTAAATGGCAACTACAGCGTTTAATTCAATGCTAAAAGCATCTTATGCTATGATCCATTGGTGATATCTCAAGAGATTATTTAACAATGGGATCAAATACAGAGTAAAAAAATTCAGATAGTCCAACTGGTTGTTAAGACTTAAATGACTTTTCAGTAGTAAATCAAAATCAGAATTTATGTACGTATGGCACATCATATATGTTCCCCATTTCAACAGTCTAACCAAGACTGACTACGAGATTTTTCTCCTTCGATTTTTCCATCTATGAGATATCGAAGGGCAGAAATATAAAATGCGAAAAATGCTCGCTGCTGAGACATAAATTGGGGAGCAAGCTCGGAAAGTAAAATCGGAATATGCGTAGAGAGAAAGGCAAAGGTAAACGCTCGCTCGGGGCTTCCGTACATACGAGTGCCTACTCTTCGGGGAATATCGATCGACCGTACGCGATGTAATTTCTTTGACGCGCGATGCTCCAGTTGTGAGGGATGCCCATAGACGTAAGATTCTTGAGTTTTTCTTTAATACGGGGGTTGTTGAGGTTTAGAAGAGCTGCAAAAAAATATGCGAGAGTTATATTAATACCAATACTGTTAAGGTGTAGTTTCGTATGTACATTTAACACGAGTAACATGAGTATAGGCCGCGTGGGAGTAATATTAGGATTGGGTTACACTGTTTCGATATGTCGTGTGCATTTCAATGAAAACGCTTCATAAATAGGTCGAATACGATGATAAATATTAAAGGTGGCTGAGATACATGGTATTCATAAAGTCATTAAAATCCAGATCAATCTGATACATAAAATCCTTTGCAATATTTCTTTGTATTCGTCACTCAGGAAACAGGACGTTGAAACGTGATATTTGTATTTTCAAATACGAATATCCACCCCGATGCGTGCAACTAAAAATTTAAAAATACAATTTAACATCACGCGATCAGAAAGTCATTTGATCAGCAGCTGCCGCGGCCATTTGTTACCTTTTGCCTCCACTTGAAAGCAGAACAGACGACTCATTTCCCAACCTCGAATACGAATAGTAAAAAATAACAATCAAGTATATTTTAACAAATTATCGAGAGAATGTATTCCCAGTCGTCGCAGAAGGACATGAAACGGAAAGGCCGAGCAGGCAGATGGGTCGCAGTAGTACAGACTCGTTATGGTCAGACGTAACGATAAAATGACAGTAAATTTTTGCTTCGAAACTTTGAGAAAACTCTTGCTTGCGTTTCGAACTGCGTCCCCCTAACGGGTACACGGAACTGACAAAATGGAGAAAAATGGGGGACCGCTTAAACACATGCAGACTCGATTGTCCCGTAAAAGTGCGCGAATCGCTAAAACGGTAAAACTTTCGACTTTTATCTCGTTTTACATACGCGCCCGAGCCACCGCTCTATACAGGTATAAAAAAAAAGGTGTTGCGCGAAAAAACGAGATGATGAGGGAGAGAAGGAAAAAAGTTGAGGACCAGAGTGGAAAACTCCCTGGGGCCGTGTGAACTTTAATTAGGTTCGGGAGAACGAGGAAGAGACTAATCGCGCAGCATTTAATCTATTTACGACGTAGGCGCTGTGCTCTTCATGTTCTTCTCATTTGCCTCTTGACTGCTAGTTCAAATAGTACACGTGTGTGCGTGTTTGACTGACTCCTTAAAGGATATTCGGTTCTAAACGCGTTTTTGGTGATATGGTTATTTTAATGGCAGTGAATGTAACGTTTTGACTTATCGAGATTAAATTTGAAAATTATTTACGCGTCCACTGAAAGTGATGATTTTTACTTTACCGCTGAATAACTTTTTAAAATCCACGATAGGATAAAATATCTTTAAAGACGCATTGAGGGCGAGTTTTTTTAGGGCCGGATGATCAATGGCTGCTGAAAAATGATAAATTTCCAGAGTCCAGGCCAGGGTAAGGGAGGGGGAGAGATTTATCGATGATCTAAGCAAAAACACCCTAATACCGGCCTAAACTGACTTTGAAGAGGGAAGGAAAAAAAATATCCGATCGAGGCTGAATAAAAAAGAGTTTGCTACAAAAAAACAGCTTCCTTGATGACCACATCCACAAAACGGAAGGGGAGCAGAGGAAGGAAGTTCATGGCTGGCACGGTTAGCCGATACAAAAAAAAAAGAAAAAAAAAATATTTACGCGTGAAACAATTTCAGGAGCAAATTGGCAATAGGGAGATTCCGGCTGGTTTAGCGCGCGTGGAATCACTTTTGGTACAAACGACCGGAAAATACTTCCAAGAGAACGGCTAGAGGATAATGAAAAAACGCAAATACACCGGAGAAAGTCGAGACACCGTGTACGTGCGAGTCGCGTATACTTACAAACTCGAGCATTTGCGCGAATGAGATGCAAGAGGCAGGGAATTCTCGCGGCCATTTTCACCACCCGCCTCATTTCACGAACCTGCAGATACTTTCGTCGCACCATCTTTTCCTCGTGACTCTTAGAGGAAACGTCCACCGTCCATCCTCGCGATTGCCTAGCGTCATTTCTTCCGGCTCCCCTTTTTTCCTCTCTCGAAATGCACCTTAAACTTTTTTTCGCCTTCAACGCTGTTTCTACACAATCTTGCCCTATATTTCAGCTCGTTTTTTTTTTGGTACGGTCCTTTTCGTTATTTACGATGGGAAAGATGTACTTTCTCACTCGAGATTAGGATACATCGGAAATCGATAACCGATGGTAGTATACAGCCCTGCAACCGATCCCCTTACACGCTCGCCCCTTTTCACACTATCGCACTGCCATCGGCCGTACATGTACGTATAAATGTTGGCTCATCCTTGTGGCTTGATTATTGAAAATCATGAAGATTAACGCGATACTTGGTACAAGTGAGCGTGCGATAATATACCATTCGGTTGGGAATCAAGAGTCAAGTAATTGCTCCTCTGAGTGATTGATGCGGGTAGTCGATGCGAGTGCAGTGTTAACTCTGGTGAGTTGGGAAGATGATAATCGAGAGTCGAAGAAAATCGAGGGGCTGAAAATGTTTCTTGATCCAAGAGCTAGCTGGAGTAATCGATTCACGTCAAAGGATAATAGTTATATCACCCCCAAAATGTTGGTTCTTGTAAAAATAATTAAAAGCAGCACACGTGCTTTGTCAAACCACGATTTCGTCATTTCAATCATTTATTCCCACCAGAAAATTACTTGGCTTATACTTTTAGAAAAAAAAGAACTTCCACAAAACCCCGGATGATTAATTTTTCATTGAAAAAAAAAAAAAAAGAAAAGAAAAAAAAAAGAACCTTGAAATGATCCCACGAAAAAAGTCCGATACCATGACAAAGTCCTCCAAAACAAAGATTAAACACGCTTCCGGTGAAAGTGGAGCAGAATGCGGAACGGGGAAAATAAAAGCAGCGTCCTTCGGTGTCGAGTGTAGCCACGAAGTTGGCTGCACACGTGTACACAGCGAGGAAATTCAATTCCCCGAGGAAAATTCGGCTGAGCCAAGGGCGAAGATCACCTCATTTTCCTTACACTCCATTTCCGAAGCACATCCGAGTTTCATTAAGCCGAATTACAGGATATTCCAACCTACGCTTGCATTCGAGGACACACGCATGCGGGATTGCACCAACAGAACAATCAGAATAAAAAAAACTCTACACGGCAGTTGGCTCTGAAACTTTGCAACTTGTTAAATCGCTCCGCCGAATAATGTAGACGGAACGTCGGCTACCGCGAAATTCAATCGCAAGAGCACAGAACAGTATCAGCTCGACCGACTGATTGGGCTCACCTACTAATTATATGGACGCTGTTGGGAGCCGTATACAGCTGACACAGGAGCGTAAGCGAAGTAATTCATAATAGGAGCAGCGATAGGTGCATAAGCACGTCACGGGAGGTGCAATTAGAGAAATGCTCGAGCGCCGCTCTGTCATCGTGAGAGTTGCCCTTTTACCGGGTGATGGTGCGTGTGCCAGTGTGGCTGGTGTACGAGGGAACGGAAGTGGGAACGAGGGAGTCGGAGTCAAAAGAGCAGGTCGTAATTTTCGGAAGAGCAGGGGGTGGTGTTTTACGTTCTGTTGCGCCACGATGCCACTGATGGAGATTAATGGCTCCTGGGGATCGGCGAGTTTGGATGGACCGCTACTGTTCTCCGGCACTATCGCTGCTCCCTCAATTTTTTGGATGGGAAAACCAACTTTTTGGACCGGAGCTTTCATGTTTCATGGGTAACGAATGGCTGATAACATTTTGGGAATTTTTCAAGTGTCTCAGTATTACAACTTCCGTTATAATAGCCAATAGTTTTATCCTTGCGACGAGAATTCGTCCTGACCCAGCAGGTACCTATACGTACAACCTATAGGGTTGCTTTTTTTTTATTCCAACGAAAGAGCTTAATCATCAATCAACCCCTTCCATCAGCGCTCAATACTGCTTCATTCATCGATCACTGTTGACTTTTTCTTCCCCTCTTTTTCATTTCTACCTTTGGTACGTTTTTTTATTCATTTGTTTCCCCTACCATCTCGTTTTCCGTAACTTTTTTCCCCACCCATCTCTGTATTCAACTCTCAACGTGTATAGGCACACTTTGTGTCACGCTGTGTCCCAAAGGGTACCGATACACCAGGCCCTGGTACTTGTTTTTTTTTTTTTTTTTTTTTTTTTTTTGCCACTTTACTTCCCAGCGGGAGTTAACGGAGCAGAGATGATGTGTATCGCGGAAGCGTCCAGCGCACGGATTTCCCGTCGTTGGCTCGACTGTTTTTGACGGGGAACAAAAAATTGCCACGTTATACTTACTCGCACTCCCCGAGTATCGATTTTTTGCGCCAAAGAATTTAGTTTTTCTTCCTTGAGGTTTTCCGTAGGTTTCTCTATTCGCATTCCCGCAAATTGGTCGTGCTTGTGTGCCACTTAATCGTGTTTATGACGCGCGCGTGAAAGTTAATTTGAGCAAGAAATTAAAGACTATTTTTTCCCTCTACTCTACCAACTACGAGCTCACGTTCATTAAAGAGCTTGTAATTTTAAAGGAGCCCATTTTCAATGTGACGAGCCAGTTTTCGCAACTCAAAAAGGGGTGGAAAAAAATTTCATACGACGCGTTATCTCAGCGGATAAGTCACAATAAACAACGTCAAGAGGCTTTCCATCAGAGACGATCCATGAAGTCAGTACTTTCCCGATAAACGTCTCCGTTTTCCTCCGTCCACGTCTCGTAAGATTATAACCGTAGTATACTCGTGAAACTCGTTTACTTCCCCAGCAGATATTACCCAACCTTATCGAGGCTTGCTTTTTGTTACACAATCTCTTCTTCCTACAAACACATTTTTGTACCCATACGCGAGTATCTATAGGATGAAGCACTATAAGGTAAGAAAAAAAAAAAAAAAAAAAAAAAAAAAAAAAAAAAAAAATGATGGTGCTAAGTGACATCTTTGATGCCGTGACACGGGAAAGCGGAAGGTACAGATAAGAAGGGACAACGAAATTCTCAGGCGGAAGAAAAGTAGTTAGTGTCTCCCGAAGTCGTTTCCAGAAAACGACTTATCTGACCATGTACGAGAAGGAACAGGGGAAGACCAGGATTGCGGTGGTGTGTTTGAGAGATGATCTTGATTGGCTCTTCCTTCCCATGTGTGGGTGTGTATATACGTGTACCGTGGAAATCTTCCTCTTGTATAATTGGTTTCACTCTTGGCAATGGCCAGGTCAAAAATAACAAGTTAATTTTTTTTTTTCCTTCCGAGTCCTCCGACAATGTGCAAGAGATGTTCCGATAAGTTAATCAATTTTAGCCTATGGATTGAAAATTTAGGATGTTTATGTCAAACTTTTTTTAAAATTGATAAAGCACGTTTGTTTATAACGTTTTTTAAAATGGTGAAAATAAACATATATTTCGATCAATTTTCAGGAGACAGTATCCATTGCTGATTTCAAAAATAACTAAAATTGGTGATAGCAAAATCCTCAACAACACGCTTAGAAACACATTCTAGTTGAAGAATAAATTTGTTTTTCTACTTTTTCAAGGTAGCTGAGAGCAAATACAAGTGACCAAATCAGAGCTCCGTTTCGATTGAGATTATTCTCATACGTACACACGATTCATTCGAATTGGTGCGTGTAGATACATACATACCCGAAGCAATGCAAAACGTCTGTCCCCGTAGGTACACGTACTCGAGTGGGTAGAATACCAAGCTTGTGGTCTGTAGGCAATTGATATGCAAGACTCAGTTGATCGATAATTGACCTCCTCTTGTGGCTGATAAGTCATTGTTGCTACACAAGATGAAGTGGGGTAACAATTACACGTGTACAGAACAGTACTCACCCCCTGTTTTATTTTTTTCGAGCTGATATTGAATATAACTCAGGATGAAAAAAAAATTATTACTAAACGTAACAATTGAGGTACGTGACGGTACAGTCACGTAAGATTATTATTAAAGATTTAACTAGGGAAATATCGAGTTGATAAAAAAACGGAAATCACGCGTACAATGTACCCCAATGATCCAACCCTTGCCGGATGTACTTGAAAATAGGTTTCCGCATGTAGGAGACGAACTGACGACTATCACGAAGATGGATGGCACCGGAAGACGAAGGATATGCTTAGTCTGCGTAATGTAGGTAGTTTATTAGGGCAGAGTCGAGTGGATCTTACAAAGGATCACGGGAAAATCGCTCGACCGTCTCCAATGGGTGAAAAAGAAGGTGGGAGACGGGGAAAGAGGTTCAAGTCAAGTTATACACGTGCGACTCTATCGCTCGATCGTAAATTGAATTTTTCTCCTTTTTCCCAAGGGAACTTGTTTGGTTGCTGAAGCTTGGCTGCCACGCATTGTCATTTGCTTGGACGAAATTTTGACGTTTTTCAATACTCTACGTTAAATATTTATGCTTAAATTATTGGCAACCGAGTTTTAGTGTATTTTACTCAGTTCAGCCGGTTACTTCACCCTCACAAGAAAACAGACAAAAAAAATTTCCACTCCGAATATTTTTTTGTTCCTCTTACCAAAGTAACCAACATTTACTGCTTCGAGCAACGTAGTGAACTCCTTATCGGCTTGTATCTCTTCCTTCTTTCCCTTCGGTTTGTTGACTTTGAAAAATGTTTTCCCAGAGCTCATCGATATACCCCTGTACCGAGAAATTTTCCAAGGCTCCACCATTTCCGCACCACTCGCTCCTTTCGGCAGACTTTCCGAGACTTATTGTTGCCTTCGATTTCTCAAAGGGGCGAAGATTCAATTTACTTTACCCCCAACATTTAGGCAGATATCCACATGCTGCTAACGCAAGGCAGTCACGTGAAAAAGTCGAAATTGCTCCCTGAACTCTTGCCGGAACAATGAAAGCTGGGATGAGAATTTGGAAAAAAAAATCTGTTCGTTTACGCTTAGTGTGTACAAGAGAGGGTGAAGAAAGGCTGCTAATGAGGCAAGCGACTCTCATGAATCACCACGCTCCGCGAACTGGTGACTTCCCCTCTTCGAGAGAAGGTCTTCTGCTGGAAAATCAAGCAGAGCCTTGGGAAATGTAAAGGTGGGCTGGCTGTGTTTCCTCGATCAACTAGGCCCTCCCTCTCTTTTGAATGAGCTCGATTGGTCGACGACTTATCTGACTTTAGTTTGGGTTAGCTGTTGCTGGAAAAGGTCTAAGATTTTCATACTTCCAAGCTTTTCTTTGATTTTTCGACCATTAGATGGGTAGGAGAGTCACTGGTCGAACAATGACCATGAATTTCATTGATGACGCGTATTATTTCGTGAGATAACAAGTCACAGGTGTAAAAGCCAAAAAGATTTTTAGATAAGAGCTGTCAGTCCCGGTGAAAAGTGTAAAAAGTCAGCTCTCCCACGATTTTAGTTTTTCACTCCAGTTCCAAAGTTGTTTCTCGGCTATTTGTAAAAAGTAAGCATCAAACTGTGTTTTATTTTTGTCGTACAAACGACGATGACAATGCCTTAAAATAAAAACTAACAAGAACGATACATAAATCTGACGAAAAAAAGCAGAAACACTCCAACGCCGTGACTTATCGCGTGACCCTAATCACCCTTATTTCTCCCCCCACCCTCATATGGTTACCAATCTCTCGTCAGATCGAGTTTCCAACTTTCCAAGCCAGCCTCTGGCCACGGTATCAATTATTTTTCCCCCCTCGGAAACCAAGCTATCGACCGAGCTGCTCCTAATATTAAAATTTCCAAGCACGCAGCTTTTCTCGCTTTTATCTCCCAGCAAGCAAGTTCACCCGACTTGGTACAAACGCGCAGTTAGCGTCGTAATTGAAAACAAACGGCGGCGCGCTTGTTGGCTAATTAGCCGCCCACGACGTCTCGGCAACTACCGAACCGAGGCACAATGCGCGTCTAGACGTTTCTGTTTCGACGAGCGGACTTTGTGTACATTCGTTCCAGAGTCGAGGATGGACTGGTGCCACGCCCGCGCGAACATTATGTTTGTGGGGTGGGTGAGAGACGCCGGAGCTTTTCCATGTCGGGCAAAGTTTTCCGAGAGGAGAAAGAGACGTTGCCTTCTTTTTACGGAATAAATCATGTACAGCTATCGTCAGCGAAACGAGGAGTGGTGGTGCAGTTTCTCAAGGTACGAACTACTTTTATAGATATCGATGAAACTCGTTGTTTCGAGAAGAACCAAAGTACTTTTGTTTTCCACTCCCACCTCAAACTGTGTTACTCAATTTGGCTTGAGAACGTGGCAAAGTTGGCTTTCATTGTCATCGAAGAAAAAAATGAGAGATGAATGTAACGTTATTATTCAAGGCAAGAGGGCACAATGTATCTCTAGAGGATTCGTTCGAGCAGCCAAACTTGCGTCTTTCAGCGTACCAGTGAAATTCCAAGCTACTTCGGGGCAGTAAAAAGTACGCAAGTTCCGAAAGTAATCATGCCTCTGCTGCAAAAGTTTCTCAAAACTCGCCAGGGGCCGAACTGTTCTCTAAAACCACGACATCGACTGCCGATACTTAGCCACTGTGTATTGTGACTGTCTCATCGAAGCTTTAACGAAAAACATTGCATTGGCAAACTCGTGCGTGGTCCATCAAATCATGAAGGGATAAAGATCGAATAACCAATTCACTATTTAGCTTGAAAAACACACTCAGCCGGTGGCACGAAAGTGGATAATGTTCCACGTCATGCTCCAAACGATCCTAAAGACTTACTCTCGAGCGAGACGTTTATCTTACAGGCTTCGCCTGTCCTATACTATGCCTTGGGGGATAGGGGCTCGAGTGAAGCATCGTGTACACAGTTGACACGCGCAACAGTTATACGCTTGATGGTGGTGGTGGTGGTGGTGGTGGTAGAGCTTTAATGAAGGAAGGCTGTAGCGTGACGTATAATCCGGAACGCACGAAAATATAGGGTATCCGTGTGCGCGCGCGCCTTTCGCGCTACTGAACGTGTCGCTCGAATTTGGTTCGGCGCCTCGTCTGACCCGTATTTCCTCGGATGAGGATTTATTACTTGTGCTTATTAAAGTTTGCCTTAATTGCACGGCCATACGTTTATGTGTTACGAGTCGCTGAACGCTCGTTTGTTTGTTTTTGCGAGTGTCGGGTTGCGTGACCTGGCATTTCATAAGTTTTGTACGCATGATAATATTTGGAGAGTGCGTTTTCTTTTTTCTTATTTTTTTAGAATAAATTATTGCCATAGGTGTTGTCAAAAGTCGAAATCCGCACGAATTCGAAGCCTGTGAGCTTGAAAAACTTTTAATACAGTTATTCAGATTTGAAACAGTGCTTGGGGGCGTTGATTTCTGGGAACTTTCTCTATGTGGTTGTAAAAAAAAACTTTCTTAACGCGTAAACCCACGCACCGTTTGCATAAAATGTGCGAATGGCGTAAAATTCGATTTTAGATCGAAAACGAAGTGAATTTCGTTTTACTTCTGGCAAACGGCACCTTTGCAATAAAACGTGAATAGCGCGTCCCTATGGTTTAATAAATCCCTTTCAACGAAAACGAGCTTTGAATTAAAGTCGCACGTGTACATACACGAATACACTCATTTCGAAATTAACAAATTATAATTCACGAGACGCAAGTAAAGAAAGTACACGCCCGTCTGACCAACTCGGGATCAACTACTTCGACAAAAGTAGGGTATTTAAAAAATAAATAAAAAAATGAATAAATCCATACTCTTTTGACTATTAAAGCGTTTCAAGTAAAGAAAGCTACATACACGAGAGAAAGTGCACACGAGTCTGACCGAACTCGGGATGTACTACTGCAAAATAGGGAATTTTCTTTAAAAATCTCATGTGAATTTAAAGTAAGCAAATCCACTCTTTCGACAATTAGAGCGTTTTCAAATAAAAAAAAGCTACACACACGAGAGAAAGTGCACATGAGTCTGACTGAACTCGGGATGTACTACTGAAAATAGGGAATTTTCTTTAAAAATTTTATGTGAATTTAAAGTAAATAAATTCACCCTCTTTCGACAATCAGAGCGTTTCAAATAAAAAAAAGCCTTACACACGAGAGAAACTGAACATAAGTCTGACTGAACTCGGGATGTACTACTGCAAAATAGGGAATTTTCTTTAAAAATTTCATGTGAATTTAAAGTAAATAAATCCACCCTCTTTCAATAATTAGAGCGTTTCAAATAAAAAAAAACCACACACACGAGAAAGTGCACATGAGTCTGACCAAACTCGGGATGTACTACTGCAACAAAAGTCGGGAATTTTCTTTAGAAACTTCGTGCGAATTTAAAAATAAATAAATCCATATTTTTTCGACCATTCGTGCATTTTAAATTAAGAAAGCCACACACACATATATACATAATCGAGAGAAGGCAATACTTGTACGTCTGATTGAACTCGGGATGTACTACTATGAAAAAAGTAAGAAATTTTCTTTAAAAACTTCGTGTGAATTTAAAAAACAAAAAAATTCACACTTTTTTGATCATTAGAGCATTTCAAATAAAGAAAGCCACCCCCCCCCCCATACACACACACCAATGCTCAGTGATTTCGTCATAATCCGAGCAAAGCGCTGCAGCAGCAGCAGTACACAGCTCTTGCACATAGTTCCAACGGATCGCAAAAAAAAAAAAAGGAGAGAAGCACGGAGCAGCAGGAGACCGCAACATGACTCCGCGAGAGTTGTCTCTCACCGAGACAGTGGGTGAAACAAAAAGACGGGGAGAAAAACGCTGGAACGAACGAGCGAGCGAGCAGAGGCAGTCGTCTCGGGGATATTTATTGGTCGGCACAAGCACGTGCCAGGGATATTTTAGCTCTCAGGGGAGCAGAGCGGATGCCTCGGGGATCCTCTTTCCTTGCCTACTGTCTTGCACTGATGGTACGCCACCCGGTAAATGTGGGTGGGGCTCATGTATCCGTGATGGCTGTTGCGTTTTAAACTTTTGCGTAAAACCACTTATTTTAATCCTTTCTTTTGACGCTTATGCTGGTGTTAGAGATCCACGCGAACTGTTACGTCCTCTGTTTAAACGAGGAGGAGTACCACCGCGGACGTGATTAGTTGTGCAAGTAGAAAAAATTGACGTTTAGTCAGACGCATGGTTTTTCATTCACCATAATTCGAATGATGGATATGTACATACAAACTAGTTTTCAGAGAGGTCTCAAGTTAACATTCGAAATAATCAAAACATTCAAAGATTTTATTATTCTGGTGTGAATATAATGGTTTTTATTTCAAATTTTCCTACCAAGCACCACGGAAAAGCTCAATAAAAGCTTTTCCCTTCGTTGGCAGAGGATAAAATGTTTTGCTCGTTTTTAATCAGACTTAAAATCAGGTTCTTATTACGACTCGGATTGAAAGTCGAGGTCTAGTCACATGGAGTCGCTTGAGTAAGCTGCAGTTAAGCCACTTTCTCTTGAGCAGAGCGAAGAAGGAGCTGTAATCCTCAGTGAAATTTCGTACGGTATGTAGCACAGGTTAAGTCGATGCGTAACAGAACTGTTCGAACTAAGAGAGTTTTTGTCTTCACTTTGAGTATTAAGCAAAGAGAGCTGCGTTTTTTGGAACTCAAATGATTTTTTAAATTAAATTTGATGGTGCAAACAAAATGCAAAGCTAATACTATATTGTTTAAAGCATCATATCGGTAACTTAAAAACACAGAAAGACTCGTTACTTTCTTAAAGAATAAGGGGTTTGCTATGCTGAAAAATATAAAGACAAAAGGGTGTCCCACCGAGAAATTCGTCTTTCCGCTAAGAAATAGAAAAAAACGCTACCTATCGTCTGTGTGTGTCAACGAAAAAAAAAAAAAAAAAAAAAAAAAAATACAGGTGGAAACGGATGCTAGAGTTTTTCTTTGCAACTGTTCTTGCGTTGTTTCCCTGAGCTCCATTATCTCCCGTCCGAGCCAGTCTCCATTTTACTTTTAGGTAAACCAGAAGCAGCACCGATGAAAAGGAGGTTGAATCGTCTCGAGCCCGGATGCTGACTTAATCTTTGTTACTCAACCACGTGTAGGGAAAGCTGAAAAAAAAGCCAAGACACATTAGAAGAGAGGAAAACGAGAGCTTACTGAAGCGAATTGAATGGTTTTCCGGTAGTGATAATTTTGCGAGATTAAATTCGGAGTATGCAAAAAATTGGATAGTTTAAATGTAAATATTTTAGAGAAAAAGAAAACTAGGAGGAAAACGAAAAGAGCAGAACGATTTGTATCTGGGGATGGATATTGAAATCGAGAAAACGGAAAATGCCGAAAGGAGTAGGAGGAATTGTGTACCTGATAACGGAGGCGAGTCCATAGGATCGGTGCATGTGAAAGGATGGTGGAAAAATGAGGTACATTTGCATGGAAGTAGCACAGATGCCGAGGAAAAATCTTTTTGCCCATAGGTCTTCCGTATCACAGTAGGGAAAACGATCTTTGGAAATGTTGGAAAATCCTATCGCTAGCTGGTGCAACTCACTTGGGTGTAATGTTAGAAAATGAAACAAAAAAATATTTACCATGTTCGCCCTAAATTTAATATTGACGTCTTCTCCGAAAGTGAACTCCATATCTCTATGAGAACACAAAGTTTTTTATAACAATCGGTCGTGAATGTGTAATAACAATTGATTTTCAATAAAAAAATTTTGTTAAAAACGAATCAATAATGCAACCACGTAAAAGGTAAAATTGTGATAGCTAAAAGTACATACCGATAAAACGTTGATTGTATCAAATGCGAGGAGAGATAAAAGCTCAGTCAAAAGACGACTGCACCAGCGATGAAACGATGGCGAGTAACGATAGAAAACGGAGTCGATAATGCCCGCAAAAAGCACAAATTGGACAATGGAAGAGAGAAGGAGGGGGATTAAAGAAAGTAAGAGCAGCAGACGCGCAGACTGGGCAAACAAGTGGAGGAAGCTGTTCGATAAATAAGGAGTGAGCGAAAGACGGGCGGGAGGTGAGTCTCGGGAGTGTTAAATTGAAGAGTTGGAAAATGTTGGAGGAAATCGGCAGGCGAGGTGGAGAAAGGGGATGGCTGCGATTGTTGCGGCCGCGAAAGCTTTTATTTCGAGCAATTTTGCTTTGCGCGATTTTTACCGAGTCGAGAGTAAGGGCTTCGGTTTGGATGCTTTTATTTATTCGAATTTTAATTTTTTACATTTCGTAAGGAGTGGTAAATTCGTCCCAGCGATTGGTATGAATTTTGCTGTACAGGTGTGTAGTCTCATTACTAACTCAAAAATGCAAACATAAGGCTAATTTTCATAGCAAATTAAATGAACTGGAAAATTCACTGTGTAAAAAAAAATCTCATTTTAACTTTTACTATTACTATTTTTTTTTTTTTTAAGCTTATTTTATACCTAGATAACTCCTTGATAATGTTAAATTACAAATTAAATAAATACGTAGAGAACGATATGGAATGAGCGGTATATACTTTTGATTTTAATTTATTAGCTCTATCTTATGTGCTCAAGTTGATACTTGATTTCGAACATTTATGTTTTTGCTATTCATACAAACCAGAACGTGATGAAAGAACTCTTGTAAAAGTATCATAAAAGTTATAATACTTGAACGCAGCAGCTAACTTGGAGTAAATAAGCACATGAAGAATTAAACAAGTTAATTGGACCGGAGTGCAGAGCAATTTGGTGTCTCGAGATGAGGGTGCTCTAGACGAGAAAGGCAATAAAGCTGTCTCTTGTGTGGCGCACAAAATTATTCAGCTTGGGAGGGAAAAAGCTTGTAGTTCTCTGAATTATTTTGCTACGTCAGCTCGGTCATTAATAAAAATTTGTCAAGACTAGCAGTTTATAAGTTTCATCCCAATTTTTTATGCGAACAAGATCTACTGAGCAATGAGGTACACGATGAGCTAATTTTGAGTAAAATTTATTTTTACAAACCATCACTGGGTTTACAATACATTAAAAAGAATACAAAAAATACATCAAATAAAAGCATTTTTCAGTACGGGTACTCGTTCAACTGACCATCCAACTGAAAAATATCTTTTTGAAATCATTGAACCAGTCCTTATAGGCGCATCGAAGCTTTACAACGATTCATTATTGGCCATTCTTTTTTCTGAAAAATATTATTTCTTCAATTTAAATTGAATGTAAATACCTTTTTCCGTATAGGTACCAAGCCTCTGAAATGCCAAATGACTGGCCCCGACCATCATTTAAATCACAATTGTTTTTCTTTATTTCTACTTTTCGAGCCAACGCACTTTCACGTCTCAACATTGAGAGTAAAAAATAGTTTGAACGTGAAAAAAAAAAAAAAAAAAAAAAAACGAATAACAAGAGGAAAACCATCCCTAAAGCCGAATGAATGTAAGGTCCAGATCTCGAGCTTCCACATCACACTCGAGTGCTCGTTGCAAGGTTCCATTACACCTGACCTCGTTACATCGCTTGTTCGTGCAGAGAATATATGTTCGTACAAGCGGTGGGATGCTCAACCTTGACAGCATTTTTTGTTCGTACGTGATACCAATACATCCCAACGACTTTCATGAGATTGTTTACGCACGAACGAGTCATCGACCAGCACTCCACCGCTGATGCTCTGCTCGCGATGTGTTCTAATTAATTATACTTTCCGAAAGTACACGGCGCCGGGGAAGATTGGACGAAGAAAAAAGCACCTTCTTCTTTTTTATTTATTTTCTTTTTTTTTCAATTGTTCGTCGTATTAATGGTATGCCATTAATCACGACTCCGGACTGTGAAAGTTTCAAAACTTACTTTCTCGAGCTATCCCTCATTTCTCGATTTTTCAATTTTAAGTGGAAGTGATTTTCATAAAAGTTAACTCCCACCCACCCTTAATACCATTTTCTTCAATCGAAATATTAATGCATTCACCGATAATTACATCCAACTGCACATTACCTGTGCCCATTTACAAATCATTGAAAATAAGAGCGAAAATCGAAGCAGCACCATTCATCCGGCAAACATCGCAAATGTAGAGCGAATTATAAACGTGTCATTGGACCAGTCGCGTTTGTTTTGGTTTGCTTTTTGTTTTATTTGGCGAGAGCTTTAACCTCGTTGGCATGCAAATTAACAACCTCGTTTTGTTTGCTCCTACCCGCGTCAATTTTTACGACGCATCGGTTTTCATTTGCCACCATTGGACGTACGTGTGTTTGCAGGAATTTTTTTTTGTTTTTTATATAACTAGTACTTGTTTGCCCGCACATCACGGTGATTTCGATGGAAAAATCGTTTGCAAGTAAAATTGTAACTATTGACTGAAATGTTTATTAAATTTATGACGATTCGTGACTTACTACCATTGCGTTAAAAATAACGTGCCAAAAATTTTAAAAATGTTTGAAAGCTCGGCCATTTCTCGGCTAACTTGTTATCTGAGCGTATCACAGATTTCAAGCTTGCAGCATCAGATGGAAATTTTTTTTTTAAATATTGATTTCCAGACTAAACCATGCGTCAATCAAATACGCAGCCTGAAAAGCGAATTTATCAATTTATCATAGGAGGGTACGCGTGCATGTGTGGAGATAAAAAAAATAGGTCAAAAGGGGAGGGTGTTCATATTATTAATTACCCGATGCGCTCTTGGATGACTTTGGCAGGTTAATTATCGCTCACGTTGGTCACCTTGCATTTTACGCGTTTTGTCTTTTCCCCTCCCTCCCTTTCTCTTCACTTGAACCTTAAAATAAAATGGGTACTCCTTTTTTCTTTCTAGTTTGCATTTTTGAAGATTGCCGATACGGGGAGTAGGTAGAAAACGCGAATCCTAATTAACCCACTTTATTTTCAAGCTCAGTGGACCGTATGACTAAATTTATAAAGAATTTTAGGATAAAATATTTCAGGTACAGCTTGAATATATCCATAAAGCATTAGCATACAGTAATACATCCACATCAGCTCTAATAAGATCAGAAGATCTTCATTTTTCCAACATCTTCTAACTGAGAGTCCTCTATATGCTTCTCTATCTCGTGATTTCATCTTTGAGATACTTTTCAACATGATAACATGATTTGGGTTATTCGTCAGCGAATATGGCCAACGTGATACGAAGGCTCAGGGATGTAAGATTTTGTATCGATTTTCGATTCATTCTTTGAGTTTTCTCTGTTTGTGTGTTGGTTTTTATCGAGTTGGTGCTGATTTATTTGAGATGTAAAGTATATTACGTGGATTTTAATTCGAAATACATACATGTTTATATTTTAGGTTGTAAATTTCTTCGACAAAATTTTTTCTCATGAAATTTTATTTAATTACGAGCTGCCTTGTTTATACCGATACAATTAAATTATTCCTTTCATTCAAGTTATTCAAACTTCAATCTTTATTAAAAGTAAAGTTATACTAAAGTCACAAACATCCAGTTTTCAACTAAGGCGTTCTTACAAACAGAACTTGTCTAAAAAAAATCCACCATATCCTTTCCCACGAAAGTTAAGTAGGAAACGTCCTTAATTACAACCTCAGGCTACTGTCAGGAAAAAAAAAAAAAAAAACTGTATGGTCTCTGTAGCGCAGGGGTGAATCAGTAGCTCGAAAAGGAAGAAAAACGAACAAACCCTCTGTTGGAAGTTGCAAGAGAAGCCGAGGCCTCTTTTCTATTAACTTGAAACCTTTCTCCGTGTCTCTCGAAAACAATTAGACCGTTAACTTGCAGGGGGAAAAACTCGATCAAGAATCCGCTCACGTCCGTTCACCTATTTTTTCAACATCACGTAAAGTCTGTGTTTATTTTGTCCGGTTCACAAAAGGCCTCTTCCTTTCTTTCGGCGGGGCTGACCGCACGTTTTGGTAATCACCAAAAAGAGATCACTTGGGGTGTTGACCTTTCATTCGACGCAACAACGATGTGTTCTCATCGAGGAAATCGCGTGTTTTTTCTCTCCAAGCTTAATTACACCGAGGCCGAAATTACGGGAGCAGCCAAGTGGGCGGCGGATGTTTGCCTACCATCGTAATTGAGCATTCGCTCGTTTTGCCGTTGCTACAGCTGTAATTAAATTTGTTCAGTGGTACGGAGGACGTGTATGTTGTTGCGGGCAAATCGTTCCCTCGGAGTCCGCCTCATCGACATTCGTGGCTAGTTTACTGTTGGATGAGCTTTTATTTTGCTGCGAGGACTAATGTTTGAATTGAGTTTAAAAAAGAAATAAAACCAATTTAAAGATATGACCTTCTTTTACATTACATTTAGCAAAATATAATAACAGATTTACGGTACATCCAAGTTTTTCTTGATAGGTACTCGTCATTTTTCATTTATTTTAAAACTAAAGTATTTAAAAAGTATACCAAAAAAATTCATGGCATCGAGAAAAAATCTAGGTCCCCTCGAAACAAGACAGCTCACGTAAATTCTCCTTCTACAGTCCAGAGCTTCGAGGACCAATCTCATCCTATGATATAGCAACAACTTCTCTAAACGCAAAACCCACACTAGCACATCAATAATACAAAATCTCGTGATCTCGATCGTGCGATCTCTCCGAGCTTTATTCCCGCCATCAATTACCAGGTATCGTGCGCGTACTAGAGTTACGAGGATGTCGCTGTGCCTACGATGAAGAACGGGTGTCGAGTGCATGCGTTTCAATTTTCAGTAGACGCACTTTTTGTGAAAAAAAAAAAAAAGAAAAAAGAAAAAACTTTATCCACTCGCGTTTTCAGCTTGATTATGCGAAAAGTATTCGTCAGCCGCAAAGGTTGGCTTTTTCACGCGCCGGGTATATTTTTTTTCTCGCTCGTATTGTTCTTTGTGCTCGAAACTTTGGCGGAGAGTGGTTGTACGGAAGCGAGAGGAAAGAACGAGATGAAAAAAATGAGATTTCCGCTCCGGGGATATGGGAGGCAAAGCACATCGCCCGGGAGGCTCTACGAAGGAGGAAAATGTTGTTCGCCCTCCGTCTTCTCGTACGTATGTATATTGGCTCGAAGAAGTTGGCCTCTGTGTATATTCAAATTGAGATCTAGTGTACTCTCTGGCTGTGCCATTTTTCTCTTTCACGATATTCATTGTTCTCCATTGAGCAAAAGGGTGAGGCAGGGAGTACGGATGAAACGCGAAATATCAATGGATCGTTCTAATAATCGATCTGAAATCGCTCGATACACAACAGCATTCCTTTGCACACCTTCCTGTTCCTTTGAAAGAAAATAAATGCACGTACGAGAGCTTCCGAAGCAAAAACTTTGGAGCCAAAAATTGACGCCACTGGGGGGCCCGAGTTGATTTTTCACTCTCTCTCTCTCTCTGGTGCTTCAAACGGCCCAAACTATACGTTTCTCTTGCTCTATTTCCAGGCCTCTCGTCAAACATCCCTGTTTTTTTTTTTTTTTGTTGCTGTGTAGCTAGCCTTGGAACCCGTATCGCCTCGTGCGCGCGTTCAGTCACCTTTTTCTCCTCGTATTTTATTTGTTCGCTTTCATCTCGAGAAGGAGCAGAGGGACTCGTTCTGTCGCCTTTCATTCGCTCCGGTGCACTCGCACGCTTCACAGGTGATTCCGGGAGGTAGATTGGAGATTTCGACAGGCGTGAGTGTGCTTTTTTTTATGCTCTCAATAGGTATTTTCTTTTTCTTTTTTTTCCATACTGATATACTGGTGCGTGTGCTTTTTGTTGCGAGGTACTAGGTAAGTATGTTTGTTTTCTTGGAACGAGGAGGAAAGGGACTTTGTTATTGCAGGTCGTTCGATGTTTGTTTGTCTTCTGTACTATTTCCCGGGCGGTCGATGGCGATGGGGATGTTGGAGACTTGGTTACTGGATTTGCACAATCAATTTTTCGCGCAGCTAAAGAGCACAGTAACGCTACTCCACGATTGGCGTTGCAAAAAACTATACGTATTCGGGAGGACTTTAACAATAAACTAGACAAAAGTTATAATTTCACAGTTGTTGAACTGCTTTTGACCTGAAAAGTTTCGTAAATATTCATCAGCTCCGGGAAAAACTTGGAGCGCGTACTGAGATGAAATTTCCATAAAAAAAATACATATACCCTTACTTGCATATCGTATGACTAATAAAACTGACTGGAACTTTATTGTGAGTTGGTGTGTCAACGCTTATGGATAGTTAAAGGTTTGGATTTTACAAAAGTTACTTGAAACGAAGATGCATGGTTTAATTTTTCTTGATTATATAATATAAAAATACTAGATTGATTATGGTAAACACTCAAATAATACTAAACTATCGAGTGCTCCTTATAACTAATTCCATTGGTTTTATTTAACATTATAGAGAATGAATTGTTTATTTGAATAAATAACAAGATAATGATTGGTCCAGTGGTTAATGAAAAAAGTATCACTTATAGATTTTTTCAAACTTTGCAAATCATTTCAGGCGTGCACTCGAATTTCCAAAAAAATCTCTAACCACCAGGTATACAATTATATTTCAAAGCATCTCTTACTTGGAATACATAAGAAAAATCTCTTTACTTCAAACATTATTGTTATGTATGCGACTATATTTAATTTTGTTATAGCTTATAACAAAATTAACGCGTCTGACATACTCGACTGTTTCTACTAATCCACAAAACAATTATGCAGAAAAGATAGAGAGTGACAGAAAACAAAATTCCTGTACGAAAAGTAGTAAAATCCAAGTATAGTCAGACGTAGGTCGAATGTCAACACCTCCCAAGGTAAATACACTTACCAAGGAAAAAAAAANTGTCCAATATTACAAGGAGAACAAGAAAGGAATCCAGCAGTACCAAATATATATATATATATATAAGTAGGGCTAACGCCCCCCGTGCGCTCCGCGTTTCAACCCCCCACTGACAGATTGAGTAAACTAAATAACGACATCACTCGTGTAATTACCAATGCAGCCTGAGAATAACTTCACAACAAAAAAATACGTGACTCACAAAGGATTTTATAGAACAGATGATTACATAAATTGTTATTTTCCAATGAAATTTTCAAATAATATTAGAAAACGTCTTCCATTAAATAAATAAATAAGTAGCTTCCAGATATGAGTCACACTTGCAACATAAAAAAACTTTGATAACTATTTCGTGGTATTTTTCCCCATAGATTGCACCGACGCGTAACCGCAACGTAAAAAAAAAGAGCAAGACAGCACGTAAGATATATACATTCTACCACCGCTCGCAACAACAGAACTGACCTACTCTCTTGTTCGTGCTCTCGCGAAAAGCAAAAAAAAAAACCCTACCGGAAGCCCGACCGGCCACCGCATTCTCCGAAACTGCCCTTTTCCATTCACATGAAGAAAAAAACTGCCCCTCGGATACTTCAACAAACTGTCAATATTTGACCCCCGACTCCAAGCGCATGGACATAAAAGGCACAACTTGGGCCCATAAAAGCCGGCAAACGTAAACACCCACGTACATATATACACGGCTGCAGAGGTAAGAGCAATCGCCAACGAAATTTCGGTTAAAAGCCATACGCTCAACTAACCGCAGCCCCGAGACAACCAGCTGCTCCTTTTACGCTCGTTACATATTCATGGTGTATTAGCCATCTATACGCGTACACACGCCCGATAGGAAAAAATACATACATTCGTATGCACGTTATAAGTAGCGAGGAAGAAAAACACAGAGATGAAATTTAGAAACGGATCGATCGATAGAGTCCCGCATCCGTCCAGCAAACTTGTACAAGGCACCACAGCCAAGAGAAAGATTGTTGTATGCGGCGAAGCTGAAGGCATAATAATAATCTTGGCGAGTTTGCAGGGGTGTAAGATAATAGCTGCGGGAAGACGAGGAGATGCGCGTGGAACGAAGCAACTTGTCGGATGATAATTTATAGCGGAGCGCCGGTCCCGCATTGACGATAGACGATGGGTTTGGTCATTGTTTGAGGAACTTTGGTGCACCGCCACGTCGCCCTTAATTATCATGCTAATGTTACATGGAAGAGACGCGATTTTCTACGTTATACTGGAGCTGTAAATCGAGGATGCTTATTTTCTCGCGGCGATGAAGTTGTAAATTTGGATTGCGTGTGGATTTTATAAAAAATCACCGCGATTTGGATAACTGTCAACAGAGTTAACTGACGCTATATCCAGAGTAAATTTTCAAAACATCTATAAATTCAAAGGACACTTTGCTTGACAGTGCGACATCGCAACCAGAGATATTGCAGAAATGGAAAAAAACTTTTTTTTTTTTCCACTTTTAGTATCACGTAACTCTCCTTCTTTCCCCTGTATCGTCAGTTGTCAGATGCACACGAGAGAGAAAAAGTACGAGGGGTGCACTTTTGTCAACTGCGTATATACATAGGGACGCGTCCAGGGCTGCAGTCACGTGTTTCATTTAGTTTGAAATTCTCGTTTTATGCGTCTCAATGAAACTTTTACAGCCGAAGAAGCGGAGATTTGAGGCAAGGGAAGAGAAAAAGTTAATAAGATTACGTCCAAGGAAGAAAACAGCCGAGTTCTTAAAAGGATCCTACTCCTGTGCAGGGAATGGAATTTCCTTTTTTTTTTCGTTCAGTAAAGAATTTATAGCCGATGTTTTCCGTTCATTGGTATGTGTGGCAGAGACGTTTTACCAAAGTATAACTCTCTGCCTCGAGGAAACACAGTCTTCCGAGTATTAATGCTAATCTACTTATCAGAGGGTAAGCTCGGGATTGTAACCTAAAGCAAATTGAAGACCGTGCGCGTGGCATTGATTGGCTAGAATGTGCTCTGATAACGTTGTTCCCTGCCTAGCACGTGATTTTAGTGATTGAGATGATTTATTCTATCCGCTACTGTTTTTGTAATTGTTTTGCATTTATTGGTGGTCAATGAATATATAATTAACTATTTGAGGGGTGTGTTTTTTAAACTTTTTTTTTTTTCGTTTCTAGGGACAGTTATTTTTTTTTTTAATTTTCGGAAGGTGCAACTATTTTATTCTGGTGAGGGTGTCGATACTTACAGAGACAATGGTAGCTAACAATGTTTATTTAACTCAAGGATAATTCGTCGTTTTCCTTGGACTAGTGACTTACGGTTATTCGATGACTAGTCTTGATTGGTACATCATAATTCACAATACGATTATTATCATTAACACTAGTGATATAATATTGTTATTTCATTGCTTATCTATAATTTAACTAGATTAAAAAAAAACACACACACAGAAAAACTAATAACATACATGTGTATTGGATGATTTTAGTTGTTTTTAGCTACTACATGTGCCATTATGTCAAATACTAAATAGTGGTATCTATGGTTTATTATTGCTGTATACACCTACATGTGCGTGAAAGTGATTCTGCTGCTATTTTGCCGATAAATGAATTGTGTTGTTTATAAATTCTATTGTCGCTCCAATAACAATGCCACAACAACAAGCTTTTTGTGATAACTGTTCTAATTTTTATTTTTTTTTTTTTTTAACCTAAGACTTGATGCATTGTTATGCAAATCATTAATTGTGATTTTTTTTTTTTGTTAGTATGCGTAACTACTTTTAATGACCAACGTAGAAAAGCACAAAAATGTGTACCACGAGAAAAAGGGCGACAAAAAATTCTCGTTTCGAAAAAGTATGAAAAAAAAAAAAAAAAAAAAAATGTAAAATTGAAGAAAAATCAAAGAGCCTCTAATTGCGCCTGTAAAAGCCAAACAGACACCCATTGCACGTGACGATGTTCAGCTCGACTCTCGAGAATCATATGCGTATCACGTTGTCGACTAAATAATTTATACACCACAGAGCTCGGGGAGAGCGAGAGACGTGTATGTACGTACACGAGGGGCACAAAGGCCAACCCGATCGTATTTGCGATTAGTTATATACAAATATATACACAGGTGGGTACATGGGTGTCGTTGGATTAGGATCTGATTATTATTAATTTGCGTATACAACAAACAGGCACTCTAGGGATGCTTCGCGCACAACATACGTGTAGGTACAATCTCTACGCGCTCCCTCGCCTCTGGTGTATAATATAAAAGAGGATGCTACTGTTGCACTTAACGTGCAGTATAATGTTTATGTATATATAGCAGTACCTACTGAACAACATGTACACATTGTAATAAAAATGATAAACGGGTGATGGTTAGTAATCTGCAATAGCATACAAAAAAGCTGCAACTCTCCTTTGTGCAACTATGTCTCAACGGTATTAGAAATTTGTACATGTATACGTTGCTAATTTTTTTTTTTTTTTTTTAATTTGATTACTGATAAACTTAGCAAATAACCAACAGTGGCGATAAGTATGCGATTGGCTATTTTGTTTGATCGTTGAACAACTTACGGTCAATCATCACCGATTGGTATCCATAGGGAGTCGTCGGCGGCATCGGTTGTCGCCCGTCGGGCAATTATATTGCGGGTACACCACGTGAAATAATATACATGATGCTGCGATTAATAATTAGGCACGTGACATGCGCCAACGCGCAAACTAGGCTTTCTTTCTATTATTTTTCGAAAATAAATCAAATCTTTTAACAAATACATTGTTTCCCACTCCAAGCGTGTATTTGCTCGTTCAAAGCTGATAAGTTTTCCTTGCGCTATTACCAAACGTTTCGTTCTTTTTTTTTTTTTTTTTTTTTTTTTTTCTCACGCAAACAGAAAAGGTGTCTCTGAGTTTTATTTTCACTCCAATCCAGTAACGTACTTGCCTCGGGAGTCATCATCTGCCGCATCCCATGGAAACTTTTTCAATATACGCGAGACGTCTGCCCCGTTTAATTAGTAGTTTTCGAGGGAAAAAAAATGAAAATAAAACTGAAAAAAAAAAAAAAATCAAGTTGAAACTTAATAAACCCCAGTGGGTGAAACGAGGCCCACGTCTTTTTTATCGCCACCACACTCGCCATTGGGATAAAAGGCGTCTCCTGACGGACCATGACTTTTCGAAACTTCTCGGCCAAAAGAGCAAATTATCCCCTCCCCCTATCGTTCCGCGTGACGCGTACGCGCGACCCATTGAATACCGCTTGAAAAGACGAGGAGAAAACCAGAGTGACTAATTGCCGCAAGTTCGGCCGGCCAATTATCCCCTTTTCGTTTTAATCTCCGCGTTTACCCGATGACGTGACCCACGAGGTACCCCTTTCTCGGATGCTCGTGACTCAACCCGGTTCTGGCCTTTTTTTTCCCCTCCCACTTTGTTCCGAGCTTTGACCCGTCGAGCGCGAAACGAGTGCATAATACGCGCCGTCGAGATCTCTCTGTGTGCTCAATGTACCCAGTGGCTGTGCGTGTGAGTCGCGTAGCTTCTTGTCTCGTGATTTCACGTCGGTGCTTTCGGTGGGCTGGATACGAGTGCCATGGAATTGAGTTTGCAAGGGATACACGTGTCGACAAACAATAAGGGAGCACGAGAAATTTCCCGTCACCGCGTCCGTGCCGTTGTGGAGAAACTTTGAGCGCTGCGGGAAATTGAATTTCGGCTAAGGCTATTATCGCAAAGTATACATGTAGAGGCTGTGTGGGAGGAAATGGATTTATTTTTTATGTTGTATTTCGGAGAAACAAAAAAAAGTAAAAAAAAAGTTGAGTGGAAATTTGTTTTTATGAGGAGTACGTTTTTCAGTGTTGAGGTTTGAGAAGCGACAATTCATATGTAAAATCGTCTCTATACAAGTTTGGATGAATTGCTCATAGCCGTGGTAATTAACGTGTGGGATGGCGGTACAGTCATGACTCCAATCAAAAAGATCATTGCACTCGAGCAGCTAATCGTCGCCGAATTCAATTACAACTCTCAATTACAAACTTGTCTCTCGACGCTCCACTTTTCTGCTTCTCTCCCTCCCTCGAGTGGTTCTCATTGACGACGAGATCGCGCAATTAATTGTTGCACTTTTTTTCCTCCCCTCATCTTCTTTTTTTTTTTTTTTTTTTTTTCTTCTCCTTCCATCGAGTGTAATTGCTTTTGCGCGCAGTGTACTGCACTGATCGGAATGGCCTTTGATGTCTGCACTACTTTCGACTCGCGCGAGGCAATCAGTCGTGTGTGTTCTACTGATTGAATTGCAACGTTGTTTATCTGGTAAAAAAAAAAAAAAAAAAAAAAGAACGAACGTTTGGTTACACTGCTTTTTTTGGTTTGATGATTACAACTTGAAACAATAAACAATAATTTTTCCTCAAAACACGTTTTTTTCATTGACGATATAAACGGCACATCTTGAAGTGCGCTCGTACTTTTACTTTGCCATTATTTAAAAAAGGGGTCACTCACCTCCTTGCAGTTGCGGATGGCTTAGTTCGACGTAGAATAGGGCATCCTTTTCGTAAGAGTCCTCCTCGATGATCCCCAACTCGATGATTTTTCTGAAAACACAAGTTAATGGATAATCGTTAGATACAACAATTTCGATCAATAAATTTCAAGTGCATTAGTATTTCAGAGATTATCACTTTCTTTAAACTTTTTCAACACAATTTCATTTCTTTACAATCAGTTATACGCATAACTTGGTATTTCTATGGTATTTCCAATTTTCCGTATGAGAAAAAAGTTACATCAAGCCACACAGACATTGTGTACTCACCGAAACACGATACGATAGATACAAGTGGTTGGGGGAGAAAAAAAAACAACGACGAAAAAAGTTAGTCGCAAGTTACTGACCGATGGATCGAAAAAAAATACGCCATCGTTACTCTCAAAGACAAACTTTGTAGGGGTGAACTCTCAATCCCCGTTTCCAAAGGAGGGGGAAGGAGAACGGAGTCAGTTGCCCCGATCTTTCCGATCGGCAGAGGCGATTCGACTAAAAACGAAGAGCTCGAATGAGCCAATTCTCCATTCAAGTACCGGCTGCTTGGACTCGTGGTCAAACTTTCTGGCTTTGATTGGGTGTGGTCGATTATTGGCTCTCTTCGGAGGGTATCATCACTTTCAAATGTGCAAAAAAAACAAGATATCCCTCGGCATGTTTTCCCTTCCTCCAGTGCATACTAAACACCTGAGCCCACGCCACTAGTCCTCGATTGCCTCTAGGAGGAAATTAATTCGATGTTCTCTCGCGCCAAGCGTCTCTTGCGTGTGTTCAAGCTTCGGGGCACGACGAGTCTCTCCATAACTCGGTGCGAGGTGTGTTTAATCCAGTACGAGGTCAAGGTTCCGCTGCACGCTAGGATGTATCGACCTCGGGGCAATTTCCCGACACGCTCGCGAAAAGAAGACCTCTCGCGCACGCCAGCTCCTTCCGGTGTTCGTGATCCGAGCTTTCGCGACTGCTGATCTGCCGAGCTCACGGGTGTATAGCCACTTTTCTGCGCTAGAACGTCTTTTCACCTCCACTAGGCAAGAGTAAAGTAGATGGGGTAAGTGGGCAGTTCAGGGGGATAAGGCAAGGGGGCTGGGGAACTTTGAGAAAGTTATATCCTGGCAAGGATCTCCTCTCTAATTTCTTCCTTTTTTTTTTTTAGGGCGGGGCTCGTAGTGGGTACGACATTGTTGGAAAATACGAATACGTATAAGGAGCTGCTTCATGAATCGTTATACAGTCATTTGTCAGAAAACTCACGTTAATTGGGAAAACACGTTTCTGGATGATATCGAAATGTTTCATACCTTTAAAAATGTGAAATTTCTGTAAAACATAATATTCATGTTCAATGGTAAGATATTTGATAAGACAGGCTGAAGCTGAAAAAATCGGTTGTAAGTAAATAAATGTTTATTAAAAATTTTGCTTCAACGAGTAAATTCAGGTAAAGGTTAATAAACTTTTTATCTTCCCAAGACTACGTTTGTTCTCCAAAAGTACAAAAAGACTCGACAACAGAGAGTCCCCGAATAGATTTGGATATCGATAGAGAACGAAAAAGCAATTCGCAAATAACCTCAGGGATGCATCCCTTTTTGCGAAGTATCGCGTATTTCGATGGAAATATTATATACAGAAGGAAATTTGATCTGCCATTCGAAGGGCTTGTATTATTGATATTCCGTATAACCGTTTGATCGACACTACCTAAAGCTTTCGCGCCGACATCGTGAAATATTCAATACGCCTATATTAAGTTCGAGAAATGTGCGTGAATAATAGAACGCCTTTGTGATTCCACATCGTGATTCTATCCTACGTGAAAACAGTAACCCCAAACGAATCGAATCCACATAAATACCGTGATCAGCAATACATTCGAGTAAACAATAATAAAATCCACAATAAAGATCTGAGTTGAGATACCAATCGCAATTTCGTCCCAAGTATCTCACAGGCTAATGCGAAGCTCCGACGCAATGGTGTTATAAAATTGCACCGGTTTCGGAGCGAAGCACCGTTACGCGCTTAAGCGCCTTATCTCAAACGCGATATCATTTATTTTGGCCAAGCTCGAGAGACGCTTTTCGGAAAGGTTTCCCCCCTCCTTTTTTTCTCCTCCACTATTCGCGGTCAGAAGGGTTTTATGCGAGCTCGCGCGTCCTGCGGCCCTTGGCTTTCCTTGGAGCGACTTACAGGACTCGGACGGATGGACGAGAGCTGTCGAGAGGATGCATTTTTTGGTGGAAGCTTAACTGGAGAAAAAGAGCGACTAGATTTTTTTCCTCTCGGTGCACCACCCGATTCATTTTTGTGCAGGTGAGGGAGCTTTTGTGTGCCTTTTTTTTCGAGGATACGTGTGGGCTCCTTTTTTGAGGTTTGAAAAGGTTTTTTTTCCATAATAGAAATACTCTATAAACGGTATGAAAGGCTCGTAGAGTAAAACAACGTTTGCCGGCAGCAAACTTTACTTTCGAGCAAACATTTGCTCTTGGAAAAGTGTGGGAGGGGAGGAGGATTAGAGTTTTTACAAAATCTTTGATCAAATTTTTGATTGCCTCGATAAATCCATTTCAAAAAGTAATATTTTCCAACTAAAGCCCGTGGCCGCGGTCGGGGGGAAAGATTTTAACTTTATCTCAGCTGTAAAAGCAAAGGATTGGTAATATATATTTTATCAGTTTCTCGAAATGCATTTGTAGATCTTTGGGCGAGTGCAATAATGTTTTACGACGAATCAGCGAAATCTCGGGTACAGCGCTATAAAACGCCCGTAAAAGTAAAACGACTGGAAATTGGAAAAATTGTAAACGGGTCGAAAGTAGCGAGACCCACTCGAGTCATAAATTATTTCGCTCCCGACGCGGACAAAAGTACGAGTTTCCAAATAATTGTGGAATTCCAAGCTCAGCAATCATTTTCAAACGATTTCACTCTCTCGCTCGTCTCAAGTACAGCTAAACGCGTATCGTACAAAAGTAGGAGTCACATATACATTTGTCGCATATCTCCAAGTCGGAGAAATCACGCGAATGCAAAGGAGTGTAAGCGCTAAAAGGAAAAAAAAAAGTATAATAACAGTAAGAAGGTGGAGGAGAAGAAGAATTCGAATTAAAGCCAAGCAAGCGTGCACGCGCGTGGGGAAAATGTGTCGCGACCTCGACCTCAGATTTCGTCGAGGCAGCTACCGCGGAGTCGCTCCCTTTAAAAAGCTTAAATAATGCGAGCGAGCGAGCCTCCTCTCGAAAATTCACGTGTACGTGCCGGAGTACACTTCGAACTCGATTGTTTCAAATAGATTCCCACCTATAGGATAAGTGCGCGTGTTACCTCAGCTCTCGTGCCTTTATTATTATTTTGCCGGGGAAAGCTCTGCTCTCCTTTTCGTACTCGATTTTTAATAATCCCACGCAAGCTCTGAGATAATTTTTTTCTTTTTTTCTTTTTCTTTTTTTTTTTTTAATTACTTGGTTGTAAAAAAAATTCAGTGGTTATTAGCGTGTGTACACTTTCTTGGCGTTCTTTTTTATTCCGAGCGTCGAGTAGTACAGCGCAATCTGGCGCGCGTGTACGTGCACTTAATGTACATGGGAGTGTACTTATTATACTTATACGTGCGACCGCAGCAGAGACGCTGGAATTAGGTGCACTATTTTTTTTATACGAATTTTTCGCTTCCTCGCTATCGTGGGTTTTGATGTTGCTGGGTAAAACAGTGTCGTACGCGTTTGAGCACAGCTGTGTTATTCTAAATTAAGTTGTACTGGCGATGTTACAGCTTTTTTCCTCTGGCAAAGAGAGAAATAAGACGTTTAATTAAAATTTATTTTTACCTTGCCACGGTTTTTGTTCAGTAGGACGTGCCAAAATTAACAAACTGATTCAAGTCCTTAAAAATGGCGGGAGTCACTGCAATTTTTCAACAATAGAAGTTTCCAAACTGAGAGGCCAGTTACCTTTTACCCCTTTGTCTATCGATCCAGCCCGTCTCATTTTCCGACACACGCCAATCATGTATATAACGAGAGAAAACATTTGCAAGCTCAATATTTTGCCCGCGTAATGAAACAAGACAGCCACGCGTCAACCTTAACGAAGAGCCCGATGAAGGAGCTGGAGCCCATAATGGAAGGCCACCGTTCAATAGTTCGCATGTATAACAGCTGCTTGTGTATACACCCCTCCACGTGTAAGTGACAGGTTGAGTGCACGCTTTACATGTTTTTTTGACGGTTGAATCTATTATACCATACTTTTGTTGTAATACAACTGGCACTTCCGGGACTGAAGTTGATAGGTGCAGCCAAGTACAAAGTTGATATCCGTTGCTGCTCCTATCGACGGTACAACCCACTCAAGTGCCTCTGGAACGACTACGAGAATCGGATGCACGCACTGGTGCAATAAAACGACAAAAGTGTGCGTACGTTTCTGCTCCAGCGGTTGATAAGTAGAAGCTTCGCGGAGAATAGCGCGAACATCGTGAACTTGCGTGTACTCAACATCCAAATAGTTGCGCTCTAGACGAGCACAGAGTTACGAGGGAAACTTGAAGTTGCGTAATTTGTCGTCGAGGTCGGCACACAATGGAGACGATGGCTCAAACGGAGAGTCCCCGCGTGCAAGGAACGCAAGCTCAACTTTGTGTGCGTCCTATACCCTTATTTTGATCGAATCGAGGGGAAGCTGCACGATGTACGCTCGTTTTGCGTCTGACCATACCCGGGCTTTTCTACTTGCCGCACAAAAATACATACGCAGCTCGTTCGTCCTCGAATATTTTGCTTTTTCGAAATTTGCACGACAATCACGCGCACCGGAGCTCGCTCATGTAGATCGAAACGAGCCGCGCTAGCATTGTGGAGCAGCCGGCTAAAGGCCACTCAGCTCCAGTGCACGAGAGAGCTAATAAGCGTTTCCCTCCCACCCTCTTGTAGCAATTTTAAATGCAAGACGTCGTTACGTAAACTCCGCCCTGGTGCTCGTGTATTTGCATTTGGCATTGAATCGAGCCCCCCACTTTCGGGACCGTGACTCGTTCATCTCGAGCTTTTTCCCCGTACTTTCTTTCTCGCGCTCTGACGCATGGCTTTCTGTATTCATGAGTTTCATAAGTCCCCCCTTTCTCTCCCTCCCTCGCTGTTCTTCTCTTCTGGTTGGATTTGGAAGATCCCCGCGCTTTCTACGTGGGACCGCACTCTGAATGGTGATAAATTAAAACGGGCTTAATTATTTCCCTCGAGATATTGTGCTTTGGGGGGCGCGCTTGGTACTCCAAGTATAGGCTAGTAAACCGTGAAAATTTTTACTTTTCAAATGCCGGATATTTACTTTGGAAAGTTAAAGCAGATGACACATTCGTAAAAGCGAAGCAACATTGCACTGTTTACTTCGTGTAATTTAATTTTCAAGTGCAATCACAAGTGTAGAGTGTAACGTATCCACTGTTAGCTTGTAATTGCGGACAGAAATGTCTGTTATCTTTCAAGTAAACAAACTTCACCTGCTGTTCGGTATTGTATGGTTACACGTGGCCGTCGAGTAATCTAAACGAGCTACGGATTATACTTTAATATTTCAGTTCATCATAGGTTTATTGTGATTCTTCGGAATTTCCGTTTTAACAAATGGCCATGCTGCTTTAATTGCTTTTTCTTCTATTGCACAACTACAATGAGGTACTATATTTTGAATTTCTCACTCGGTTCATCTTTATTTATTATTTTAAACTCTTGGATTCCAGTTAAATCGAAAAATCATTCAAAATCAGTACATGCTTTACCTTGTGGAAAAGCTTGTGAATTGCCAATTGCTTATTTTCTTATTATTTTCGCTACTCACCAGCATCAACCGATACGTTCTAAATGGAGCTTACAACTTACCCCTAAAGTACTTAAAACTGCGTTATCAATGAAGTTAATGCCACTCTATCTTTGTATATATACGCCAAAAATTTTAATTACTTTTGTAAACTCCTTTTTCCACCGCTAGTAAAAGATTCTTGATGGTCGTTCGATAAAAATTGTTTGGCGTCATTTGGCACTCGACCACTTGCTCGCGGGGATTAAACATTACATAAAACCCAAAACTTGTCCGAGAAATAGCTCGCGGCTTCGGGCCAACTATTACAAAGAGCCGAGCGCCAGCGAGCGAAAAAAAATAAAAATAAAAATAAACAGGGGTGCGAAGAAACACATAAAGTTTCTTTCTCTCGCGTGCGACTACGATAAAGTTCTCGCTAAGATGGCACGGCAAGTACACTTACAGGCATCAGAGGCTCACGACGTGCATAAACCTCGTGCGTTACTTCCCCACCATCACAGCGAAAATAAATGTCGGGTCGTAGTATACGCGAGCGCGGTTTTGCCAGCAGGTGCAACGTCATCAGCCGCTCGTTTTGTGCTACGCGTGTACGCGAGAGCTTGCGGTGACGTTTTCCTACGCGAGATTTGGCCTTTCGAGCGACGGAGTAATTATCGCGAAGGAGGCAAGTCTTCGTCACGAGGAAGGGGTGGAAAAAAGGCTACAGCGATGCTCGGTGCGTTGGAGTAGTCAACGCCTCTCCGATCGTCAACACCGCGAGCTTTGCCGAGAAGAGCGACCGAGGGAGCTTTCGGAGGAGCTTTGCAAATTTAATCCTCGACTTTTGGGGTTGCTCAGCTCGAGTTGGGTTTACCTTCCTTCGTACTCGGGGGTCTAAATAAAATTCTACCACTAAAAGACACAATATTGTACCTAAACATATGTATATATATATACCAGCTTACAAGTTAGAGCTGTGTAGTTTTTACACAACTCATTTTTGATAATTAAGATCGTATGATTGAAAAAAAAAAAAAAAAAAATACTAGACAAGCTTGAAGGGATAAGTGCCCATTGTGCCTCGACTGCGGTCATCAATCTTCCGACACAAGGTTGTCGAGTCACGTGCAGATGAGACAATTAATTAGCTTTCCTGATGCAAACAAATCGCGTGCCAAATGATACCCAAGATGAGCGTGCCGGGGCTCTGTTGTCGAAAACATAAGATGACTCGGCTTTTCTTGTATTCCGACGCAACAATCTGAACGGAAACTTTTGCAGCGAGGCGATTGATTAATCGTTGGGAAATGATTTGAACTGGTCATACTCGCCAATGAAGCGAATCCGATCGCTTAAACGATATTTAGAGCCCCACACGGGAAACATGTTTATTTCGATGGTTCATTGTGTGAGCAATTATACGAGTACAATTGAGTATACAATCGTAGAGTGGAAAAAAAATTGAAAAAGTTGATTCGATAGACTCTCTATAGACTTTGTTGGTGATTCATCGAGATGGTGGAAATTCTAAGCATTACAAGTCAATCACGTGCCATAGAGACGATGGGGCATGAGTTAGAATACTCGATCAATTAACATTTATCTACGAACTTCTGGCCTGTGTATACTGTAATAACTCTTTTTTTCTTATTTTAATTTGACTGAACCATAGACAATTAGTTTAACTAGTTAACTGGTAGATTTCTTCGGAACAAAGTAGTAGTTTTGTTGTTAACATCGAAAGTAATTTTCTGACGATTATTCGAAAAAATTCGAGTATCTTGAGGGTACAATGTTTATGTGCATTGTGCATCTGTTAAAATATTGGTACAAAATGAACTAATACTTGCACCTTTGGCATTTCAAAAAATAATGAGCGATCGACGAGACAAGGGCAAAACACCTATTTTCCAATGTGATAGATAAACATGAACCCCCTCCCCCATTGGCTTCTAGGCTGTATATATATATACACACGTTTCCAATAAAGTGTCTTCCGCAGCACCCACATAAGTCGTAAACGTTCTCTGGCTTCATATTAACAGGATGGAGCTCGAGAAAAAAGAAAAAAAAATAGCATTGTAGCGACAGAGAAAGACTTTGCCGTCAGCTCGTACGCTATGTCTGTTACATGTATATATACCTGCACGTTATAGTATGCAGTGTGATCGAGATTTTTCCAAGATGCCGAGCATGTAATCGCTTTTCGGCACGATAATTTATGGCGACGATATATCGCTCCGGGAGACATTCTCGTTATCGTTAAGATGCTCGTCCCTTTTTCCTTTTCCAATATGGGAAAGGCAAAACAAAAAAAAAAAAAAAAAAAAAAACGGTACTACAATAGAGCGCGACTCCTGAGCCGAGATTGCGACGCCGGGGATAATATTATGCTCGAATAGGTTATTAAAGCTGGAAAATAAATCATGTAACGGGGAATATCGTGTCACGTTACGCGTTCGTGCTGAATATTTTTTAATGGAAATAGCTTTTCCAGTTACAATCTTAACATCATTATGACACACGTATCTGTCACTCGGGATTTGTTTCTTTTTAATTAGTTCCTACCAAAGAGGTAAAAGTGTACATTTTCCATTAATGCTCAAAAGGAAAATAAGTACACTCTTTTCCTTCGCAAGCATACAAGCACACTTTGTTTGCACCGAAAGCTCGGGGTGTATTAAAATCTGGTGAAAATCATCAGGGATTCCAAGCGCGTTCGCATGTACGTTTACACTAGCACGCAGCTTGTGGTCCTCAATTGTAGTGCGCGTCGGGTGCATGTAAATGCACAAAGAGGCAAACGCAGGGCTCGTGCTGTGGGTGTACCGGTGCAAACATTATCCCCCACAGGCTTTAGACGCTGCGGATTAACAAAAACGACGACGACGATGCACATGCGCTAATGGGCTCGCTGCCACCACGTACTTTGTCCCTTGAGTAAGTGACGTCTACGTGTGTGGCTCGTGTATATGTATTGTATGCACATTCGCCTGTGTGCAAGCACCTCTTTTCTAACTGTTTTAACAAAAGCACAAACTGGAAAGGTAGTCCTCTTTGTTTTTGTTTTTTTCCTTAAACTTGACTGATGACCCGAAGAGTACGTCATAATTTTGCCCCCTTGCACCCAACCTTGTTTTTTTAGGAGAAAAAAGCTCAGCAGATCTGAGAATACCGGTAGTCGCAATAAATTCCCGTACGGGGGAGGAAAGAAAAGTTCAGTTAGCATCATAAGCTGCAAAGAGTATACATGTCATGCATGAGGGTATAAGTACCAACTGAGTATATATAGCTCCAGTTATATGTGTATAAGGCTAGAAAACGTGCAGCAACGGCTTCCACCGGCAGAGGGTTGGGGAGAGGTGGTGTCGATCGATTTGACGTGCGTAGCGGAAACTTAAATGGATGCCCTAATGTTATTTATAAACTAAACTCTAGAGCCCTCTTTCCGTGCACCCTCCGTCTGCATTATACTTGTAGGTATGTATACCCACACAGGTGCAAAGACGAAGCTTCGCTGTATACGCGATTCGAAGGAAAAAGATTTGTAAAAGTATAGTAACGGAGTTTAATGCTCTCTACTGCCCCTAGCTAAGTAGATACAGCCATCAGTGGTCAGACTTGGGCACGGATAATTTTTCAATTATTTTTAAACATAATTTTTTGTTAAAAGTTCATGTATCGTTTGTACTGAAACAAGTTTTTTTAATTTCAATTACAACTTACAAGATGATGCTTAAAACATAATTTTTTTATTCAGCAAAAACGGTGGATTACAAATTGATACAAACAATAATTTTAACGAAAAAGAGAGTCAAAGTAATTTGAAAGAAATTGCTTAAATATTTTATATCAATGTACTTCACAAGAAACTGTGACATCTAAAAAATGTAGTGTACTTTTATCAGCAAGAAAAAAAAGTCTGTCACCGAGTATATTGCAATTTTGGCTCTCCTTTGCGGTGGACGACGAAATATTCTTCGACATGATTCATTGCACAAGTGTAATGAGCGAGTTATTAATTGAAAATGAGACCAGTGGAGTGGCTGCAGAGCAGTGACAGAGGGTGGGTGTATTAATAAAGTAACGATATGCATACATAAGTACATACCATGTAGGGGTAGGTTATAGCTGGAGAGGAAGAAAGCCGGGATCGATCGCGAAAACGTGTTCGGGTGTTATGTATATTTCGCATCGAGTGACGTGTACGGAGAGTATGTGCATATCTTATATCTATTTATTCATTTACAGGCTGCCTGCAGTAATAACATTTTAGGAAAAACAAGATATGGCTTCTTAATTTTTTGATCGACAAAATCGCATCTGAAGAGCGGAGACCTCTGAAACTCATCGGAGTTGCTTTCCCTTTCGAACACAGCGGTGATTATACCGTCAATCCGCGCTTAGAGAATCGCAAATTCCATAGTTCCAAGGAGGAAGGGGATGCTCGAGCCGATAAAAAAAAAAACAGGCTACGGCTCTCGTGCTGCTGGAACCGAGTGATCCGTAGGGATGTTATGCTTTACAGTGGGGGAGGGTACAGAAAGTGAAAAAAGAGAAGCAGCCATGAGATGAAATGTGTATTTCTCTGTGTGTGCACGTGCGTATAGAGAATAAGAAAAAAAAAAAAAAGAAAAAAAAAAAAGTTGTACGTGTGTGTGGTGCTTGTGCTCTATCTCTATTTTTCGCGAGGTGCGAGGTCGAGAGTATCGCGGGTGAGCGGAATAATATTTTCAGAGCAAGCTTTAGTTCAAGCGAAACTCGAAGGACTTTTTTTTCATCTCACTTGGAATTTTATGTTTTTTGTTGTTGTTAAATTTAATGCGATGTCATGGGGACGGGGATACTTGCATCAGAAGGAAGAACTGTAATCTCCAGTGTTGTACGGTAGGAAAGGAGGGTCTTGGAATAATATTTTAATAAAATTAAAAGCCGTCGTAATTTATAGTTGGTTGAGGTGGAGGACGTCTTTGCCTTTTTCCCGTAGCTTATATCATGGTGTTTGCTTGGCCTTTTGTCAATGTCTTCGTTAACCCCCGCTGAATTTTAATGCGTCACGGCTCGCGTTAGCTTGGGTACACTTTTGATTGCCTCGTCTTATTTACTGAACTCGATTAATTTTCTTTTTAAACTGGCTACACAATAGTTACGGGTAAATGTAGTGCAAAAAATCATCGCAATCGCCGAAACTTTTATTTTATTTTTAATCACAAATAAAATAATGTAAGGCTGAACATCTGTACATGTTTACATAATCATGTAAGTATATTGTTGTAGAAAACAAACCGTATCGTAGAGGATCGCCAGAGAGCGAATGTAAAAAGCGCCATGTCCTGGAGGAGGGCAAAAAACGAGTAAAAGCGTCCACTGTATGACTTCCAAGCGAGGGTTTTGCCGGCTATTTTTCGCTTGCACCAACGTATAGGTACGGTTGAAAGCGCTGCGAGCACAGCACGTGGCCTCGCGCTACGTAACGTACCTCCGCATATATGTATGACACAACACACCTAAGGCAGCACAACGGGCGATCGATGCAAAGCTCGAGGGGGTGGGGGGGGGTGAATTTGCACACGTGGAGTGCATTATAAAAGCTCCAAAGCTCTCACTCGGTTTTGATCGCGTGTTCGGCCTTATCTATCTAGCAAAACTCGTTCGCCTTTGCCTTACTCGTACTCGCTCTTTTTTTTCATGCTGTTGCAAAGTGTTATTCACTGATTAATTTTGATCTTAGTGTTTTTACGGGCACTGCGTCAGAGATGAATGAACGGTAGGGATGGATCCTCGGGGTTATAAATGAAGCCGTTACTCTTAACGGGATTAATATTTCTTTTTTTTTTTTTTTTTCTTTTTTTTCTAGGGTTGCTTTATTGCATATACTCGGAGTGACAAAAAATAAAAGACTATACTATTACCCTTTTCAATAAATTACAAGCGAAGAATTTCTTTTGCGTCATGCTGAGTTTTTAGAGGTATAGTTGAACTTTTTTTTTTCTTATTTAATAATTTATTATTGTGTGACGACAAGTGGCTCAAGGAGCTATAAATATCAGAAAAACAACATGGGACATCTTTAAATTAACTTTTCTAACAAACCGTATGAAATTTACGAGCAACGAAGATAATCAGAGAATAATTTTATTAAACAAACTATTTGCAAAATGTTTATTCACTCGAACACACTAAATGAATTGAAGGTAACAACCAATAATATACAGAAAAAAATCACGTTGTACGTAACAGTGATAAAAATTGTACTAGTCCTTACGTAACGCTAGATCGATAAGTGACATACACGACATACGTATGTGTGTATATATTTAAAGCACGTATAGTATGATAAACAACAACGAAATGCATTGCGCTCGAAAAAAGAGTGAAGCAGACAATAATTTCCAAACTATTTGATCGATACACTCGAATCGGCGAGGTTACCGCATTGATATTTATTCCATATCTCGACTGCAAAAGCCTGCATTGAGTGAGTCATCCTTATCTGGGCCGCTGACTTTTCGAGATCTCGTGATCGAGACAAATAAACGCAAGGTAGTATACCTACTCGTTAAAAGATCAAGTTTACCAGGACCGGATGGATCACGCGAACAATGAGCCAAATAAACGAAAAGGCCGAGGTCTCGGTAACACTGTGAGTTATCCTATAGTTGCTTGTCTGCCTGCCTGCCTTGTCCGTCCATCCACTGGCTCGTTTTGCAACTATTGTATGGGTGCCCCCGTTACCCGTTACAGATGCTCGGTTACTCTATAGTTATGCAGACTTGATGCTTAATTAAACGCCCTGATGTGGTACAGTGGTGATTTTCACTCTAGAGTTAATTACGGGATTTCAGGTGCAGCCACGGGGTTAAGATTACGAGGATTGCGGTGAAATTCAGCCGTCATGTGGGTAGGATGGAATTGCAATTTTTTTCTCGAAAGAGACTGAACTCGGTGTTGATTTCACCACGAGTATTTAACTCATACGAATTTGGTTATCGATTTGTCGGCGGCTAACCACTGGAAACACTCAACCTATGCGGTTTTTAGTTTTTTTTTTTACGAAACATCAACTCTAGCTCTACATTCTACCACCAAAATGATGTTACATTTATAGTCGTTCTTTCGGAGTTGTACATGGAGTTTCACAATAATCGAAAGATATCTATTGTTGCGTCGATTGAAAACCTTACGAGTTGAAAAAAGATTTTCATCTAAGGATTCTCAAACAAAGATTTTTCAGTGTTTCACATTTTTAATCGCGAAAAATAAACATTGATTGGGCAGGTGACTAGAATCTCGTTTTTCAATTAATTTTACGAAGAGGACAAAAACAATAACGAAACTCGGCCGCGATAAAACATGTCCAAATCCCCCCTGGGAAGCCACACGGATAGAGTCTGAAAGAAAACGGTCGGTCTTTGTTATACCGGCCGATATTTAATACCTTGACGCGCATTGCCGATAATTAAGCTCTGAAAGGGAAATAATGGCGCGGTCCTTAATTAATAAACTCGCTTCCACGACACTCACATAATAAAGCGATTACTCACTTTAATGGCTATAGTCGTTATTGTTGTTGCTACCCGGGGACACCGTGCATATATACGCTTTTCGCGTAAAATACGACGTCCGAATTAACGATGAAAAAAGGAAGAGATAAAAACCACAGGGCTCGCAAGAAGTGACTCATTGACTTTAATACATTCGTCCTGGAGGTGCGAGACGACTTTAATCCTCTCTCTTCTTCATCCCCCTTACTTTCCTCAGCTGCTCGTCTATCTCTACTTTTTCCCTCTTCGACTTTGTCACTCGTGTCCTTTGGTGTCTATCCTAGCTTATACCGTTCCCTCTACAACACTAGCGTATACATGTATCGCTTCTCCGTTCGACGCACCGTGTCACGCGTTGATTGATTGCTCGAGTTTATCGAGCGTAAGCTGTGGCTCTAGTCGTCGATTCTCTTGTAATAATGACTTTGGGATGTGCGATTGGGATGGAAAAAAAAGAGGACTTTTACAATACTAGTGAGATAAAGTTTACTCTTGTTAATGCGGAGGCTAAAAGCATTAGTCGTTAATGGCACACCAAGAACGTCCTTTATAGGTGCCGATTTTCACGGGTATAGGTGTATAATAAGTATACCGCGTAAAGAAGACGATGACTGGGCACTGGTTCAACGAAGAGCTGCTCTTTGCGTCAACAGTCCGGAGGCCGGTGTAAAAAAGCTCCCAGTATACGTATGTAGAGAACCTCATCCGTCACCGACTGGCAAATAAGCTGAAGCGATGATGAATCGCGAAAGAGAAAGAGCAAATTATTCGCTCATCGAGCGAAAGGAGACGTGGAGGAGGAAGGTCGACGAGACGCGATTCAAATAAAGGGACAGTTGTACACGTGAAGCTGGTTGGGGGAGTACACAATCGATTGCCGATATTCCGATTGTCTCGTCCGGTGTAGGACCCATTGTGGGTTATTTTTAATTCTTCCCTCCTCCCTTCGATTCTGCTACCCATGCTGATTTTACTGCTCAACTGTCTCATTGTGTACGTGATGATGGACGCGGAGTTTTCGAGCCTGTTGCCTATATGCTTTGTTCATACTACGAAGGACACCTATTTTCGAAGCTTCGATGGTCTACCGTGAAAAAAAATTGTTCCAAATCCTGTCGTAAGCATCGCAACCCTCAACCTTTCCCTAAACTCTCCTAATCTCACCAAGAGCAGACCCTAGTGTCACGCCACACGTTAAACACACAAGATCCACGAATGAGCGAACGATATATTATACGGTTCGCATACAGTGACAGCAACGAGTCAAATGAGCCCTACGCGATCTCGCCCCGAGAAGTACTTGTTGGCATCAAACACGTTCCTGATCGAAGAGACGTATATGATGAGCCATAGCGAGGGCGTCGAGCTTAATTTCGTCTTGGCGTGTTTTGCGTCGCTCGTGATGGATCGAGCCTCGACGGCGACTAAAACGGGACGGAGGGAGGATCGTCGGGGGCTATACGGATCATAAGAGGGAAACAATAGGTATGTGTGCTCCCGATACGACGGAACGGTGTTATAGTCTTTGTTATGTCATCTCTCTTTTGTTCGGAGTAGGAGCGGATATTGTTAGCGGGAGACAGAGACCGCGTCGATTATACCGATCAGCTTGTCGATGATCCAGTTGTTACTTACGTGCTTTTTCTTGCTCCCAGCTTTATTTCTCGTCACTTTCGAGTACATCCTTTTTGGCTCGTGCAAGTTTTTTGTTGTGCACGTACTCAAATTATTACTTTTTGTAACTTATTGGGAATATAAATGGTGCATCGATCGACACATGTGATTGCAGCAGAGTTCCAAAATACACGAACGGATTTTATTTTACCCATTTAAATCAGGGTAGTACACAATACCAGAGGAGAAGGTAGTGGTTCGAGATGATGGGGAATTTTGCCTGACTTTACTTTACCGACTCTACTGCCATTGATACGGTTACAAGGTGATTCAGTATAAGCTTGACCATTGCTGTCTACTTGGACTTGGATAGTACAACAAACCTGCACATATTTTGTATTATTGGAGAACACCGTTGTAGCATTAGCGCGAAAGCTTTCAAGCGATGAGAAAAAAAAGCAGGATCCGTTCTATTTGATTCCTCTGGTTAGTGTTGTATACACGAAAGGTACATGTATACATCGGGGAAAACGCTCGTGAATGTCCTCAGTAACAAATCCGTGCAGATTATTTGAGGATTATAACGCTTTGTCGAGCCTTAAAGCTCCCGATTGAATTATCGGCGAATTGTTACGTCACTTGGACGGATTAGACTCTCGTTTTATTGTGTGTCAATTAAATCCTCGGGCTGTCAAATTACCTGTGTATAACGATTCAGGGAGCTTAAGTAAAAAAAAAAAAAAAATATGCAGGCCAATTCAGCGATGAGCCGACAATTCGGTGTTGCTCCGTTCAATTAATACTAGAAAAATACCGAAAGCCGCTCTGTGAGGAGGGTGATGTATTTTTACCTTCGTTTGTTTGTTCGACCGGGGAGTGGGGGTACTAAATTAGCTGATAAAAGCCAGCTCAGCCCCTCGTGTATATATATACAGGTAGTCTGGCGCAAATCTCGCATTTCTCCCCATCATCCGCGCTCAAGTGTACATACGTAACACGAAAAATCGAGAACCAGTGGAAGTGGGATATCCGTGAACTTACTTATATTTTTTCATGTATTTTCCTCGGAAATGAAAGTATGATTCGGGTGGACGTGGCTGACTGGGACAATCAGAGGGATACCGGAAAATATTATTCAGACGCCCTCCGACTTTTCCGTATCTTCATCCATCATGCGCCGTACAAGTACACATCTACTCTGAAAACTCGGGAACCCGACAATCATATATACATACAGGTATGAGTTTACTTGTTTGTTATACCCCCGAATTTTTCCATCCGATATTTAATATTTCACCGAATGTTTAAACAATATTTCAGATTGTCATCACATTGCAGGATACATTTTAATTTATATGTTTTTGTGAAATATTGTTTTATTGATGCAATTTTAATTGGTCGGATCAAATAATCCGCGTGAAATCAGAAGATATACAAAAGCAGGCTGAAATATTACATAATTGCCGTGAACCTGTGTACGATGGCTTTTGCAAAGTTTAAAAAATTTTTTTTGAACAGCCGAGATGCCATTGTTTTCCAAAAATCTGTATTATTGAAAAAATACAATATATTCCGTTCAAGACCTAAAAAATACGAATTGAACAACAAAAAAGTTACTTTACGTAGAGTAATTCCTTTGTCCCCGTATAAATATACCGCACCATGGGACTTTTCTTCTTTTTTCTGATTCTTCCACGGCATGTATAATCGCAAACCCAGAGCCCGTTGGATTATGCTGATGCTGCCGTTGGAGGTACACACACGTATATGTACGTGTTGTTAACCGCAGGATGTGTGTGTACACACGCCCACGCATCCGGGAAAAGACGCGGTGTAGAGCGTAGGCCAGCGGTGATTTACCGCGGTGTCATTTTTCATCTGGTTGGGAAAAGCGTGCGGTGGAAGCCACTGGGCTGTAAGGATCCCGCGGAGAGCCGCTGCTCCTTCCGCCGCTGAGACCCCTGCGAGCGAATACCACCGGGACTGGCTGTCGCGAGTTTTTTTGCTAGACGAGATACGATTTTGAATACGCACCCGTTTGCACCACCATGGGCCTCCTCCCTCATCTTCGTGTGTGGACGTATTTTCACTGTTGCCTGTTTTTTTTTTTTTTTTCCTTCTGTTGGCACAAGGATGCGCTCGCGACAGTACTTGCTTTCCTCGGAGCTAGAGGGATGCCTTTCATCGAAGCCATTGTGATTGGTCTCCTCGAGCGAAAAAGGAGGAGTTGCAGTTGCACATTTTTTATCAGCCACTCGCTTAAAATTTAATTAAACGCGCTCGGGCAACCAGAGCACACTGACTTTCACGTTGAAGTTATTGAGGTAAACAAGGCTACGTCAAAGCCATGGCAACAAAAGAGTAACGCTCGTTGCACGCGAATTCTCAAAAGTACAAGAGGTATTGTAAATTATTACCCATACTATTTCCGTAATTGGTTTTCAAATAACTCGATGGCGAGGGGATGCGTTGTAATGTTCGAGACGAGTACTTCCCTTCTGTGCCCCTAATTGAAACACTCTGCACTTCCACTCAAATCTAGCACGAAACGCACGAAAACCAAACTTGGATTCTCAGCTTTCTTACACCCTCTCCAGCCCTCTTTTCACCCTTTTCAACTGATTCACCCCCCTGGAAACCGATCGCAGGAATGCGCTTTGGAAAGGAAGAGAAAAGTACTCCAGATAAATTGTAATACCTTACCAACAACGAGAAACCCAGCGAGCCGGTGTTCTCTTTTTACCGATGGTCAGTTCCCCCCTTGACTCGCACTCGTGGCATTGTCATTCCCCATATGGAGTACAGTCTGTGAAGAGAAGCTCGTTTCATTTGTTCCATCCTAATCGTTGTGCTTGGCAAAGCATCAGCCACTCGGTCTAATTACGCTTCAACCAAACTCACTACTTTTCAAAGCTGATGTTGACTCGATGCAAGGAAAGAACGTCAATTCGTACGATCAAACGCACTTCAATCAAGCCGAAAACTCGACAACTCGACGGTAAGTTCTTCGCATTTCGTAAAAACATGCCTGTATACATCTGGTTATTCCTCTCAAGTTTCTATTCCACCTGCATCAGTGACACAAGGCGAAAAGGGATCGAAAGCCGTAGACCACTCGTACATATAATACATGTATATAGGTATAGCTGGGAGTGAAGCTCTCTCGACCGCATCTCGAAAGTTTCCATTCAAACGACGGCAACAGCGTCAAGTTGGCCAAAGTTACGCGGCCTCTCGTCGTCCGTATACGCGCACGAGGCCCCATGCGCTGCCAATTAACTACATCCTCCTCGTGCTTACATCCAACTCCCCCCTGTTTGCAGAGTCCCAAGTTTCAGGGGAATTTCAACGAGGCTCGGCCGAGCTCCGACGCCGTTAATGCGCGACGACGGCTAATTCGATCGATCGTGTCCAATATGGTTAAACTCACCCCTCCGATGCTGACTCGATGGGCAAAGTTTTTTCCATAGGCTTGTGATCGATGGCTGTCATTTTTGTTTCCTTTATTTTTCATATCAAAGGAAGAAATATTTGGGTGAGATGCAGACCAAGGAGCAAAAATCAGCCATAGAATTTAGTTAAGGCCATTCTATACTTACTGGAGTAAATATTTATCAGCAAAAAAAAAAAAAAAAAAAATCGTCCATAACAAAACCGATCAAAGAGCCTTAGAAAGTATGCAACAAGAGCCAAACGAGCTCTACTGAAGTGGATGCCTCATCAAGTACATACGTGTGCAATAAGTCCCTGATGGCTCATAGCCGTCACGTGTAAGCACACACATATACCCACACGGAGAGCTTGAGCTTGAAAGAAAAAAAAAAAAAAAAAAAAAAAAAAAAAAAAAACGGTACTACAATAGAGCGCGACTCCTGAGCCGAGATTGCGACGCCGGGGATAATATTATGCTCGAANTCGTTTTTATTGTTCGTACGCGTATATGGGTAACGATCGCGTGCCGATTAATTTTCTCATTTTGAGCTTGAAAGAAAAAAAAAAAAAAAAAAAAAAAAGAAACGAAGCGTGGCAGTGCACTCGAGCCTCAGTGTGTGTGGGGCTCTCGCACGACGGCACCCCTAGGGCTTCCCCATCCCCCAATTGTCCCACTTGCGCTACCTGCCCTGCACTCACTTTCCATGTTTTCTTATCCGGTAAACTTGCGATTCTTTTTCTCCACTGCAGCGGTGCTTTTTTTTTCTTTTTTTCCCGTTCGCACAAGCTTATGGATGCACCTTGTACTTTACGTGTACGATACTTATGTTTTCTGTCATGAGTCAGGTGTTGTGTTTGTCATCGGGTTGAAAAGGTATTTCTTCGCAATGTACGCGCATGTGCGTATTATCAGGCAGTGTTAAGCCTTATTTTACGGAGCTTTTCTCTCTTTTTGCAGATCGGAGAACTGTCTTGATTTTTTTTTTTTTTTTTTAAATATAAATAAATTCCAGTTATAAAATAACAATCTACAGCCCATTGAAGCTCAATAAAAAAATGCCTCGTAAAAATACTTAAATAAAGTTCAGTTAAATCCTACCGAGATGGTTTATTATTCATTTTTGAGCGCTCACGTGCACGTGACATCACATCTGCAGCTCGTCTCTGTCGCTCGAGAAAAAAGTCATTAAACCTCTAGATCCACTGTGGCACAGTCAAATCTACTTTGCTAAGGTATTGATTTTGAACACTAATAAGGTATTGACTTGATACTGTCATACATTTTAATACAATTACCAAGATATACAGTGTTATCTCTGAGGATATCAGACATACATTTTTTTTAAACTTTTGTAGTGACATAATGAACAAATGAAGTATTTTCCAATGAAAAATCATACGTGCATTGTGTACGCTTGTCTTCCCATGTACTTGTAAACATCGGGGCTCGAAGAGTATGTGTATACACGTAAGGCGAGTAACGATATTTACAGGATACACACTAGAGAAGAACACATAAATACGATAGTGGGATGTAAGTTAATAGCCAACAGTAAACAAAGTAAGATTCGGCAGCAGCGCTGCCCATATATCGCTCCATACACGGCTGTATCTCACCTCGAGGGGGACAGATGGATGGGAGTGATGGGCAAAAGTAGGTCAACCAAGCTCAAGAAAGACCGTATAGGTTTGATCGATCTCGAGAGCTTTTACGACTTTGGAGTAATAAATACACGCCCCTCCGGTACCCTCAGATGGGAGTTGACAAAACGCCGGGAGCTTAATGTCACTTTTGCATCGCACGTAATTCACGAATAATTTACGACGAATCGGTGATACGTTCATATGCACCGTAAAACCATTACTACCAAACAACTCGATCGGCCACGCAAAAACGACCGGCAGTATATAGCGCGTAGCTATGCCGTACAACACATACACGAGAGAGGAAGGAGAATCGTGAAAGGGAAAAACACGTAGCGTCGACACCTACGGTGCGTAACAAGATCCTACCGGGAGATAAACAGCGGGAGATGATAACAGCGTGGTCTTGCCCACACGTGCCCCGAATCCAACGTAAAAGCGTACCCCTACACTTTCCAAGGGAGTCTCAGTTACACGCCAGAGTGTATAGCACGAGTCGTTAAGAGCGTAGCTCGATAACGCCGCTCCCTCTCCAAGGCTCCCCTGCTACTCCATACCCCGTGGAAAGTGCGCGGGGGTTGTAATTAAATTCGGCTGCATCGTGAAATCGTTCGTGCATGCGCGACGACAATTTTGCCAAGCGAGTCGCGCGATAACTGCCGTACACAAGTGTATATACATATCTCCGTCTCTTTGGCTGCTCTTGCGAGTTGAGGGTGTTAATACGCGGGGCGATGTGATCGGGTTGTTTCAGGAGTTCCGAAGTGGGTCCGATGTTTTCGGCTCCTCGATAAGTGTTATCGTTGCACGGGTGGTCTACATTGCATCTGTGGGTCAAGTTAATTGAGATGCATGGAGTGGGTATACATCAAAAATACAACTTGCCTGCCCAAACTTTGGACTATGATAATGGACCCCGTGTTTTGCTTGTGATATTATGACTCACTCGATTTTACTTCATCATTTACAACGCCATACAGCTACGCTCGCTGGACTTTTCTGCTTTGTTATATAAGAACGGGGTTATCAGAAATATAATATGTATTGCGAGCATCAAAAATACAACTTGTTCTCTCTACATTTCAATGCAGGATAATTTATAAAATTTATAGTTTGGTTGTGAATAAGTTGGAAAATAATGTACGTGAAAGTGAGATTTTTTGCGTTAAGCATTTGTGTACGATGGATAAAAATAGTGATTTATAAGACAGAGGTAGATTAGTATTATTATTTTTTTTTTTTTATACGTACGTTATACTATGTCATGAATTTCTGAGCCAAAGAAAGTAATATACAGTTGTTTATTCACTTCAGATTGGAAACAAAGTGTCTACCTATCGGTTCTTTGGGACGGAGCTTTTTTTTTTGTTATTGAGTGCAGAATATTTTATTGTTAAATTTATACTGGCAGAAAATGTATAAACAATGATTCGCATATAAACGGTGTACAAAGTTAAACGTATATTAAACGTATGTTAAGTTGTGTGAGGTACTTTTTCGAATAAAAATTTATTGTTATTGCAAAATCTTCATTTCTGAAAAACTTTCCCAGATTTTCGATTATCACCAAGAAAATATTACTGAAAAATTCCTCCAAGGATCGCACTGTACAGCATAACGAGGGGGTAAGCTCATCATCGTCAGTGGGCGTTAATCTTTTTAAAATCCACCTCCAGCATTTTTGACGCGAAAGTGCCGCGCACCCCCGAGCGAGTAATAAATCCCGTCCGCAAAGCCAAGACGGATAGCATAATATCGCATTAAGCTCGCGTAAGGGAGACTCGCGCGATCAATGTTAAATCCAAAAGCCCACCTTTTACCGGATAGTCGTACAATCCAACTTTTTTTTTTCCCTCGAATCCCGGGATGAAACGTTCGATCGGAAAAAAAAAACACTCGACTTCCCAACTATTGTTCGCCTCCTCTCCACACCCTTACAATAGCCACGGAAATGTAAGCTGAACAAATTATAATTATACATTCCTGTATGCGAAAATAGAGAAACAAGAAGAAAAAAAGGTACACAAGCGTTGTTCCGCAAAACGTTACGCAAGCGCAACATGTATATACAGGTATGAATAAAAAAGCGAGTTCCACAAAAGCAGGGGTAAACTTCGCGGGAGGGAGGAGGAAAAAAAAATCGAAGCGCGCAAAAGGTCGTTAACATCCGAGCTGCGGTCAAGCGTGGTCGGTTGATGCCTTTTCGCCTGCGTGTGTGTCCGTACAAATTTTCCGCGCTGGAAGAAACGCGAGGGTGGAAGAGGAGGACGGGGAGCCGGTATATATCGACCGGGGGAGGAGAGACTGCACACACACCCCGCTCCGATGTGCATGTCGTTGTTGGCACTTAATTCCTCCAGGTGGGCATTCCCGGTGCCTCTGATCCGGTTACTTTTGCGAGAAGAAATCGTGCCCGGCCACCCTACGTCGGACTCTGGATAGAGTCGCCTAGACTAGGAGCTAAAAAAAATCTAGATTCGTACAAACAATCAGTGCAAACAGCCTCGGAAGCGATGCTAAAAACCTCCGCTCCAATTTCCGCTTGTTAATGAGACCTTCCAGTTTATTCGCTCGTTTGTTCAATCAACGGGGTGTTAATCCGCGGGAGATAATTGCACGTGGTGCCTTTTTTTTCGAGGCTTCAGATTAGTTAGCGTAGAAATAAACTACATTAAGCCCCGTATCCTCCGGATGGGGTAGAGGTGGGCATAATGAATATTAATCCAGTGCGCCATGGGTCATCCATAAAATGATAATCCGACTCCAAGCCGCATCAATTACGCGCAGCGAAAAATTTACAATCAGCTGTGTGGGTTGCCCAAAGGTCCTCCTATTTATCAATCTTCCTCGCTAGTGCAGTCATCGGAAATTTGCATTTTTGAGTTTGTGACCGTGGACGGGAGATTCACGTTACAGTTCCCCGATTGCGCTCGTCCCTAATTAACCGGAGGACCATTAATCTCGTGTCCTTCTTCGCCGACAGCCGCGGGGCTTTCGCGTTTTTCGTCTCGACGTCGATAAATCGTCCCTCCTCTTTTTTTTTTTTCGCGTCCAAATCTTTGACTTTAATCAGTCAGCTTTCATACAAAAACAAAGGAGTAATTTTTTTTTTGCTCACAGGTACTTCGATTTCAACGTGATACACCTACGTAGGTAATTTTAATCTGCGATACGATAAATCAGTACGAGAGAGTATTGCGTGGTACTCGATCGTAAGGTGAATTGTATTTTTGTTGGGTGAGAAAAGAAAAAAAAAAAAAAAAAAAAAAAAGGAATAGTCTGTCGAGCCGGAAACAAGTGACGTGTCAATCGAGATAACCATGTACGTAGGGTTACAATTACGGCCGGGAGAGAAATTTATTCAATCAAAAAGGAAATCTCACGTTGGGTTACTTTGTTTTTCAACTATCGCCTAGAAAGACGATAATGTGAGATACGTATTTTTTTGTGAATAATTTTGTCACGTGGGTAGAGTCATTGAACCCTTGACCGAGGAGATATCATATATGGTTGGGGGTATCCTACTTCTCTTCGTCTACCCACATATACACCACGTCAACACTACAACAAGGACCGATAAATGATTAAGCAAATGGTTCTACTCACTCGGTCTGGTTGTCCTCGAAGGTGATACTGTCCTCGGCGTGGACGTACTGCTTGCCGGGTTTGGCGGTACCCTCGACGGTCCTGAATCCAATGACCACGCGGCCCCGGGCGCCGCTGTACCGTATGACTTTGAGGTGGAAATGGCCGATGCTCTCGACGAGCTCGTAGTCGCGCTCCGGGAAGCCGAAGATGCCGCTGTGGTCGTCGTCGAGGATCATCACCGTCGCCAGACTCGGCGACGCCAGCATCGCCGGTTGCGAGCAGTTGGTCAGTCTGGAGGTTACAATTTATTCGTTGTTTTTTTTCTTTTCCTTACACCTTTACAGATGAATATCATACAGCTAGGTTTTCTATTGTAATATAATGTTTTTCTCTTTTACTTGTTTTTCCCCCAAATGAATATTCGACAACACGTAGGCACGTAAAGAAAACTTTGGGGTGAGCTGTTTTTCCGTTAACCCCTGTCATCGAGGCCGAGCTCAATAGGCTTTCCCTACTGGACCTCTAAAGTAATGGAGCAAATTAAAAGTCTCCCATGCATTATTGTGCCTCTTTAAGGTTTCGTTGGCTTGTCCGAGCCCATTTACCCGGCGCTTGAATATGCATAAAAAAAAGAAAAAAAAATGCGTCATTGGCCCTCGGAGGCGCTATCAACGAGCTCGCACGCGAGTGGAGAGAAAATTCAGCTCGAAACGTACCGCCTCCCCCGTTCTCTCGCCTTTCTTTATTTTTACGTACCCACGCGCGCCTTATCGACTAATCACCGGCTACTTAAGCCCCTATCTCGGGGCTGGGATCTGTCGTTCGAGACTACGGCGACTCACGACATGCGCCCCGACCTTTTTCCTTTCTCTGCATCGATAAGTCGACGCTTGAGCGGGAGAGCACAAAGGGAGGCAGTGCATGTAATGATGATGAGGCTCGGGGGCTTTATTTTACGGATCAAAGGGAAAGGGAGGGTCGGAGAGTGGGTTTTTGGTGCCATTGTTGCATCGGCTGTTATCGAGAATGGATTAATCTCCTCTGGGTGCTTTGGCAAATTGAATAATCAATTTTCACCGAGTTTGAAGAATTTCCATTTTTTTTCTTCACCCACCCTCTTACGTTGACTTTTTCACTTTACAGTTGCTCAGAGAATTAGGGGATGATAATCAGGTTGATAACGATCGTACCGTAGTTTGTTCAAAGTTTTGTTTAACGAGTGAGATGTACTGCCTTGTGGACTGTTCGTGAAAATTAATTTTTTAGATAAGGTCAAAGTTTGCCGAGTTACAACTAAAAGTACACGTTGAGGCGTCGCGGAAAGATAATCTACTTTTTTCAGCAAAGTATTTTTATTTTTTTACTTCTGACTAAGTATGTGCGATTAGCGAAACTTTTGCATTTTAGGTAAGAATTTTTTTTATCTGAGAATAAACGTAACTGCAACGCTGATTTACGACGTAGCTTTTTTTTTACAAACTTATTTTAAGTTTATCCGTTAAAATTTTTCATTTTCTTTTTTAGTTTTCATGCAAAAACGTATAAGAATGAACTAGTGTTGACCGTAAATAGCTCCATTGTGAGATATTTTTAAAATTCTCTACAGTTTACAAAGCAGTATAATTTTTTTTTTATAAAAATAAATATCAAAGAACCACAACTATTCTAGACATAAAAAATAAACGTAGGTAAAAAGTTACTATCAAAACACTAAAAATCTTATTCCACAGTTTCATATAGCTTCAATGTCAGAAGTTTTTTGAAAAACTACCAAAATATGATTTATGGAACAAAAGCCCCTATAAGAATTCAGATGAGTAATGTGAAAATATTTTGAAATAGTCCATTCACATGTCTTCCATAAATTCGGACACCACTTTGATCACCCTCGCACACCGGGTAAAAAATGTATAATTTCTGGCGAAAAATAGATGATTTACGTGCGGTTAAGCTTTTTTTCTTCGAGGAACATACAAAAGCATTTCAAGTTAAGATTTAAAAATATCCTGCCTTGTAGCTATTGAATTTTCGCGTCTCAAGAAAATCTTCCAAAGTAAAGCATCAGCTTGCATGAAAATTGGCACGTACGAGCAAGTGTATTTAAACTCTTCCTACTTGAATCCCGTCCAAAAATTCTATAAACCCGTGTGGGAACCCCAAATCATTGAGATGACGTTAATTTTGAAACATATAAAGTAAAATCTGTTTTCCAACGTATCAAGTGATTCACAAGAAATTATACGTATAGGTATAATTGTGGTCCAAAAAATCCCCTCTTGGTCTCCGAGTCTCGATCCCTACGTACCATAAGTATACAGCGCTCACCTGACGTAAAAGTGCTCATCCTCCTCGAAGAGCTCGTCGTCGATGACGGACAGCTTGATGGTCTTCCTCGTCTCGCCGGGCTCGAACTTGAGGGTACCCCTCACGCTGACGTAGTCCGAGCCAGCCTCGGCCGTTCCATCCTCGGTACTGTAGTCCACCGTGCAGGGCCTGTTCAAATCGCCCCCCACCCGAGTGACCCCAACCTCGAACGTCCCCACGTTCTCCATGACCGTGTAATGCCCCGGCTCGAAGTAGACCCTCGTCGCGTTGATGTTGTCGATGTCAACGCTTTCGGCCTCGGCCCGCTGCAGCTCGGCCTTCACCTCGCTCAAATCGCTCTGGGCCCGCTCGCTGATCTTCCGGCTGAGGTTGCCCGCCCCGACCATCTTCCGCGTCGCCTGCACCCTATAGAACGCCCGGCTCTTCGGGCCCTTGCCCAACACCTCCTCGTGGGCCATCACCTCGAGCTGCTCGAGGGCCAACTGGGGATGCCTCTTGCGCAACTCCTTGAGCGTGCGTATGTAGTCCCGGCGCGTCTGCTCGAACTCCCGGGACTCGGGGGTGTCGTCTATCGCCTCGGCGTACCTCTCGATCGAGCCGTTGTGCCCCCGGCGTATCGTCGGCTGAGACTCGATGGCCTTGATCTCGAGCTCGACCCCGTTGTCCGAGTCGCTCCTCGCCTCGGCCTCGACGATCACCCCGCGCTTGTTCATCCGGTAGCCCTTGTGCAGGTACTTGTAGATCAGCAGCCTGCGGTCGGCTATGTAAGCCGTGAGCACCGTGGCCGGGAAAAAGCTGAAGGTCAACAGGCCCTCCCAGACCTCGAGGACCCCGGGACTGCTCACCGCAAGGATGTAGTACATCCACACGTAGGCGAATATGCTCCAGGTCGCTGTGACGAAGAACACCCGTAGGTGCTTGATCTTCCGGACTTCGCCGTTAGGTATGACAAAGACGCACAGGGATATGATGACAAAGAGGTTGTAGGCGGCCGAGCCGACTATCGTGCCCGGCCCGAGTTCCCCGGCTTGGAAGTTTTTTGCGTAGATCTCGATGATGGACAACAATATCTCGGGTGCGCTGCTCCCGAGGGCCATGAGGGTCAAGTTGGCCACGGTCTCGTTCCACACGCGCACTATCACGATCTGGGGCTCCTTGCCCGGGCGCTTCACCACGAGTTCCTTCTCCTTCGATGTGATCACCTCGATCGCGGCCATGAACCGGTCGGATATGATGCTCACGCCGATAAACAGGTACATCATCGACAAAAAGTACACCGTGCCCCGGAACACCACGTCCGTTAGCTCGAGGTTCTCGGTAGGGTACCACACCGGTACCATGAGCCCGGGCTCGCACCGGGCCGAGTAATTGCCCGACATCCTCGTCCTTGTTCTTATTCGTCTCTCTCCCCCTTGTTCAACGCACCTCGGCGCGGCGTTTTTCCCGCCCAAACATACCGGCGCCCACCCACCCGCCCCCTCCCGGCTCGCTCTTGTCACTGCAGCCGCAGCCGACTACACCCCATGGTATGTGTACACCTATATCTGTCCCTCCTCGATGACCAATTGCCGTGGTACTCGGGGCTATCGCGCACTTATCTCCCAACGCTGGCACAAACACTTGATTCCTTCGAGCTCATTGCCAACGAAAATATATCTCGTGCTTACGCGGCACTGCACGAAACGACCGCGTACACATTTGTGTGGGGCCGGCGAAGGAAGAGGAAGGTGATGTCGAGAGAGATAAAGAGAGAAGAGAGTCTGTAGGTAAGAGTAGACAGTGAGAGGAGAGAGAAAGAGAGAGGAAAGAAGAAAAAGAGAGCGGAGGCCTTACATCGGGGTAGGGCCGAGCCGGGGCTTGGGGGGGTGGGTTACCGGGCTCGCGGCTCGCCGATTGCCGGAGCTTTTTCTCCGCCGTTTGCCCGCATCACTCGGCGATCCACTAACTATTGGTACTCTATGTATGTATCCTATTTCACGTAAATTCAATTGTACATCTACGTGTATTGTCGAATGCGCGCAGGTATGGGCACCGTGGGGGTGGGAGGGGGCGGGGCTCGCGCTCACAACTGCGACAACGACGACCGGAGCCGCGTTCGGGCGAGCACTGAGGTGAAGGAAGCCGTGCCAGCCAGCCGGAGCCTCTACGTATCGTGTGTGCACGGCGCAGAGAGAGAGGGGGGGCGAGGGTGGTGGCGCGCCTCACGTACCTACATAGGTATAGCGTAGAGTCGAGAGAAGAAGCCCCTGCGCTCTCTCAGTCTCACCCCCTGCCTCCGCCCTTTGTTCCACTGCCGAGTATTGTATGTATGTATATGTACGTGCAGTAGCGTGCAGCTTGAGCTCGCGGTGACTGCGGGAGGGTGTCGCGGGCGTTGCTGCACTGGATGTGTATGTATGTATATGGGCCTCTGGACGTAAACACGGGGCGGTGTCGGTGGTGGACCACCTGAAAAAGAGATGCGTGAGGGTATGAGGGAGCGGGTGCGTGCGTGGGAGGGTGGAAGCTTGGAGATGAATGGGCCGTCTGTGGGGCGCTCGATCGAAAATAAACGGGTATGTCCGAGCGTGTCATCTGTAGGTGTGACAAAGAACCCGAGATGATGAGCAGGAGGTGGGCGAGGCCCGTGGAAAATTGAGGTGCCATCGGGATTGTTAATTTCTTGGGTTTTCTTCTTCCTCGGGCATGTAAGAGACAAAAAATCGGGAAGCGGTTGGAGGGATTTTTTTATGCCACGTGCCCCATCCTATAGTGATTTTTTAATTTTTTTTTCTCCGCAGTTGACGCGTCGATCAATGAGCTACGATTGGCCAATTCGTTTGTACGACGGGGTTAAGTGAAAAATCGTTGGGGGCAAAAATTACACAGTCACAAAGATTGTTTTACGGGAAAAAGCTCGGGCCAGAGAATTAGGCTGATACTACGCTTGCGCGGCCTGTACTTGACCATCCGTAGCTGTGGGTTGCAGTCGCTGTCAAAGCATCGGATCAGAGGAAGCTTGGCGCTTTAGGTGTGAGCAGCGGAACTTGCGGCTGGATGAATTTGTGCAAAACTTACGTACTCGCCTTTTGGTGAAATTGTTGTTATAATTGAAGACTCTTCTGTTGAGATTTAACTTTTGCATTAATGCAATTAAACAGTGTTACGTTTACGGCTATCAGATATGCTGTTGATATAGGTAAAGGTGCGTGTTTTTACAGCTTTCGCGTTAATGTTTGAAGAGTTGCCAAGACGATTTTAGATATGCGACATTTTTGGTACTTGGTTAGTTTTAATAAAGTTCGTGGGCTTTCGTTGTTTTAAAAGATTGAAAATAATTTTTTTATTTCAACTACTATTATTGCGATGACAATATTAGATTCAACTGTAAATTTTCATCAATGCCAGACTACATGTCTCTTTGAAAGTCTTGTTTTGATAAAGTGTATCTGAATGAGCTTTCTCAACTTGACACAATCATTCAAACAAAGAGATTCTTTATAGGGTATGCATACGCATGTATTCTGATATAATTCATGTATTTACCATTCGGTACATAAAGAGTACATACGTATACTTGGCGAGATTCCGTGTAAAGCCGTCACGCTAGGGGTATTGGAGTTCTGTTCAAGCTTTTACTTTACGTAACGATAAAGATATGTGTAGCCTACTTCAATGATGGTTTTTTTTTTTTTTTTTTCGTTTTGTATTTAACTCATTCAGATGTATACAGTATAATAATTTATTTCATTACAAAATACAATTTTTTTTTTTTCAAATCAAAAAGGCCGAAACATCATTTTGGCATTCATCATTAAGTAGTAAAATTAAATAGCAGTGATTCAAATTTTTTTACAGAATTACCAAACGAATTACGGCTAGTATGTAACCCTTTTTTTTTAACGGCATTTATTGAGAAAAAAAAAAGTGATATTAGTGGCAACATAGATGCCGAAAAAAAAAGTTACGAACCACAAATGACAGCGCATGTAATGGAGCAGGAAATAAAGGGATTATTAAGTAATACATATTTATAAGTTGAATAAAAATTTATTTTAAAAAATCACTTATATCGTAAATAAAATAGGTATTGAGATTAAAGAAAGCTCGTAATATTTTACAATCTAACAAATATAAGTTAATATAACATATTGCATCATGATAACTTTTGTAAATTTAAAGTTCTACCTCAGTTTCAACTAGCAAAAATTTTTTTTTCACAAATTTAGGTGTTACAATCTCATATCGGAAAAATAAAAGGTTCTTCAAGTATCTATTTATACAATCCATTGAGCTTACGAGTTAGGCAGTGAATATTGTCTTTCTATTTTTTTGGTACACACCAACAGAATTGTTATTTGGAAAAGTGAACGTAGGGACTAAGAATAAAAAATACGTACAGAACTTTACTATAAAAGATCATAGTTTTTTTAACTTTACTTATAAAATTTAAGTAAGAGGAAATTCTAATGAGATGAAATTTTGGATCAAACTTTTTTTCATTCGTACGAGTAAGAATTAAATCAAAACATCTAAAATTTAATAAAAACTTATTGTCAATTAAAAAAAATTGCCAATCTTGTTAGTCATAAAATAATAATCAAGCCATTGTAAGTAGAGAATGAACAAAAAAAAATCAAAATTCAATAATGACATCATTTGGTAGGTATTTAAAAACATTTGAATTGACTTTAAATTTTCCAATATGTTTTAGTTTTAACAACTTCAGAGCCTTGGCTTCAAGAATTGATATATTATTGATATTTGAAATTGGATTAAAATCCAAATTCAACGTTTCAATGTAATTGATTCCTTGCCAAGATGGTAAAATGGTAATTCTGTTGTTCGACAAATCAAGTTGTCGTAGATTTGGCAATTTACTAAGAAATGTTATTGGTACTGTTGTCAAAGAGTTGAGTCGTAATGAAAGAGTCTTCAGTGCTGGTATTTCGGAAAAATTTACAACTGACTTGAAAATAAGATTGTTCCTCATTCCATCCATAACTAATTCATCCAAGTTTGGTAATGTACTAAAATCTGGTATAGTAATTAAAGGAGTGTTACTGATATTTAATGTTGTTAGCAAAGGAATATTATCAAACGTGCCTGGTGAAATCCTTACAAACTCATTTCTAGAAAGGTCTAAGTAAACTAATTTTTTATTACTTTTGAAAGCGTCTATCTCGATTTGCTTTATCTTACAATTACAAATAGATAAATGTTGCAAATTCTCAAACTTGCCTAAATAAAATGTACTACCAAACTGATTTAAATCATCAGTTAATATCTCAAAATTATTGTCATTTAAACTTAATATGGAAATGTTAGATGAGAGGTCATTTTTAAATGTTTCCAAATGATTTAAATCCATTGATAAACTTTTTAAGGACACTGGCATACTTTCAAATAAATTCTTTATATCTAAATTACGATTTATCGATAAATCAAGATGTTCTAGCATTGGTAAACGTGTTTCCATATCAGATGGTAGTGAATTAATATCCACGTTTCGAAGAGAAAGAAATCTTAAATTAGGATAAGAATACGGTATTTTTAATTCTTCATGATTTCGTCGTGTCGTTGTATCGTAGGATTCGTATACGTGATATCCGATTTCTGAGTTATAATTTTCAGTATAACTATTTTTCTGGTCATCAGAATTGTCATCAAGGATTAAAGTTTTTAGGGATGAAATTTCTCAGAAAGAAAATAAATTACTAATACTCAACCGATTTTTTGATAGATCCAAATGCTCTATGGCTGGTAAATCAAATGTATCTGCACTAAATTTTCTAATTCCACCATTACTCAAGTTAAGACTTTTCAAAGTTGAACTTGAAATAAAGGTCGAACGAAAATGATATACCTTTAAAGAATCAAAATTTAGCGTGACATCGCACGTGTTGATACAATTATTTTGTACTTTCTTTATCTCACTAGTACAATTTACAGCTTTTAAACTTTTCTCTTCTTGGTGGCTAATAGGTGAAAGCAGATCTTCTAATTCACGTCTATCATAATCAGATGTAGTATGATCTGCAGCTACAGCTTGAAGATCGTCTTTGGCTACTTCGCAAACCACACTAATGCAGAAAATAATCGCTGTGACAAATTTTATCATTGTTTTAACAATGGTAAAAAAACTTTGGTAGTACTTGAACACTGATTTAAACACAAGTTGTATACTTGTTATATTTTCCTAAAAAAAATGGTGATATTCACAAAATGCAATAGTTGCTGAAGAAATACATAAAATTCTTAATCCAAATACCAGTACACAATAGACCTATTTGCTTCTCAAAAATCAGCTTTATAGTACATCGTTACCAACTTATCAGAGATCAAAGTTTATCTGTGAAGTTGGAGGCTTTTTTTTATATAAGTAAACTGAAGTTTGATTTGTGATATGAAATTACGTTTCCATGCTTATAAATGTTGCCCTCACTTTTATCTCTTAAAGAATGTATCGTGTTTCGGTTCAATCAGATGTATTTCAAAGTGTTGGCGACCAACACGAGTATGGACATGATGTACAATCGAATAAAATCGTCCGAATCGTTTATATTTTCATAAAACTCAATTCATACGAGAAATCCGATTTTTCTTGAGTGCTCATTTCCCAGTAAATGTCAGGCAAGTCTCGACCGGCAACTCGTTTCAAACTCGCATTATAACTGCAGCTATCCAAAAAAACCATGGCGTTCGGAAAATATTCTTGAATTTTACATTCGTCGCTCTTTGTATATTTGTTATTCTCGAGGTGAAGTTCCCTCAGACACAGCGAAGTAGTGAAAAACAGTTGATGAACGAACACGAATCTGTTATTTCTCAGATCCAAGTGCTTCAAATTCGCCAAACCGCGCATCCATCCGCTCACCAGACTGTCCATCCCATTGTCCGACAAGTCTAGCATCTGCAGCCACGTGAGGTCCTCGAAGACGTCGCTCTGTATACTTCTGATACAATTGCCGCCGAGAAATAGCTTCTGGAGGGTCTTGGCGTTACTAAAGTCGTCCCTCTTGATTTCCTTGATTTTATTGTTGCGCAACGAAAGCGCCTTTAGATGCCAGTTGCCTCTGAGGTTTGGCACACACGTCAAACGATTGTCGTCCAAATTGAGTTGGGTTAGGGCACGCAATGGCACGAGAGCTGATGGATGAATCGTCTCGATGTTGTTCCCAGCCAGATTTAAACACACCAAGCTATAGGTATCCTTGAAGGCGCACGAATCTATCCGTGAGATCTTATTTCTGGCCAACGACAGAATCTCGAGTTTGGTAGTACCAAGCAATCGAAGGGAGGCAGAGTCGCAGTTCTCGTGATAACAAATCGACTCGATTCTGTTGTCGTCCGCACTGAGGGTCCTCAAATATTTAACCACACTGGTATCCACCCTGGCGATCCGATTGTTTTCCACGTAGAGGTAAGCCAAGGACGGCGGAGCGTCTCGGATGAAACCACAGTCGTCGATCTCATTGTTGGATAGGTACAGCGAAACGAGGGACGGGAACGAGCGTGCGAGTGAAAAGTTGATTCGGCGAATGCAGTTTTTGCGCAAGTAGAGGTAACGAAGCTGCGGGAAGCAACTGTCTCTGCCGATTTCGCACTGCAAGCTCTCCGCAGGTGACTCGTTCTCCTCGATCATCAGAGTTACCAAGTTGTTGGCACAACTGCGGTAATGGAACATCTCGCAAAAGGCAATTCTGTTTCTGGATAGGTCCAGGTACTGCACGTTCGGCACGGATTTAAACGAGTCGGGCTGCACTTGGTAGATTCCATTTTCGCGCAAGTTTATCGCCGACACTTTTTGACTTTCGATGAAGCCCGGGTAAGGATTTGGAGCTGGTCGAAGATTTAGCTTTTGCAAGTTCAATATGTATCCGTCATTTTTATAGTACCGGCGGAATTCGGATGTGAAGTTGGATTCGAATGTCGCATTGTACTCCGCACCGATTGAATTATGGACATTCTTCAAAGGAAACTGAACGTAAGAGTTTAGCTGAATGAACGATTTTATACCACTAAAGTTGATGCTGATGATGAAACCAATGGTGAGCCACAGCATCTTGTAAATTAAATTATTTGTTTGATTAGAAATAAATTGCTTCGAGATGAAAATATTTTTAATTTTGGAAACAAAGTCGAAATTTTAAGAATATTTACATTTATTTTATGGTAGGCTATTCGATCGTACTACTGTTGACCGATTCCGCGTTCTAACTGGTCATGAAAGATGTTTTGGATAGCTTTTATAAGATATTTTTTCAAGAATGAATTTTGTTTCAATGAAATCATCTACATCATGATCCTTGAAAGTCGATGATAGAAGAAGAAGTCAATAGTAGAGCATTTATCTTATAATTTCAGTTAATTGAAGCGTAAATGACGAATAACATGTATACTTATAGCACGTATGTGAGATGAAAGTTCAAATAAATTGTCAGTCGTACAGTAACGTATGGTTCAGTCAAGATTCTTTAATATTAAAAAATAGTTTTAAGCTCGAGAATTCTATAGAAATTATAAACGCAATGAAAGCTCTATGAATTCTCAAGCGATGTTAAGATTGTTTAGCAAATAAAAATTCAAATAAATGACGGATTAACAAATATTTCATTGGAAAAGGCGGAAAGGGACTCATCGTATCAACAGCACTAGACCACTTCACTTGTTTTCGGTTGATTTTTTTTCGGTTCCTTGGTTTAATAAGCCGAACTAAAATCTGAAAAAATTTTTAATCGTAGACGTTTAGGTAAAAAAAATTTACAGAAATTTTTTAAAAATTTTTTATGCTAAGTTCGAGTTTTTACAAAGATTCCAAATTTTTAAAATATTCTAGAAAAAATCCTTGTTCAAATAGTACGTCAAAAAATTTTTTTTCACAGATAACACTTTTTTTTTACTACTGTGAATTTTTCTCAGATTTTTAAAAGATATCAAACAGGTTCAAATAATTCAAAACTGCAGTTTTTGGCATTTTTTCTTATTATCACTATAAACAATTAATGAAAAAAAAAAGGTACGTAAAAACTCTACTCAAAATAGGTTTTTAATAATGATTTTATGGAGCCTTTTTATGCATTTACTTAGTTGTAATAATAATGCAGATGAATGCAAAAAATTGCATTTCTTTCTATTTTTTGGGACTTCTATCACCACTTTTGAAAATCTAAAAAAAATCAAAATAATGTAAAAAAATTTGTGTTTTAATGAAAGAATTTTTTTATTGATTCCACTTGAAAATGAATTTTTCTAGAATTTTTTAAAAATTTCAAGCAGTTCTGAAAATTAAAATTTTGCGTCAAAAATTAAAAAAAATTTTNTTAAAAATACATTTTTTTTCAATTTTTTAGATTTTTTTCTCACTAAGCCGAGAAAATGGAAAAAAAAAAAAACTAAAAAATCTAGAAATCTGAAATTTGGCATAAGAATATATTTTTATGCCTTTCAGTTCAAAAAGTTAAAGTCAAAAATCGATTGCGGCACTTTCACCCCCAGCCAACCTGAATAGACCCCTTTTACTCTATGGAGACCCCTCTTTTAACCCTCAGTTACATAATTTTTCAAATACTCTATAAATTTAAATAATTTTGACCAGACTATTATCAGCATTGGTATTAATCATCGCACTTTTATTGATGTAAACATAAAAAATATTCATGTATTCATCATCGGGGAACCCACGACGGTATCAATTAAACAATTGTGAGATCTCTTACACTATCGTTGAAAAATGCAGTAATTGATATAATTAATCAATTGGTATTCCACGCGAGGGTAAAGTTCAATAGCAAAGATAACGCAATTTAAAAAGAAGAAGACATCGCACTACAGAACACTTACGCAATACGTCCAGTAGAGTAAAAGATTAAATAAATCTATCACAAAACGGAAACGAAGGCCTACTAATCAAAGGTCAAAATGAATCATCGTAATATTATTACCAACTAAGCAGATTTTATTTTAAACAATGTATTACAAATAATATTCAATAAATAAAAAAAAAGTATGTACAAAGATATATCTAATCTTAAACAACTATGTCTGCAACGGTATTATAGGTAAAGTATGAATGACGAGAAAAAAATGACAATACAATCAACAACGGTTGATCATGACCTCCTCGAGAAAAGGCTCGAACGAAGCGAGTATAAAACCGCTGCCTCACAGATTATTGATCCATCGGCTGTACGTCTCGTTCCGCTCCCTGACCTCTTGCTCGTTGCACCTCGCGTGGCACTCGGACCGGCTGTCTCGCCCACCGGCACTGCACTCGTGCCTTAGGTGCACAACAACGTTGGGCGACAATTTCGCCACCACGGCCCCACTGACGTGCGACACCGGATTGTCCTGCAAGTAGATGGTCGACAGCAACGGCGCCGAGCTCAGTGACATCTGCTCCAGCGACTTGAACCGGTTGCCCCGGACGTCGAGGGTGCGCAGGTTCCACTGCCACTTGAGCCAGTCGCTGGGTATGAAGTCCAAGTCGTTGGAGGAGAGATCGAGATCGGTAAGGGACTCGAGGTCCTCGAACGAGCCAGCCTCGATGCTGCGGATTTGGTTGCCGCCCAGGAAGAGGCACTTGAGCCGGTGCAGGCCCTTGAAGCTCTCGCGTCTGATGGTCCGCAGTTTGTTGCGCCTCAGGGACACGCTGGTCAGTTGGTTGTTTTTGCACAGGTTGGGCACTCCCGTGAGGTGATTGTCGTCGAGGTTCAGCTCCCTCAGGTCGGCCAGTCGCTCGAGTGTCTCGCGCTTGATCTCCTCCAGGCTGTTCCCGGCGACGTTCAGGACACGCAAGGACCTCGAGTCCTGGAAGGCGCAGGACTCGATCTCCGTGATGCGATTGCTCGAGATCGTCAGCTCCGTCAGCTTGTGGGCTCCCTCGAGCCTGAGGGACGTCTCGCGGCAGTTGCTGTGGCAGATGGCTCGGACGATGTTGCCGTCGAGGTGCAGCACCTGCACGTCCCGGACGATCTTGCAGTCGAGGCTGCTTATGAGGTTGTGCTCGAGGAAGAGGTGGGTGAGCGTCGGTGGGAGGTCGCGGATGAAAGTCTGGCTGTCGAGGCTGTTGTCGGAGAGGAAGAGGTGGGTCAGGGCGGGGAAGGCCTTCCTCAGGGAGAAGTTGAGGCTGCGAATGGAGTTACGGCGAAGGTAGAGGTGGCGGAGCTTCGGGAAACACTCGGACTTGCCGATCGTGTGGTCGATGTTGTCGATCGGTGGGCTGTTCTCCTCGATAATGAGGGTCACGAGGCTCTTGTGGGGGTTACCGAAGTTGAAGAAGTCGCACAACTGGATGCGGTTCTTGGAGAGGTCGAGGTAGCTCAGATTAGGCAATCGCTCGAACGAGCCGGGCACCACTTGGAATATGTCATTGGAGGCGAGGTTCAGGCAAGTGACCGTAGAACTGTCGATGAAGCCCGGATAGGGGTTCGGGGGTGACGACATACCCAAGCCAGGTAGGTTCAACACCAGAGGCTGCTGGCTGGACACGTGCTCGCATTTTCCAGCTGTGATGTTGCGCTCGCTCGTGACGAAGGTGTCGAGGTTTATCGAGTGCTGGACGTTACGTAGTGGGAAGTTAATGGCGTCGGGATCGAAGAAGTGGTGGGCCGTGGAATGTTTGAGGCTCGAGCTGATGAGCAGTAGCACGAGCGTCTGAAGCATTGCCGTTGAGTTGCGTGCTCTGTTGTATTATATCCAAGAAAACAGTATTTTAATATTAAAAAATTAAAAAAAGTTAAATATATTACTTTGTATTTTACATTTTTGTTTGATCACTGTGTTTTTTGAATTGTGTATTGTATTGTACTCACACACGGTATTTGGACGTCTGATGACTTTCTCCTTGAATGATTCTGTTTGGAATGGATTAATCTCGTGGAGTGGCCATGCTTATATGGGAACTGAAATAAAAACAATTTTTGTTGCGCAGAATAAACATCTGATATGGTTTTTTTAGAATTGTTTGATGAGAATTAAAGTAGGTTAGCGCGGCTGTCTAAGCGATGAAGGACGTGTCAAGAAGTCAATGCCAATAATTTGCTCTAAATTTTCGGATCTTAACTTTGATCTAGGCATACTTTTTTTAAGTATTATATTTGTAAGCTAAGAAATAATTTAGTACTTTGGACATAATCTGCGAAAACAATTGGTATAAAAAAAAGTCAATAGTTGCGTGCTCCAATGAAGTGTCAATATAATCATTTTTGTAGAGAAAATGACCGTAACTTTTGTGTATAAAAACTATGATTCTTGTTTTCCTCTATTTTTTATTTTATTTATCTTGATAGCAACGTATGCAAATCTGAAGATGTTTAATGTATTTTTATTACAAAATACCATATAATAATTATTGATTAATCGTATTATTTAGAGAAATATCTTGAATTTCGTTGGGCATTTATTTATTAAAGATTTAAAATAAGAAAATTAAATTTCAGTTCTAGCGTCTTGACCTAATTTAGTCTAAATTTTCGTTGAAGAAAAATATAAACAGATGCTGTGTTTATTGACTTTGACCTAAAAATTTCAGTGATATAATAACAGGCCGTGAATTCTTGGTGCTGTGAGCTTATCTGAAATGATAAACGTCACAACAAATCAATGTAAGCAAGGTCAAATTAATAATGCACTAACATCGTCTTATGAGACATTACGCTTATAATTCATTTTATTTTCATGACCAAACATAATCATACACTAATTCGAACACCTACAATTTTGTAGCAAAAATTGTTTTACAATAAATTTTTCACATGTATTATTATTGTTTAAAAAACTAAACGTAAATAATCACAGAACTAAAAACTGAAATGAAATTAAAAAAAAATTTGATTTTCCTTCTTCTTAAAATAGTATTTTAATAAAAAGCTCATTATACATTTAAATAACATTTATACAATACTCCACGATGTACGACATCCCACGAACTATTTTTTTATTGTCACTATTGCGTAAAGTTAATTGCAATACTTAGACATAAAAAGTCTAATGGTACTTTAAACAACAAAATAAATCGTAAATTGTTGGTCGTACTATTCTGCACCTCAAAAATTTATCAAAAGCAACAACCACACGATAACAAGAGATTTTTTAGCTTCTCGAGCCTGCAGCCTTTCGTCATCGTCGATAAAGTTACAGCGAAACACGTCCTCGACAACAAGCGATGCCTCGACACTTTGTTTCCGGACAAGTGCAAACTGTACTAAAGGCACTGGAGCCGAATCGTGGCGGTGTAGGGCTCCTCGTTGGTCGTAACTCAATTGATCCGATTACCGTCAAGGTGGAATTGGCGCAACGAGGCCAGTCCAAGCGCCTCATTGGAGCTGCTCGTCAAGTCCACAAGTCGCTTTGGGGGTCCAAAAGAAGGCCTTGACGAGCAAGTAAGTGCCAAATATTTTAAGGACTTCCAATAAGGAGATGAATCAATGATTACTACAGTTGCTATTTTAAATCGTATGGATGTTCGACAGTGACCTCACAAATTACAGGAGTCGAATAGTCCGACCACACAAAACCGATCTTGTTATCCTCAATGCGCACGTTCGGACTCTCGGTGGAATTCGGGTTTCAATGCGCGGATAAGCCCGGTCTTCTGGAAATTCGGGGCTTTGTACAAGCCGGGTTGCTTGTGTTCGCTGCATCGACAACTTCTGCTTGGTGTTTCCTTGCTCTGTGGTTCTACTGTTTCGTCGTACGGTATAACTTTGATGTGCAGGAATGACAAGGGAGTGTGCAGTGGTGGGATTTACCGATCATTCGTTGTTTTCGTTTCAATCGCTTTTATTTAATATCCGGTAAGTATAAGGTTTTTTTTTTTTTTATTTTGATTTTATTATAACAAATTCAATAAATTAGTGGTTGATAACAATTTTTTTCAAATAAATTATCCAGTTAAAGAAAAGGTTTACTTTCGCAGATAATAATAATGCAGGTGTGCATGACACGAGTGAAAATTTATTTAAATAATTGTTTTTTCCGAGACTACTTGTGTGTGTGTTTTTTTTTTTTTTTTTACGTAATGAGGGAAAAATAAAGCACTAAAACTTATTATTCATTTTTTTATGATTTATTGAGCAAATATTAATTACGATGATGCCTATTTCTATAAACTAATTTTTACTTTTACTTACACTACGTGCACACGAATAATACAACGCAAACAAAATTAAACCAAAATACACAAAGTGTTTTAAAGGATATGACATGATTTATTATTGCATATGAATTCAACTACAGTATGGTATACTTTACATTATTCTAAATGATTATTGAATTTTAAAGTTATTTCAATGGCTAATCATAATTGTTATAGATTGGATATTTTTCGCTGCTTTTAACACACTTATTAATAAATACATAGTCAGAATCTAGAGAAATGGTCAGATTTTTGGGAATATCATTTAAAGAACTTGTTTTAATCGATCGCAGCTGATTAGATAGGTACAAATTTCTAATGGGAGACAGATTACTTAAGGACAAATCGGCTAAATCTGTGATATTATTACCAGTAAGATCTAAGTTTTCAAGACTTGTCATCGGTGACATCCAGTTATATGGAAGAGTTGACAAATTGTTGTATGATAATGTTAATATTTTGAGATTTTCTAGACCAGCAAAAGTTTCTGGATAAATATATAATATTTCATTATCATGTAAATGTAATATCTCTAAATATTTCATTTTTGAAAAGACACCTCCAACAATCATTTGAATTTTATTGCAATTTAAAAATAATTCTTTCAATTTCATCTCATTCTGTACAACAGGGAAAACAGAGACAACATTTTTGTCCAATGCTAATGTCTCTAAGTTATTTAATTTATCAAAAATCCCACTTTCTAGAAAGTCAATGTTGTTGCTGGACAATTTTAGAAATTTTAAGTTTGCCATACCGTTGAAAACTCCTTCATCGATGCGTGAAATACTATTATTAGTCAGATCCAAAAATAGTAACGAACTTAAGTTCGCAAATGTAGTAGATGTAATGACACTTATTTGATTAGATGATGCTGATAAATATTGTAAATTAACTAAATTCGCAAAATCAATCTCACTTAATCCATCTTCGCTGGGATTATCAAGGATAATGTGCGTTAAATTTTTCAAGTTTTTTAAGGTAAAACTTTTGAAACCATGGCCCGAAAGGTCCAAATATTCTAACGAATCAGGTAGCCAATCAAAGTCATTTTCTCGTATCTTACTTCCGGAAAGGTACAAATGCGTCAATGTTGGAAAGTTAGATTTTGATGTCGTGGTAATGATAAGTGGATATATGAAATTTCTTGCGAACAATTTTCTCAATTTCGGATAAACTACACTTATTTGTATTTTATTTGATCTAAACCAGTTATAATCGCGATAATCATATATTTTTTCCGTATAGTGACCATTACCATCAAGGATAAGAGTCTCCAAATTTGATAAGCCATTGTAAAAAAAATAGTTCGAATCAAACGTGTTGTTTGACAAATCCAAATATCTTAAATTAGGCAAACCGTCGAAAGCATTGAAATTAATTGATTGTACATTATTACTACTGACATTTAAACATGTTATTAATGGACTGGTTAAAAAACTTGCTCTTATATTATCTAAATTTAAACCATTAAAACTGATGGTTGTATTGAACTCGTTGCAAATGCTATCATAATCCTTTGAATAATTGATCAAGTCGTGGCCCGTCGCGTCCAAGACTGCAATTGTGATTGCAATTAGAATTATGACGCTTACTGCAGCCATCGTGGATGGAAATCTGTAACAAAATTCAAACAAATGATAATAAATGTCCTTTGATGATTTCTTGGAAAATTTCTAACTTTATAAAAATTAAAAGAAAAATCTAAATATAAAATACTTCAATAGTTATACACTCGTCATTATCAGTCTACATATTTTAAAAATTGTTATAATACAAACAAAAATTATTAATCTTCCTGGGATATCGTTGTTCTAGAATTATTGAACAAACAGTTTCACCTTTTTTGATAAACACTGTTTAGGAGTTCACGGAAATTTATTCTGTTATTGCATTTTGAATATCTCAAAATTGATCTGAGAGACTTAAGGTTGCATTTGCTTTTAAACATATGAGCTAGTTTCATATATTGGGTGTTTTTAATGCTTGTGATTATTCATAAGCGTGTCAACTTGTGACTGAATTGCTAAACAAACCCGCGCGTTTCACTGAACAATCGTTTTTAAAAAAAGCTTGTACCATAAATAAGTACATTTATCAATGTGCGAATGCAAGAATGTTTATTCTGCACAAGCTTGGACTGAAAAATTTACTGATTAAATACATAATTATGTTTATTTTAATTAAAAGTAGTTTTTATTTTTATGTCTCGTATATGTTTAGGCCTTATGTATGACAACAGTAGTAATAAATATTATTTAAAAAAATAAATTTTCTTTAACAAATCCAATCGAAAAACTTATATTTTACACAAAATACGATAAATAAACTTTTTCATAAAACGTTTATCATTTAATACAGTAAAATAAAAACTTACGTGTGCTAGCGTGTAACCGAATCTTGTAGATTTTACAGTCCAACAGTCACAGCGGAATATAACTAAACAGTTGTACAGGGCTGAGGCTTCTTATATAGGGTAAATATGTGAAAAGTATTGAATGTGATGTACCAAGAAACGCTTTGTATTAAAATGTTTTAAATTTATCGTATTTCGTATGAATACATTCCTTGTACGAATTGCATTCACATTTATCTGTTCATGTATACACTTTTTATTCCATATAATGTTTAAGTGGAATCTATATTCCAAAACGATATTCGTAAATGTGACTGGTTGGACTAATTTTTAATCTAAACTACTTATTGAGATGATAATTTTCATCTTTGATACTTCCGTTTTTGATTATCTCTTGTATTATCAAAAAATTACAGTAACTTTTTGTAATTTTTTAAAATTTATGTTACCATCATTAAATACAAATTGTATTGCATTAAGTACTTCGGCAACACGTTTTTGTTTGAATGAAAATTGGCAAATTCTCGCATCTTTTCTTCATGTCTATTCATAAATGAAACAAAAAAATATACATTTAATCACCAAAATAATAATATAATTTCTCGAAAAAAAAACAAAAAAAAAAACAACAGTATGAGAGAGGACAGCTATTTTATAGGATAAATTATGTGTTGCTCGTGAAAATTAACATTTTTTTAAACTTTCATTTTTACCAAGTTTTTTAGTACAGATTCCCATGACGATTAGATTTAAAAAAATGGTAGTTTACCATGCGTCCCAAGTACAAACGAGTATCGCAGGATCGGACCCAAAAGATGCGGCTTTTGCACAGTACCTTTTTTAGTAATCATACCCACGATCAAATAATATTGACGCAATATTGAAAATAGAAAAATTTGACTTGATATCTTAAGAATTCGCATAAAGAGGACTCTACATTTTTTTTAAATCAACGTATGTTCAAAGGTTTGGGAAGCAATGTAATAGTATATTACGTACCTAGGCCAGAAAGTGGTACGCCCCCACTTTTTGGCCGTGGTACGTATACTTTTTTTCCTTACACCTCCGCCGAAAGTTTGTCACCACGGTTTTAGTTTTGTTAAAAATGATGGTTTAAAGATCCAGTCAAAGATTTAGTGCATTATGCATTATTGTTGATCGATCGGTCGCTCGAACAATACCACTTAAATGCACGTAGATGAGTGTTCATGTGTATAGGTATATCTATATATATACGCTCGCCGAGACTGTAGTATATAATATAGAATCAGATTGGGCCGAGGATTTGTGCAGGTTGGTCGTGCTGGCAAAACGAGAGGAAGAGAAATCCGTTTAAATTCGAATCATGGATCCTATAAAGATCATTTTAAAAATCCTAATGTTTATATCCGTAAGTGCAAAATAAATCAGGTTATTATTAATAACTATTATAATTGTGATAGGCATAATTCGATTAAATAAAAGATTTCATAGTTTATTTTTGTAATATGACATGTATATACTACATTTATATACTAAATAAATCATTAAAGTGAAAGTAACTGATCAAAAAACATTAATTTGGTAGTTTTAATTTTGTGTTGTGTACTCTGTTCATATGAAATTAATAAATTTATCTATAGGTACATGTAAATTGTGCAAAAAAAAAAATATATATATATACATCCAATAATTTATGTAAATAAATATCCAACGATTTTCTGTGTTGTATAAACTATAAAGGTTATAACTCCGTTAGCCGTATATATATATGTATTGTATAACTACAGCTGCTTCTCGGTGCTGAATATATAACTATATATATATCTGCGCACTTCGTTCTGCGCACATATGGCAGGACTGATATGAGGCTTTTTCTAGCTCAAAATCGGGTCAGATGGAACGAACTTTCGGCGGAGGTGTAAGGAAAAAATTATATTTAAATGTAGTTTGAAATGAATATAGTTCTAAATGTGACTCGTAAAAAACTTAATAAATCAAGTACGTATCGATATATTTTTTTAAATAATAATGACCTAATAAGCCGTTGACGTGCAGGTATATAGGTACTTATATTTGAATGGTAGAGAAATGGAAAAATACTACAATTATTAACAAAACAAAATGTATTAAATGCAAATGTTTTATATTTTAAAAAAAGTAGTATTAAAAAACATTTTTACAATAAAATTACATACTGTACAGTAAAAATATGTAATTTACTGTGTTTAAGTTCATAACAAATTTACATGAAATCGTAATATTTACACAACTGATAAATCTAATATAATTACACGTTTTAATAGTTTTTTTTTTGTAACTATAGTATGAGTTGTTATTATTTTGCTTGTTGAATTAACGTCGAACGATTACTAAAGTTTTTCATAGCAACGTTCGTCGTCTGAAGAACTTTACGTGATATCCTCATAGAACCGGACACCGGATCTCTACCAAAGTACTTGACTTGAATTTCTTGGCCAACTTGCATATCAAGTGCACTGGCATGGTTAACTTGTCTTTGGTCCAGCTGAGTATTATGAAGCAGCGTTGGCTGCATGCCCGGATACAGCGTAATCATCACCCCAATGTCCTTTATCTCAACGATTGTTGCAGTGTAAATGCCTCCGAATTCTAGTGTTGGCTCGCGTTGATGCTTGGTTAATTCATCTACGATTTCCTTAGCTTCGTTCATTGCTGTTTGATTCGGCGCGAATAAAACGAATTGGGAATCTTCTTGGTAGTTCACCTGTCAATGACAATTAAAAGTTATCGAATTTATTTATTCAATTTACATTTTTTTAAGAGTGCTTTTTAAAGCTTACGTGTACTCCAGTTTGGAGGAATATCTTTTTGATGTTACTACCACCAACTCCCATAAGCTTTCCTCTGAGGTGAGCAGGAATATTGATAGTCTCGGTCACCGGCATATTATTCTTTTTCTCTTTTCGCGGACTTAATATCTCCTTATTCATAATATTTATAATATGGGACCTGCCCTCGTGAGCCTGCTCGAGAGTGTCCATGACGATTTTTAATGGAAGACCGGCGATTTTTATGTCAGCCTGTAATGCCGTTATACCTTTCCTTGTGCCAGCTATTTTGAAATCCATATCACCTAGATAGTCTTCTATGCCCTGTATAAATAATTTTTTGTTTAATATTAGCAAGGGCTGGACGAAGTTTGATTATGATTATGCATTTCGAAAATTTACCAGTAAATCAGTTAAAATTCGGTAGTCGTGCATGTGTTTGGTGTCTTTCTCGTAATTTGTGATTAATCCCATAGCAATGCCAGCAACGGGAGCTGAAACAGGTACACCGGCATCCATAAGAGCCATACTTCCGCCGCAAACAGATGCCATTGATGAAGAGCCTAGAGAAAAATTCATGGTGATTCTTACAACAGCCGTAGAGTGAATAAGATTGCTCTTGAAGAAATTTTCTATTATTTATTGTATCCATACCGTTTGATTCCATTACTTCGCTCGTCAATCTTATCGTAAAAGGATAGTCATCTGGAATCACGGCACGTAAACCTCTTTCAGCCAATGCCCCATGGCCCATTTCTCTTCTATTTAAGGGGCCGCTTCTTCCAGTTTCATTAGTAGCATAAGGTGGAAACTCATAGTGTAGGAAAAAGTTCTTTTCTTTGATACCGCTGGTTAACATTGTCATGGTGTCCATTTTTAAGGCACTGTCTGGAGAATCGAGGGTCACGGTACAAAGAACTTGAGTTTGGCCCCTTTGAAACAATGCTGATCCATGAAGTGGCTTGAACAAATCCACTTGGCATTTTATATCTCTTACATCAGTTAACTTTCTCCCATCACATCTGCAAAATAATTTAAAATTGATACTTTAGATTGTAATAATCATTTATAATAAGAGGTAACATGAAAAACAAATACCTGATATTATTTTTAAATATCAAAGATCTGAATATGTTTTTGGATAATTCACTGAAAGCTGCGGTAGCTAAAGATACATTCAATTCGGAATCGTTTTCTTTCATTTTATTTAACACATCATTTTTTATATCACTTAGAGCTTTATCTCGAGAAAATTTGTCATGTTTGTAATTAGTAAAAACGTCATGAATCGCTGTTTCCGACAGAGATTTCAAAGTATTCAAAACTTCAGGTGATAGCTCTGCCGGTGGTTCGACTGTCCTCTTTGGTTTGCCGGATTTCTTTTGAAGATTCTGAATTGCATGGATTATATTTTGGCACTCTTTGACACCCACTTTCACTGCTTTCATCAGATCTTGCAACAAAATATTGTTAGCCGAGCCTTCAAGCATGATAACTAAATTTTGCTGAGCTGCTGTCACTATCAAATTTAAGGAACTCTGTTGCAATTCATGGCGAGTTGGATTGATCAAGATCTCATTGTCCACGAAGCCAACTCTAACAGCACCAATGGGTCCATTCCAAGGAATGTCAGATACAGCTAATGCAGCAGATGCCCCATTAATCGATAGTACATCTGGATCATTAGTTCCATCAAGGGCGAGCATATTACACATCACTTGAGTCTGATAATTATAATTGTTAGGAAACAGTGGGCGCATTGATCTGTCGATCAATCTACTTGTCAGTACTTCGTGCTCTGTGCGGCCTATTTCTCTTCTGAAAAAATTTGTTGGAATACGACCAGCTGCAGAAGCTTTCTGTTTATAATCTACAGTCAATGGTACAAAAGAAGATGATCCCAGTGATTGAGACTCGCTGACTGTTGTGACCATGACCGATGTGTCTCCTAGGGTTGCAACTGCAGAGCCATCAGCCATCCTGGCTAATTTTCCAGTGGAGAATGTCATTATTTTCCTGCGAAATTAAAAAGTTAATTAAAAACATTAGGAATAAAAATCAAATGTGCTAAAAAATATGAAAAAAAAGAAACAATGTACTAAAATGAACCAAAAAATAAAAACAGTAAAAAATTTAATGTATTTATAGGAAAAATTTAATAATTACGAAATGATGTGCAAAAGGACGACAGGTTATGTAAAAACTGTACCCGTTGGAGAATTTGACAATGGCTTCGGAAGCCAACTCCGAGTGTTTCCTGACCTGCTGCACATGATTGACAGCGGATTTTCGCTTCCCACACGGAATAATAAATTTATTTTGCCTAAGTAATCTTATTGTTGCCATGATTTACGTATATTTTACTTTGAATTTTTTAGCACCAAAATTTACCGGTATAAGTACTTGTATGCACAACGAGCAGCGTGCAGGAGCAGACAGCGGCGTTACCACCACGACCTAATATACGTAAGTAACTTTACACTTACAGCCTCTAATTTTATCATTCTGGTAAAGAGAGCACGGTGTAAAATGTACGTGAAGTTATGTGTAGTAATTAAAGTAATTACTACTAAGTAATGTCATATGGTCGATTTTATTAAACAATATGAATATCGATATTTTTGGAGGTCGACTTTCGGGTAAAAAATAAATTGTAAACTTGCCGCAAATATCACAATCCACGTCAACTTTTTATTATCTATCTATGAAATTAGTTGCGGCTAGTTTATAATTGATTAAATGGCTCTAATATAAGAAGTAATAATGATTTGGATTAGCGCCATCTAGCGTTGCGGATTTCTGAGCTAAAAAGTGGCCCTAAACTTTTCAACCAGAGCTTTAGCAGTAAGAGCTACTTAGCCTATTATAAACCAGCCGCAACTCATTTTTTAGCTATAAAATAAAAAAATAATGATACATGTGTTTTGGGCGGCAAGATAACAATCTATTTTCTACCAAAAAATTGACCTTTTATGTATTTGTACTTTTAAAGATGAATTTTCGAGTAAAAGATAGATTGTTAACTTGCCGCGCAAAACACGTGTATCATTATTTTTTTATTTTATAGCTAAAAAATGAGTTGCGGCTGGTTTATAATAAGCTAAGTAGCTCTTACTGCTAAAGCTCTGGTTGAAAAGTTTAGGGCCACTTTTTAGCTCAGAAATCCGCAACGCTAGATGGCGCTAATCCAAATGATTATTACTTCTTACATTAGAGCCATTTAATCAATTATAATTTACCGCAACTAATCTTATAGATAGATAATAACCTGTTGACGTGGTTTGTGATGTTTGCGGCAAGTTTACAATCTATTTTTTACCCGAAAGTCGACCTCCAAAAATATATCGATATTCATATGGTTTAATAAAATTGACCATATGGCATTACTTAGTAGTAATTACTTTAATTACTACACATAACTTCATGTTCATCTTACACCGTGTTCTCTTTACCAGAATGATAAAATCAGAGGCTGTAAAGTTACGTAGGTCGTGGTGGTAATGCCGCTTGGGGTGTTTTCCGCAATCGTCACCTGCAGCAATTTAAATTTGCGCTCTACGTTACCGGCAGGTCAGTAAGTCAACTACCTTGAATTAAACTGGATGAGCTGTTTATGATATGACTGGGCTCTTTGTTACCGATCGCTCACTGGGCTACCGGCTGATGGTTCCTCGAAGAGTATCGGTCGGTATGAGCTCACGTGGAATATTTACTTTTATGTCTGTCGGTATACTGAATTACTCACTTACCGTTCTTTTCGTAATCAAGTAAGTCATAATAGAGATATAAGAATATAAATATCTCTATGGAGTAAGTTAATTGGGTTGATTAAATACTTATTCCTTCGCATGATGATTTGAGGAACTTGCATTAAATTTTGTCTATTGAAAAAAAGTAGTGTAAAATTTTTTTTAGCGGATCCTTTTTTTTATCGAGATTTATGCATGAAATCGTTGATTTTATCTTTTTTTTTTTGAGAGAAATCGGCAACCTTCACAAGCAATGTTGGTGGAATCGTTTGAAAATAGGTTTTCAGAAATAAAAAACGGTAGTAATAACAAAAAATTTGAAAGTTAAATAACAAAAATAATACAAGTAAAATAAATGTTTATTAAAAGTGAAATTAAGGAGCTATTACAAATAATTATATCTTAATAAAATAAAATAAAAAAAAACAAAAAACAAACAAATCAATACTCGTATGCCTAGTTTTTGTTTTTCGATGATAAATTAACGATACTAGATGAGAGTAGGAGTAATAAAAATAAAATTATTACAAGTACAATATGATGATAAAAAATAATAATACAATAAGTCATGGTTTTTCATTATGAATACACATCACATGTTGCAGAACGGGAAAAGGGAGGTAAGGGACAATACATTATATTTATGTATGAATGTATATATTAAGGGTATTTCCATTCCTTCGTATAAGAAAAAAAAAAAAAAAAAATAGTAACAATAATGACAATAGAGTGCTTCGTATGAGACATCTACAATAAATATAATTATATAAGTTTTCAAATCGAGAAAAAAGAAATCGTCTCAAGTAGACGTTTAGGACCTCATTACGTCCCTTTTTTTCTCTCATGTTTTGTTTTTTTCTCTTCTAATTTCGTTTCTTGGCACTTCGTGATTGTCCATCGCACGATGCCACTCGTTTGCGCATCGATGGTATATTTAATTAACTAATTGCTTAATTTCTCCGTCCACCTCCTTCGCGATACGCATAAATTAAAAATTAATCTACACATATGCAAAATAAATAAAAAACGATATTGTATATATATTTATATTTATATGTATAGTTTTTTTTGCAAGCTACCTAAACATCCGCGAAACTACAATAATCTTCAGTTCGATCATCATGATAACTCTGTTCAGATTTTATTTTATTTTATTTTTCAATTTTTCTCATGAAAAACCCGTACGAAGCGTCAGCTTTTTCTGAAATGCACTTCGAGCCGGCATCAATGTTCGGGGACACCTATATCGATAAACAAAAAAACTCCCATCAAGCCTAACCGAACAAAAAAAAAAAAAAAGTTTTAGCCATTGGTTTTAATTTTGTTCGCGAATTAATCGTACATTCAGTAGAGATAGTTCTTGGGCTCCTCGGTGGGCTGGCCGCAGACTCCGTGGTACTTCTTCGTGACGTGATTTCGCGTGCGGCAGACTTCGATCTCGAGGAAGCACTCGTTGCTGTAGCTCATGCCATCGGTACCGCAGACCGGGTCGTAGTAGGGCGGACAGATTTTCTGACAGCCCCGGAAGAGAAAGCCCTGCATGCATCGCTTCATCGGCACGACGTACACGTGTTTTCTGCAATGCCAATGCAAGTGCGTGGCTCAGACAAATAGCATTGGCTTTGATTGCCTCGAGCCGAGTACCATTGAAATCCCGGCTCTATCGTCACAATGGTACACACAAATAAATCGATTGTACGTCTTACCCGCAGTTGTCCCTCTTCATCTCGCACTCGTTGCGATAGAGTTTGTTGTCGGAGCCGCAGACGAACTCCCTCTCGCCGCTACAGATCTGATTGCAGAGAGCAGTCGTGGGGCAATGTTGGGCCGGCACCTGGACCACTCGCTGACCGCACGTCTCCTTCTGCAGCTGACACAACGATCTGGTTTCGATTGTCAACTGTTAGTCTCTTTCTTTTTCTTTTTCTTTTTTTTACGTATAGTAATTAAAAAAATGTTTCTCATTCCAACCAAGGTGCAATCACCTATATATAACATGGTATTTATTTTTTCCTAAAGGTTTTGCACGTATATAAGCAAGTCACACTCACTTAACTTCAAGCTTGTCCCTTTGCACCATCTCATCGACACGGACGAACAATTTATAACCGATGTAAGTAACCCTTTTGTTTTATCTTTTTATTTTGTTAATTAATGAGTGATGATATAATCTGAAGTTCATAAAATAATCGAGCCCAAGTCTGCACGTATCAAAAGACACCAAAGAAAAACCATACCCTTTCCAGTGAAGCAGACGTACGAACAATTATGATACCCTATTTGCATTTGGATTGAAAACCGATATTCAAGCACCAACTGTTGAAATGCGACTCGCCGAGACGTAGTGCATACACTTTCAATGATTCCAGCGAGGCTACAGCGGACACCTTATATTATACCCAATAAATCGGTAACGCATAGCTCGAGACGCGGAATAAAACGAGCGATAACGAAGGTGTCTCTTAAAAAGCCATAATCATCAAAGTGAGAGCAGAGAGAGAGAGAGAGGAGGAGGAGCTTACCGATAGACGTTACCGTCGCTGCCGCAAACTGGTTCCTCGGGCACCTCGCTACAGTCCTCCGGGCACTCTTCGGTCTCCTTCAAGGTCGTGCATTCGCCTACGTGAGCCAACTGGATGCCTTTCCTGCGGACGAGAGCCGGACAAAAAGTTAAATAGACACCTAGCCGGTAGGGATTATAGAGAAAGAGGGTGAGAGGGGGACGGGGGGGGGGCAATGAAAACGGAAGCGCGACTTTATACCACACGCGTGACGGCGCGCATCGTTTGGGATCGCGTGGGTGGCTTAATGCGCGGAATCGAGTGGTTCCGGGGCGCGACTCTTGCTTGGGTCCTATAGACATCCTTTGCCTCGGATCTGAGACAATGAGCCCTGTTTTCGCGGAATACGTATGAAAGTACACCAATTGAATCATTTTTTTTTCTTTTTTTTTTTTTTTATCAGTAATAGCAAACGGTACTTGGTCTACTTTAAAGGTGACTTTGAATTGCCGCAGTTCAATTGTTTACGGTCGTGTACAATCGAGCCAAGGATTTACAGAGCACGAGACAAAATCTATACATAATGGAAGAACCGCTAAATTGCGTAAAAGTAGGTAGTTCCCGCTTAGCTTTCAATACACTTATACAGTAGTGCTGTTATACAAATGAGTAACGAAAGTTAATCGTACCTACCCGTTGAAACTACTGAAAATAAAAACAAAAAAATAATTTAAAAAAGTGATTTTTAAAGTTAAAAGATATTTTTTGCAGTTTCATATCAATCGATAGGCTTGCAGCACGGGAGGCAAGAGATGTAAATCCCCCCCCCCTTTTTTTCATGAGAACGAATAAAAAAAAATCACGGAGGAAAATAAACTACAAATCGGTCGTACAGGCAGATGGCGACATTCAAGTGGCACTGGTTCGAGTAGGTGCTGGCATCGCTTCCGCAAACTGGATCGACCTCGTCGGTGCAGTGCTGCTGTTGTTTCACGCACTTGGCCAGCCGCGTTCGGCACTTTTCAAAGTCCACAGCTGTCACTTTTCTTCTCGTGTTTCTGCAACACACCGCCAACGTACACCATTAGAAAGCCCACGTGTCCATTCGGTTATCGTGAATAATTTAATACTGATAACACAAGCACGGTATGTATCCGGAGCAAATCCATTTTTTCTCGATTTTATTGTTCATTTCGTAATGGCACTTACATTGGTAGGTACAAAATCAGATCAGTCTATTGAATAATTTTTTAGATTAATCCCATGGATCGTACGTGTAACGAGCATAACTTGTGAATTGGCGTTATTTTGTAATTTTTAGTGGAGCTTTACGAGAATATAAAAATAACCAAGTGGATTTTGGTGATACAATGATGGAAAAACTTACCCGCAGTTGAGCATCTGCATTTCGCACTCGCTTCGGTAGATACTGCCGTCCGAGCCGCAAACTGCAATTTCCGGCTCGCCCTTGCAGTCCAGGGGACAGGTCACGGATGTGCTGCCGGAAGTCCTTTCCTGAGTCATGCAGAAGGACATCGGTATCTCGAACACGTGCTTCCTGCAAAAGATCATAGGTGCCATTTTTTTTGTTTAGAGTTTTGCAATCTCTCTGCGTTTTCCATTGAATTTTCCCATCGGGGGTAGTTGATGGCACACAAGGTGGCAACCCCATTTTTGTTGCAAAAGGTTGGGGCTTAGAATGTACGGCAGAGGTTTGAAAAAAAGCGTAGAGGAATGTCCGTTACTGTTTTACAAGATGAGAAAATGCAAATTTAATTCGAGCTAAAGAAGATGCATCAGTTTGAATAAATATCTCTTTTGTATGTATGAAAAACCATCCACACGCAAAAGGCACATTTTCAAAAAATTACACCAAATTGTCGCACGTGCCACAAGCAAAAATAAAAAAACAGATAGTTACATTTTTAGTGCAATTAAAAACTTTTGCTCAATACAGGATTTCTCGTTATTTGACGCGAGTTTCGTGATCCCAATGAGAAAAGCTCGACAACAGTAAAGTTAATTAACCCTTGTTCTCAGCCATGACGATGCGCGAAAAAGTATAGGTTACGTAACCCAGGTGTATGTAATTTTGTTCATCAACGGACGTACCCGCAGTTCTTTGCTCGCATTTTGCAGGTATTCGCGTAGATCTTGCCATCACTTCCGCAAGCGGGTTTGGCGCCACGCCAACAGGACTCCCGGCAGTGTCTCGTCGTCTGGCAGTGCTTCTTATTCGTCCTCACCACGCCTTGCCTGTGTGCAAACGAAAATCCGTTTATCCTCGTTTTTGCACGTCCATTCAAACTTGGAATATGAATGGACAAGTCGATTTATCCCTTTGGAGGGATACATCGGCGGTTTTTTGCGCTCTTTTCGGGGATTGAAATTTTTGTAAGAGCTTTTAAGGGCTTAATTTATTTGGCTCGATGGAAATTGATTTTCGTTCTTTTTTTTACAAAGGGAGACATCGATTCGAATAAATCACTAAAAAGTCCTGTTTCATGTTGATTTATTTTATACTCGAAGTAATAAAAAAATAAAAAAATAAAATCGATGACTTATTACTTTGAAACCAAGCATAAAACAACAAATTGCACAAAAAAAATATTGAATCATCACAAAAGTCTCTACATTTATGTACGGGTATAATAGTGTTGATCAAGTGAAGATATGTATTAATACGTCCAATTAGCGCGCCCGTGATGTAATAAAGGGGTGCAAATGGGCCGAGACTCTTATATTATATTGCCTCATAGCCACGGCATAATGGCCAATGTCAATTACAGAAATAACTTTATTAACGCAAATGAAAGAACAAAATGTCATGTATGATCGACCGAGTCGTGCGTGTGGGGGGCAAATAAAAAAAAAAAAGATGGATATTTCTTTGGTTTTATTGAAACAACAGGAAAACAACTCTCGCGGTAATGATGACGGCGGTGGCGACACGCGCAAAAGTAAACCAGGTAAATCATGTTAATGTCGTCGGTGCCGATTGAAACGTAAGAGGCATAAAGTGTGCGCGTGAGCGAAAGGAGTAGGAAAAGCAAGTTACCCGCAAGTGAGGAGTTTCATTTGGCAGGTGGACTTGTATACGTTGCCGTCGCTGCCGCAAACCGGTCCGTCGAGGGGCGCGATGTCGCACGAGACCGGGCAATTTTCCCTGTGGGCCGATATGTTGTTGCACGGCCCGAGATGCGACTGCTCGATGCCCACTCGGCATATCTCCACCCTGAGCATGCACTTGTTGAGGTAAGTGCGCCCGTCCGTGCCGCAAACTGGATCCTGGTCACCGGGGCAGCGGTTCTCGCACTTACTGCCCGACGATCGCAGGCAGGCCGTTTTCTCCAAGGCCACTGTCACCCCTGTTTTTTCACATATTCTCAGTTAAAGTCCATACCTGTTTTATTTTCTTTTTTTTTTTTCCTCACAGTACCATTTAAATGACTCTTAAAAACAGTATTACATTACATTACATACTTTCTTTCTTTTTATTTTTTACAAGGTCCAAAAATTTCACTCCCACCATATAAAGTTCCGTATATGTCATGGTGAAATTAGTAAAGCTCCAAAATCGTTGATTCTCGTCGTTCGGTCAGCAAAGTTTCGCGTGGTCATACGAACAACAGGAGCAAAAAAAAAGAGGAAGAAGAAGCCTCGGTATGTATTTCATACACGCGGAAGCATTCCCGGAGTAAGTAGCTCAGCCAACACGGGAGAACCGGCTGATGGCCCAATTAGACTTTTTGCGCGTGGAGGAATCCGCTCTAATTAGGACACCGCTTTACTCTCTCTCTCCCGTGTGGTGTATACGATGCACCAACAAGATCGCCTTTGTTATCTCGTCTCGCTGACGCGTCTCCGATTAATTTCAATTGAAAAATAAGGCTGCCCCGCGTAATTTTATTTTATTTTTTTTTTTTTTTGTTGTTGTTTTCAACCAAGGAAGTGGAAGTACGTGTTGGTATGCACTCGAATGGAAAGTAAAATCAGTCATCGCGAAATGTTGCTTCGCGCATTACTACCGAGCTCATATCCCCCATGATTGTTTTCCCAATCCCGGGTCCCCTCCGATCAATCGAGCAAACAAGCGCAGGTAATTAATAATAGAACGCTCAGCTCGTCCTACATCGTAAATCCATCAGCTCTGCTCGTACGAGGTGCCCCGCCTGTACACATATACGTGCAATGGCCCATTGGCCACTACCCCCTACTCTGCTCCTCGTTCATCCGTATGACACCCATATATCCACGCAAGATCACGGTATAGGTACTCACCTTTGCCGCACGTCTTCTTCCGCATTTCGCAGGAGGACGCATAAATGATGCCGTCGCTGCCACATACCGGCTCACCGCTCGTCGGACAAATTCGGGGACACGAGCTGCTCTCGTATCCTGAAACACCAAAGAAATCCTTACTGGGACGAGCACTTTTTTTTACGTTGCGGGTGGTGAAAGAAAACAATGGAAAAAAATAAAAAGATGGATGATTTTGGCTGTGTTTTATTTAACAATTGCCAGCTACACGTTTTATATGGCATTACCTTAAGCGTAACTTTGAATCGAGTATAAAGATGGACGTTTACGTAAACGTCACAGATGAACGGCCAATTTGGCACCTATGTACGTAAGTACCTGTATAATGAGGCAAAAAAAAATGTTGGTCAAAGGATCTTGGGACGTCTAATTCTCTCGGTGGAGTTACCTCTCGAAAGTACCCTCGTAATTTCATATAAGGAATCCCCGGGCGAAACTGACGACTTGCTCGACGATAGCCGCTCCAATAACTTATAGAGCATCACTACTCGCGTCCAGACGCGAGATACAGCTCTGAAAGTACATTATAATCACTTCCGGCTGACCACACGTACCTACATATATATGTATAAGAACGAGGGGGGCGAGAGGGAGGCGTTAGAGGTGAGGGGCAAAAGCAGCGCTATATATTATACAGGAGTAACGTAATGTGTATACAACAGAGGCAGTGGCGGTCTCGGTCCAGCGAGCCCAGGGTCAACAGCACCTCTGAATTCACACCGCAACTTGGACGTGCAATCGTACTCGTGGGTATATATATNCTGGCTGCACTCGACTGTGCGTGTATATGTGTATGACGTACGATTATTGTGCTCCGTATACATATAGAGAAAACGAGAGGAGGAGTAAAGGGGACGGGGGAGCTCGGTCAAGCAGCAGTGCACATATTGACTCGGTGCATTTCATTCACACACAGGAGAAATATATATATAGACCATATAGGTAGCAGTTGGATGGTGGATCGGACCGGGAGACCTGCGCTCGCGAGCACGCATGGTATAAGCAGCAAATAATAAAACTGCCGGCCCGCGGCCGTGTACAGTTAGTTGCGGAATTAATCGACGGGAAGAAGGTCTAGGGAGGAAGAATCGAGAGATACAGAGAAATGGAGGCTCCGTTTTGCTTTGCTCTTATGTAATTTATATATTATATGCATGCTGGGCAAAGAAGACTAGTATTTTCTAATTCTTTGGGGGATATAAGGGGTGGTTTGAGCAGGTTAACTCTTTTTAATTCGCGTACAAAAGAAAAGCTCTGGCAAGGACACAGAGTGAGATAAAAAATGGTCGGATTATACAGCTCTCACGCTGCATAGCTGTTTGATGGTCTCCGTTGATGGTGATATGTGGACGTATATTGTCGATTTTTCATGTAAAAACAAAAAAAAAAAAAAATCCAAAGAAGAAGATGAGGTGTTGTACACGCTCCCACGACTGGCTTTGTTTGAGCGACTGTAAATTATATATTCTGCCAAAAAGAAAAATCTTCTCTCTGCAGGGTATTCCACCCCTCGTACCCTCCTCATCGAACAATGCAAATCAAGTGACGTGCCTGTACAATTATATTTCACACACACATTTATGCGGGTCGTTGGATCGATCTTTCATCGTGAAACGTGCCTCGGCAGATTGCCACTGCAAATTTCTACTCCCAAGTTGAATTTCCCAAAAATCCACTCCATAGCCGCCAAATGAGCGCCAACGGCATGGCGCAAACATCCATTATATCCTCACCGTTGACGTGTCGCTATAAACTTTGCGCTCTTACTCTCTCAAAATTGCAAACGTCAGACGTTCAACACCATCATCATCAGTGGAAGCATCACGAGATCACAGTCGACAACTCCTCGTTAACCCTCGGCCCGTCAATCTCTCTCTACATGTACATATGTGTACCAACGTGCCCCTGTTCCACTGCCAATCATGACAAACGATCCTACCCTCCACCCCCACTCTCTCTCTCCATGTGCGCGCAAATCCAATTACCATTTTCCGCGCGCTCACTACGTATCCGGAAGATCGGGCGAACGAACTCGAGCATGGGAATAACGCCCGTTGTATCGGTACGTGTGGCTGATTATAAATTAGACACATCTTGAGCAGCGGTATACAATACAAATATAATGACTTCCGAAAAGTTGCATAAAGAATAGAGGTATCTTTGCCCACCTTTCCGAGTATCCAATCTGCACTTGCATTACCTACGCTGAAGTGTCAAAATAGCAGTATATACATAGCCGAGCTTTTATTTTATGTATAATGTACGCGTGACATGATTTATGTTCGTTGCACGTGATTTATATATATATATATATACTACGCTCCCACGGCGTGGACCTTTTATCGCTCTTGGACACGCGCGCACGTATACATGACAGTTCTCTCTTTCTTCCGCTGACACTGCGCTACACGATAGGTGTACGTACATATATACCTATACTGGCTCGTTCGCCCGATTATTGTAATTGAAGCGAATTATGAGGGTGATCGTCGTTGTCGTCTTATTTTATATAGTATACGTATACATAGGTATTGTTTACACAGAGTCTTGATTATGGGCGATACGTAGATACAGAGGATGCCCATGCATACCTAACGATGAGTGTCATCGTGTCTGTATATTAGGTGTATACGTAATGTGAGTATCTTGGTTTCTATGAGCGATATTTCTAAAAGTATACGCGTACCGATGATCAGATGGGCGGATGATTGCGATGGTCGTGATTGAAAAGTCCTCGTACACGCGCTTGTACTTGTACGCAATTACGCGAACGATGGGTGGATGGATTCGATTTGACTGTGTATTTTGTATAAAAATGCTCCAAAAGTTTGGCGTAAAATTGAATACGTGTGCCGATGTGGCGTCGGGTCGTTGATCGAACCGATTTTCGGCTGGTTTCTGGTGTTGGCAACTTGAAGGCTTTCGAGTTTTTTTTTAATTTCCGTCCACCTCGTAACCCGATAAATTATTTCAAGCGGAACGGGTGATTGCATCAAGCGGAGAGCATTAAATCAAAGTGACACATCGGTGAAAAACTACCGATCGCTATCCTCGCTCCTTTAACTGTAATTTTTTTTTTTTCCTTCCTACCAATCTATCCGGTCCTCTATACGTCTATGTATAATTTACAAAAGTCCTCTGGTCGTTCCTAATTACGATTGTCTTTATCTTTTTTTTTTCCAGAGCAACACATATACGATATACCTATAGGCCACAGCCGCGAGCGAGTGTGCCGAAGGCTCGAGGCTCTTAACGGCTCGTGAATCCCGAGTTATGCCGATCTCGATCCGTTAGACCGCGCGCGCGCGCTGAAGTTTCATTCCGAGCAAACACGACAGGTGATCACGAACATATACGTATATACATGCATGTATAGCCACTACGTTTACTTGGTCGCTGTTGCTTGTATACCCTGTACTATACTCTCGCTGTGTATAGATTTATAGGTGTACGCGTGGCTTTTTTTCTTCTCTTTCTTCTTTCTCTCGTTGTTTGTATGTATACTCGGTTAATCGATAAGTGGCGCGATTTATTCCCACGTCGGGGATACGGACTTTTTCGTTACGTCAGAAAGTATAATATACGCGCGCGTAATGATTATTTAATCGTTGGGCATGATTGGTGATTCTTAGCGGTTCGGAAGGATACACCGATTTGCCGATTGGACCGGATTTCACGGAAATTTATTTTTGGACGTTTATTTTTTAATCGCAGGAGTACAAGGTTACATACCCATAACGCGAAGGGCCGTTTTGTATCTACCGAATAGGAATGCATTCGACGTCGACGCGTGGCATGTTTTCCAATTGATGTGTTAGACAAGTCCTAAACAAACAAGCTGCCAATCAAGTTGGGACCGAAAATAACCCAATTGATCGAACCAACAACATCCATCCATAGACGTACAGCTTCTTCCTCTTATGCTATGGCCATTATTATTGATAGAACTAGATGTATGTTTTTTTTTTTTTTTTTTTTAAATCATTCGAGTGTCCGTCCATCACTATGCACTTGGGTGCATAAAAGGGGGACAGGCACGCACGCACATGTGCATACAGATTTGGCTCGAGGGTTTCGTTCGAGTCAACGAGCGTAAATCAGTTATCCTAACTGGAAATCCGGGGGCTAGGAGTGTAATTGCACAGTGCAAAGTCAAACAGCGGCCCTGGATGCAGACTTGACGGATTATCGATAGGGGATGAGGACCAAGAGACATGCACACAGAGACCGAGTATGGAGCCATATAGGAGTTGCTTGTACTATTCATTACACGAGTTCGTTTGCTCTTCCTCCCATGTACCTACTCTGCAGCCTTTCTTCTATCTCTCTCTCTCTCTCTCTCTGGCTGCACTCGACTGTGCGTGTATATGTGTATGACGTACGATTATTGTGCTCCGTATACATATAGAGAAAACGAGAGGAGGAGTAAAGGGGACGGGGGAGCTCGGTCAAGCAGCAGTGCACATATTGACTCGGTGCATTTCATTCACACACAGGAGAACTATTAAAATTGATCGAGTGTAAATTGTGATTCTGCCAGGTTTTACATCATACATTCATGCGTCCAAGCTGGCTAAATTTTTTTTTTTTTTCCTCTAGTACCACTGTACCAAACTGTAATTCGAATGGATGGAAAAGTATGCCGGTAACACTTATCGTGAGTATTTTTTGTTATTTTAGCTAGAGAATTCACACACGTATGTAAGAGCTTTCGAGGTGGAAAACGATGTAGAAGCCGTACATTAGACGCATTTATTGCACGACATCGTGCCTTGCGATAAAACCGTGTGCATTTGTATTACAAACGGTATGCGGGGCAGCTTAACGCATAAAGATCCAAGAGGAGTGGGCCAGAAAAAGCCATGCGTTTTCACTACCAACAACCTTTCATTCGAAGCCCAGCCCTGCGAGCTTTTTTCGAGGCCAAGTAAGTTCATCCTGCAGCGAGCTTTCCTGAAAAGTACTTGCGTCGTGCTACAAGCGCATGGCAAAGTACGGGGATTTATTGCAATAAGCGTTGCCCATTTGAAAAGTTACAAAAAAAACAACTTTTCTGTAACATGAGCGGCTTTTAATAAGTATATACGACACGCGCTCCCAACCAGAATCACTTGAGTCGATCGCTTCCTAAACTACCCCCGTGAGGATTGGATTACCAATGAGGCAGCTGCTAAAATATTGCAAATTCATACGCAAGCGCTAATTGTATCTACACTGAAAACAAAAAGTTATGCAATTTTAAGATGTTGCTCTTACGCGGAAACGACAGTATTTTGCCACATGCAGTGCCCATTACATCCAGCGAAAACTGCTTAAGTTTCTTGTAATTTCGAGCACAGCATGCAGAAACTGACTTTTTTTTTTCTCGGTGGAAGCGATGCATCAAAGCTTGTCAGCTGCCGGGTACAAATTACAAGCGAATCGCTCGAACGAACTGGTGTATATAAGTAAAAGAGCACAACTTGTATACGTCGTACAGTAATTGTTTCGAAAAACTATCAGCTAGGGGTACACCGAGGTGTACGTGTGTATATAACTAACCCGGCCAGGGTGACTATGTAACTAACTCGTTTCGTGCACGCATGTCACTATATGTAGTATAGGCGTATGTTGGATAAAAATGTAGGAAAAAATGAAAACTAGTTGCCAACAACCACGTTTCTTCCACATTTCATATCTATTTCCAATGAACCACTCAAATGTAACACGATATTTTTTTTCCCAGGTATGATGCTGGTAACGTATTAAACATCAAAACGGTATAGTTTTTTTTACATTTCCATAGGCGAACAAAAAAAGGATTTTTAATAAAACTTTGTATGTTTCGTGAGTTATCAACATGCCTCCAAGTGCGTATGGATTCGTATACTAAAGTGTGCTGCGCTTGCTATCGCGCGTGTATTCGTTAATTATTATAAAACAGTTCTTATTTACAGCATGAATTTTGATCCAAGTCTCATTATCCTCCTTTTTTCTATTCTCCTGCAAATAATTAAAAAAAAAATAATAATAATTTCCTCTGCGGAATCATTGGTTCGATGTTGCAGATTTATTTTTTGGCATATAGTGCCTTTTTTTCATTACTTAATACTTTGGCGAAAGGTTCAATTGGATTTGGATTCGTTTAGAAAAGCCAAGAAGAATGTGCCAAAAAAAAAAAAAAACCATTGTTGCCGACAAATAGTTTACGCAGATAAACTCCAACAAGCGCCTCTATATTGTGTGGAGAAACACCCCTTGCTGATACATGCAGTCGCGGAAGCAAAGGGTGTTAGTAGTCTATACATGTATAGCATTTGCAGCGTGTTTAATATGGGTATATACATATACGTGCGTAAAAAAGAGAAAGCGCGCGGCCCGCGGCGATAATGACCTTTCGCTCGCGAATGTATGTATATTATATACTACACCGTGTACTCATGTCCTCCACCTCTTTGGATGGTGTAGAAGCGTGTAATGCGGACGCTGCACTCGCTGGACTGTATACACGTGACCTCGACCTCGGCCTCACCTCCATACCTACTTCCCTTTCTCACGTCTCGCGTCAAACGCCCCCGTATACAACACAACGAAAGCGACGAACCTCGCGTACACCTACCCGTGCATACGTATACCTCTCGTTATGGGTCATTATGGCGACGGTCCACTAAGAATAGGTCAGAGTTTCTCCGTCTCTGGTACAATTAATACATTACAAGTACGAAGAGGGGCGTGTATGTATATTTTTTCCAGTGGTAACCTTTACTTATACATTCAAATTTATTTATGCCTATATATACGTGGTGTATACTTTAGCCTTCACTTTTGAAAGGCACGGCGAGGTAGGGTTTCCATCCTCCTATCGGCGAAATTAATAGGTGAAAGGTAACATTACGCGCTTTACGGGCCTTTGCTTAACTCGAGATTATTAATTTACACTTGGCTTGTGTTTTGATCCCCACCCCCCACCCTCGGGTCTAACTTTAATTGGTTCTTGACTGTGGGGCTCAAAAAAAGTTTCTTCCATACGTGCAAGCATGTATCTTATACACATACATGGTGGGAATCTAGTTCACTGAGTAGAGCGTAATTATACCCGCATTCCTACATGTATATGGTCCGTTTTTGCCAACAAGTGCTTTTTGTGCCGAAAAATCTTGAAACTGTCGATTCGTGGCTTATCTTTTTTGTTATTTAATTATTATTAATAGTATCATCAACAGATTTCAACTAACGGTATGTACTATCAACACTGGTTCCTTTAATTAAACGGCCAAAACATGAGTGCTGTGAAATAAATACATTAGATTTATACGACGGAGGAGTCGAGCTACCATGGCACTTGTAAAAATACTTAACTTCCCCATACTATACATACACATCAGAGTGACAGTAACTGTTGAAACAGTTCAAAAGAATAAAATATTACTCGTAGGTAGGTGTTCTAAACTCCCCTTAAAGGGAGAGAAAAAATTTGTATCGAGAAAAAATATTCGCAACTGTAAAATCTTTAATGCGTATACACGATATTCGGCAAAAATGAGTTTAAAAAAAGGCGAACACAGCAAGTATACACAGAGACGCAGTCTAGCGAATTTGTATGATAATCCCAGTGTCCCATTGTTTGCGGGTTCACGTGTTTGCAGGGCAGTCGGTGTATGTTGGTATGTTCTCATGCAAAGCCACTATACTCCGAGTGTGTATTGTATACCTACGTGAGACGATTTCCGAAATTCGCTCGAAATAGTAGACCACCACCAACCGGGTCGTATACAGAACAAAAGAAGCGCGACCTTGCGACCACGTAAAAATTCCGGTGAGCCCGTCTGACGTTCACGCGCCAGTTCTACTTCACCTACATTTCCGTGGTGCCAGTCTTGCGCGGAATCGAGCACGTCACGATGAATTACACGCTCGGTGGATGGTTACTTAAAAAAAATAGAAAAAAAGAGAGGAGGAGTAAAGGGGACGGGGGAGCTCGGTCAAGCAGCAGTGCACATATTGACTCGGTGCATTTCATTCACACACAGGAGAACTATTAAAATTGATCGAGTGTAAATTGTGATTCTGCCAGGTTTTACATCATACATTCATGCGTCCAAGCTGGCTAAATTTTTTTTTTTTTTCCTCTAGTACCACTGTACCAAACTGTAATTCGAATGGATGGAAAAGTATGCCGGTAACACTTATCGTGAGTATTTTTTGTTATTTTAGCTAGAGAATTCACACACGTATGTAAGAGCTTTCGAGGTGGAAAACGATGTAGAAGCCGTACATTAGACGCATTTATTGCACGACATCGTGCCTTGCGATAAAACCGTGTGCATTTGTATTACAAACGGTATGCGGGGCAGCTTAACGCATAAAGATCCAAGAGGAGTGGGCCAGAAAAAGCCATGCGTTTTCACTACCAACAACCTTTCATTCGAAGCCCAGCCCTGCGAGCTTTTTTCGAGGCCAAGTAAGTTCATCCTGCAGCGAGCTTTCCTGAAAAGTACTTGCGTCGTGCTACAAGCGCATGGCAAAGTACGGGGATTTATTGCAATAAGCGTTGCCCATTTGAAAAGTTACAAAAAAAACAACTTTTCTGTAACATGAGCGGCTTTTAATAAGTATATACGACACGCGCTCCCAACCAGAATCACTTGAGTCGATCGCTTCCTAAACTACCCCCGTGAGGATTGGATTACCAATGAGGCAGCTGCTAAAATATTGCAAATTCATACGCAAGCGCTAATTGTATCTACACTGAAAACAAAAAGTTATGCAATTTTAAGATGTTGCTCTTACGCGGAAACGACAGTATTTTGCCACATGCAGTGCCCATTACATCCAGCGAAAACTGCTTAAGTTTCTTGTAATTTCGAGCACAGCATGCAGAAACTGACTTTTTTTTTTCTCGGTGGAAGCGATGCATCAAAGCTTGTCAGCTGCCGGGTACAAATTACAAGCGAATCGCTCGAACGAACTGGTGTATATAAGTAAAAGAGCACAACTTGTATACGTCGTACAGTAATTGTTTCGAAAAACTATCAGCTAGGGGTACACCGAGGTGTACGTGTGTATATAACTAACCCGGCCAGGGTGACTATGTAACTAACTCGTTTCGTGCACGCATGTCACTATATGTAGTATAGGCGTATGTTGGATAAAAATGTAGGAAAAAATGAAAACTAGTTGCCAACAACCACGTTTCTTCCACATTTCATATCTATTTCCAATGAACCACTCAAATGTAACACGATATTTTTTTTCCCAGGTATGATGCTGGTAACGTATTAAACATCAAAACGGTATAGTTTTTTTTACATTTCCATAGGCGAACAAAAAAAGGATTTTTAATAAAACTTTGTATGTTTCGTGAGTTATCAACATGCCTCCAAGTGCGTATGGATTCGTATACTAAAGTGTGCTGCGCTTGCTATCGCGCGTGTATTCGTTAATTATTATAAAACAGTTCTTATTTACAGCATGAATTTTGATCCAAGTCTCATTATCCTCCTTTTTTCTATTCTCCTGCAAATAATTAAAAAAAAAATAATAATAATTTCCTCTGCGGAATCATTGGTTCGATGTTGCAGATTTATTTTTTGGCATATAGTGCCTTTTTTTCATTACTTAATACTTTGGCGAAAGGTTCAATTGGATTTGGATTCGTTTAGAAAAGCCAAGAAGAATGTGCCAAAAAAAAAAAAAAACCATTGTTGCCGACAAATAGTTTACGCAGATAAACTCCAACAAGCGCCTCTATATTGTGTGGAGAAACACCCCTTGCTGATACATGCAGTCGCGGAAGCAAAGGGTGTTAGTAGTCTATACATGTATAGCATTTGCAGCGTGTTTAATATGGGTATATACATATACGTGCGTAAAAAAGAGAAAGCGCGCGGCCCGCGGCGATAATGACCTTTCGCTCGCGAATGTATGTATATTATATACTACACCGTGTACTCATGTCCTCCACCTCTTTGGATGGTGTAGAAGCGTGTAATGCGGACGCTGCACTCGCTGGACTGTATACACGTGACCTCGACCTCGGCCTCACCTCCATACCTACTTCCCTTTCTCACGTCTCGCGTCAAACGCCCCCGTATACAACACAACGAAAGCGACGAACCTCGCGTACACCTACCCGTGCATACGTATACCTCTCGTTATGGGTCATTATGGCGACGGTCCACTAAGAATAGGTCAGAGTTTCTCCGTCTCTGGTACAATTAATACATTACAAGTACGAAGAGGGGCGTGTATGTATATTTTTTCCAGTGGTAACCTTTACTTATACATTCAAATTTATTTATGCCTATATATACGTGGTGTATACTTTAGCCTTCACTTTTGAAAGGCACGGCGAGGTAGGGTTTCCATCCTCCTATCGGCGAAATTAATAGGTGAAAGGTAACATTACGCGCTTTACGGGCCTTTGCTTAACTCGAGATTATTAATTTACACTTGGCTTGTGTTTTGATCCCCACCCCCCACCCTCGGGTCTAACTTTAATTGGTTCTTGACTGTGGGGCTCAAAAAAAGTTTCTTCCATACGTGCAAGCATGTATCTTATACACATACATGGTGGGAATCTAGTTCACTGAGTAGAGCGTAATTATACCCGCATTCCTACATGTATATGGTCCGTTTTTGCCAACAAGTGCTTTTTGTGCCGAAAAATCTTGAAACTGTCGATTCGTGGCTTATCTTTTTTGTTATTTAATTATTATTAATAGTATCATCAACAGATTTCAACTAACGGTATGTACTATCAACACTGGTTCCTTTAATTAAACGGCCAAAACATGAGTGCTGTGAAATAAATACATTAGATTTATACGACGGAGGAGTCGAGCTACCATGGCACTTGTAAAAATACTTAACTTCCCCATACTATACATACACATCAGAGTGACAGTAACTGTTGAAACAGTTCAAAAGAATAAAATATTACTCGTAGGTAGGTGTTCTAAACTCCCCTTAAAGGGAGAGAAAAAATTTGTATCGAGAAAAAATATTCGCAACTGTAAAATCTTTAATGCGTATACACGATATTCGGCAAAAATGAGTTTAAAAAAAGGCGAACACAGCAAGTATACACAGAGACGCAGTCTAGCGAATTTGTATGATAATCCCAGTGTCCCATTGTTTGCGGGTTCACGTGTTTGCAGGGCAGTCGGTGTATGTTGGTATGTTCTCATGCAAAGCCACTATACTCCGAGTGTGTATTGTATACCTACGTGAGACGATTTCCGAAATTCGCTCGAAATAGTAGACCACCACCAACCGGGTCGTATACAGAACAAAAGAAGCGCGACCTTGCGACCACGTAAAAATTCCGGTGAGCCCGTCTGACGTTCACGCGCCAGTTCTACTTCACCTACATTTCCGTGGTGCCACTCTTGCGCCGAATCGAGCACGTCACAATGAATTACACGCTCGGTGGTTGGTTACTTGAAAAAAAAAAAAAAAAAAAAAAAAAAAAAAAAACCGGGAGAACAGAACGCAGTGAGGCGACAATAGATACATTATAGGTACATGGAAGAAGCGCGTAAAAATAAAGGGCGCGCTCGGTCGTTCCACTTCAAATTCAGCAGCCATACAGCGTCCCTCTCTCTGCACCACGCATGTATTGTCTACGTGCATATCCACTCTCTCCGACTGGGTCTCGGGGTCAGCAAAAGTAAGCCAGCATCAACGCCAGTAGCGATCAAGCAACAGTATCAAATCGGCGATTGAGCTCGCCAAGCCATACCGATTTTCGATCTGTGTGTGCCCCCACGGCTTGGGAAAAATCGCTCGGCGTTTTACGCATACAATATCCGGTGTCTCCTTGCATGCGTGGGTATTTGTGTGCTCGCGGGTACCGGTCTGTTGCTTGGCCCACGTGGAAAATCGGTATAGCTGAACATACATTTTATGGCTACGTGTATCTCGCGCGTGGGTGGGAGTCTGAAAAATCTGTGAGGGGGGAGCGATAGAAAAAAGTTGACGACTCAATCTCGGATTGGTCGTCTTGTAGGTGCGCCTTTCCTTGAAAAAGGGGAGCAAGCAGTGCTCGGTGACAGGTAGCTTAGTCTCGTTTTCACCCGGAGAGAAATCCCTGCGCGACCATCGCATCGGTACTCGTAAGAGGTGCACACATGGTTGTTAACACACATCGGCTAGCCATCAATTACGCATATCCCTCAATTCACACACATTTATGTACATTGACTGCTTAGAGCACACATATATTGGATTACACGCGCTTTTCTCCTCCTCCTCCTTGTATACATATATAGCACCATCTAATACGTGGCTCTTACCCACCTGTGGTCGGTATATGACATCGCGTTCGGGCGCTCCTATTACTCTCTCTCTCTTTTCTTTTTTCTTTCTTATCTGTATATTATGTGGACCACACGTTTATGCGACAAGTTGATCAGAAATCGCCTTGTCGGTGACCGTACCTACGTTTATCGGATTTTTTCCACACACTCGCAACACATCGAATGCTCGATTGAATATTTATTTACTGCCTGTACGAAAAAGAAAAAATTATCAGACAACACATCAACACTGGTATTTGAAATGATTTTACGTTAACTGTTGCTCGATTAATCGATCTCCGTGATCGGCCAAGCGCTCTTACTCAATGTAATCGTAATCTCGCCCTGAACTCCACTTGGTTCCAGCGAATAAATTCTTTTTCCTCGTTCATGTATCGGGCGTTTCGTTGACCATACGTATAACGTATCCTAAGGTACCGATAGATCGCCTCTGGCAGTCCTATTCGTGTCAATTTGCCGTCGCACAGCACAAAACCCAAGCAATTAAAACCGCGGCGGATAATTGCTCTATTTAGGCCTCTCGACGCGCTTCTTGCCTCTCCTCGGCTAATTGAGCAATCGTCACGATTTTCTCTCGCCCGACATAGTCCACCGAGTAGCGGCTTACTTCTGTTTTTTCTTTTATTTATTTATTTTTTTNTTTTTTTTTTTTTTTTTTTTTTTTTTTTTTTTTTTTTTTTTTAATGTGTGTGCGTGCGTTTCCGTCGTCATCTGCTGCTACGAGCGCTTGCGTGCAACCCCTCCGAGACGAAATCTTCAAAGACGACGATGTGTCTCGGAGAAACGGGGACGGCGACCCGCATCGGACGCACCTTATGTGCGTATATTGGACCCAAAGAAGAAGAAGGAAAAATATACATCATCGCGTCTCGCACCCTCGGATTTTCCCATAAGGAATCGCTCCTCGCCGGTGGAGAGGGAATCATCGATCCTTCAAAAAGTCCGCCCCGAGTGAAAGGAGCCTATATTATAGGAACGAGATCCTTACATACGTACATATGTATATATATGTGTGTGTGTGTGTGTGTCTATGGGGCGAGATTTGCGTGACGTCTCGAAGCTATAATACGTTGCGCACGTGATGGTCATGGGGCGCGGGGTGGGAATAATCCGGTGGACTGGATGTACTATATCGCAGGTACACCTTTCCATCTTCCTCGACTCACCCGGGGAGTTTTCAACAGGTACCAATGTACCATGAACACACATGCGTTCTCGAGAAATAGAGGGAGAGAAGGGGGGGGGGCCATACCTCTCGGGACACACATAACAGGTTAAACAGGTTTGTGGGCGTCCCGAGTAGCAGCTACTACCTGCCCCCCCCTCTCTCCCTGCCTCTCCACCCTCTAGTCCCCGTATATGCTTCTGATTCTCCGGATCTTCTCCTTCTCGTGGCGGAAGGGAGCGATGGTCTTGGAAAAAAAAAAAAAATCGAGTAGGAGGAGCAGGAGGGACGGAAAAAAAATGAGAGAGAGAGGCAAGGAAGAAAAAAAAAATATATGTACGGGAGATCAACCTCGTTTCATCTCTCCCTATATATACATGTATATACTCTCGTTGTGAACGCGATGGACAGGCAGGAAAAGAAGAAGCCGAGCCCACATACTTATATGTATATATATATATATATGTGTGTGTGTGCGGATGGCGAAGCGGAGGCGCAGCTAAATAGCGCGCTTTATTATTGTAGTTCTCGAGTATAGCTCTTTGGTCCGCGTGAAAATATATTCCGGTGGGCGTCGGCCGAGACCTCATGGCTTTTTTTACCCATACCTGCCCTTTATGTGTATATAAAATCCTGCCGCGTGATTAATGCCGTGCTCCTATCCCTCACGTGAACATACTGCACACGTATACTTCGGCTTGGGACTCGCTTCGTTAGACTAGATACATTTTTGGCTCTCGAGGAAGTCACCAACCCCCGCACGGACTATTTTTAACCTTCTTTTCTTTTATTTATTTTTTTTTTTTTTTTTATTTTACTTGCAAGTGTCTGGACGATCGTTACCAAGGTTGGACGACGTGCTGACGACACCGATATGCTGGACTCGGCGTTGGAAATCGTCTCGTTTTGCAGTCGAAGGAGCCTCGTTTTGCTGGAAAAATTGAAAAACAATACCTCTCAATCGCAGTTGAGTATTGCCGGCTCTCTTCGGGTGCACATGTTGTACACAGAGGACGAGAGAAAGAGAGACTAATCGGCGCGATCATTCATGAATCGTTCAAAAAGCCATTTCAGAGATGGAGAGTGACGAAGCGCTTTGCTTTCAAAATATTATATACGTATAGGTGTATACATTGAGGTGGCCTTACACGTGAGGATATTTGACGTGCCGCTCATCTAAATCCCTTTTATCATGTACGACGGTACGATTCAATGCATCTTGTATGTACATAAATTGTCATGACGCGAGTTATGGGTGCAACAAAAAAGAAACAATTTCAGGGTCCACCCGTGGATTGGATTTCCTTCTTGGAATGAAAGTTTGATTGTAGGAAAACGCACCAAGTTATAATTGGGGAAGCGTCAGAGCTGTCGGGAGGAGTGACGTTTGCTCTTTCTGCTTGGACTTTCACAAGTTAATCGTTTGTAATTTTCAAAAATAAGGTATCAGCTGGTATGGATGTAATTTCCTGTTGGCAAACAAAATAATAAGATCGAAGCCCTTTACCCTAGTTTCGCCTCTTAGCGCACTTTCAATCTGATTGCCGGTATGGAATAACACTGGTGCACATTATACAATGCGAGAAGCTAATAGAATAACACTGGTATTGTCCACGTGCAACCAACAAAGGGACAATGCAAGGGTCGTGACATCCTCGTTGCTGTTATATCCAACAACTCCACAGTTATCCGCAGGTATATACCCACAGCTTCCGCACGAGCTTTGAGAATCGCTTTCAAACTTTATCTTAATGCGTCGTTTGATCCCAGGTGGAGAGCTTGCATGAACTCCTTGCCAGAGTTTCGTAAAAGTGCACAATAGGCAGGAAGTACCACAGCTCCAAAGTCACATGATCCAAATAAGGGTAGTTTTTAAGATCGGAATATGGGAGTAAAAACATCTCGTGCGATAAACAATGGAAGGCTTAGCGAATGCCAGTCAGCACAGCTGCGGTCGTACATACACGATGGATATGGAGGAGCGGGAAGTGATGTGTGAAAAGCACGGGGTGTGTAGGTACTCGGCCAGGCCATCTGAAAGGCTTTCATTCCGAACGAGGAATTCAGCCCGGCTGATTGGACGATGAGTCGCGCCAACGAGGTAATTGCGCCCCATTGCACGCACCGGCGCGCAGCGTGAATAAATCGGAGACGCGCGCGCGCGCAACTACTGTACGTTTGCGAGAGGGTCAATGGGTTATATTGCACGTGGAGGATTAAATGTGAACTTATGTAAGTATATATATTATATTAGCTCAAGTATCGGGGAATTGAAAACTAATGGGTGATGGATCGGTAAGTAATGCGATCGACGTGTACCGATTTTCCAAAAAGGCAACCTCTTTTTTTCCCCCCCTTCACCCGTGATATGAATATTATCGTCGGTGCGGTGCGCGCGTCCGTACGCGTGATTTATGATATTCATACCCGATTCGTCTCTATTAGGAGCGCTCGCTCGCGTACATAAAACCAGTTCTCGTTGGCTCACGAGTTCACATGTGCACATGGGACACGGACGAGCCTCTCACGTTATACACGTGCTAATGGACCAACGGAGACAAGTATAATATGCATGTATAAATCAACGAAGCACCCTTTTTTCGGCCTCGCCGTGTGTAAACGACGTCATAAAACAGACGCAGATTGACAGGGGGTGATGGTAAAAAGTCTTAATTACCATTGTTGTTTGCGAGAGTCGCGTTAACGTGGATACATATGATACACATGTTTGATGTGCATGCGTATCGCGCGAGATAGATCTGCAACGCAAACCAATGCAACGTGCACTCTGTGTGAGAGAGAGAGAGAGAGAGGGAATTTCGCGGACAAATGAATCGTTGCATTATGTAAATGGTTCGAGCATCATAGCAGCACAAGCACGCGTGTTATTATGTTACCTCCCTCGTGCCTACTCCCTCTGTTACGTTGCGCGAGTCCGACGTGAAATCGCTCGGTATTAAAAGGTAATCCCGGTAATGCTTATCGGAGGCGCAGTAGGTATGGCATTAAAACTGTAACACCAGTGTGCGGGGTGCACTGCACGCGATGATGTTCGCGCGTACAACGGTTAAGGGCTCGTTAATATGGAAATTTCTGTTATTTTCGATCTTATTGCGACCGCAGTTTCATTCTTCGACGTTAATAGACGCGAGGAGACTTTTATTTTTTTTTTTCCTTCCTTACTCCCGGTAATTTATCCATGAAATTTGATCGCGGCGTCACAATCGAGAAGCGTATCGGCCGTATACACCGTAGGAATATATGTATTTCCTATGTACGTATGCGAGTATAGAGGGACAGAGACAAAGGTGGGTATGTGGCGTGATTCGAGTGTTTCCGCATAATAATAGAGCCGCAATGTAACAAACGCCGTGTCGGATATCTGTCGGATTTTTTACTCCTGTAACGGTACCATCGACGAGAGAGCAGAAGTAGCCTCTGCTAATATATATCGGTCGGCGTATGTATAATACAGGTACACATACATGCATACATATATAAAGACGTGTCCGCGCGTGTGGACCTGTACGAGGAAGAAAGAAATGGAAAAAAAAAGGAGAGCCGTACACGAGCAGCCAGTACATTACGATCCGATGTCATATGGTGACGCGCGATGAATAATTTACCATTTCCCGTACGGTCCCGTCCCTTTTCCCCCGGCGGTACCATTTCGACGATATTATCTTCGGCTCGCTTGTATACTCTTGCACGCTACCCTCGAGCCTCTCCCCGGTGCAGTTCATATATATATATATATATATATATATTATATTACCACTCACCCTGTGTTCCGAGATAGGTACATTGTTTTTTTTTCTTTCTCCTCCGTGGGTTTCGCCGGACTTTGGCTCTCTCTTGTGTTCTTTGGCTATCTTTTACGCATGACGTTTCTCTCTTGTTATCTCTCTCTCTCTCTCTCTCTCTCTCTTTGTGCTGTAGTCTCATTTCTCGGGTCCAGCTCGTGGATTGTTGCACGAGAAAATTCGATACCGGCCCACAGTGCCATTAACATTCGAGACGAAGTTGAGGTTTTAACGATTCAAATCGCAATCACCGCTATAACTATTCGGTTAATTGAAAAATTTTACGACAAAGGTATACATACGTTTGATTGGGAAAGTCATTCTCTACAGGTGCAGTCGTTGTAGATTTTAACTACCTGCATATACTCCAGTACTCAAAGAATCGTTCTTTTTTTTTTTTTTACGCATACGACACACATATGTCCATCAGTTGCACGATAATACCAATTGACCGGTCGTCAAGTAGTTTACTTCCTTCTTTCCTCGTTCTCTTTCTTGCAAAGATGTATACTCTCTCGTGCATGTGTAAAATCGCGGACCAGGAGAGGTTTTTTCCTATTACAAAGTGAATTGCACTATTTTTTACTCAAGCGACGGATTTAACGGGACACCTTGTTTGAGCTTGAAGGCGTTCTTCGTTGCGTAATCGTATACTGTTGTTCGATTTGCTTTGTTGTACAATTTTTTTCTTTTCTTTTATGTATCGTCAAAACTCACCAGCGACCATCAAGTTTCAGTCGACAGGACTCACTGTACGTAAGTAGTTATACCACTAGCTTCATTAATCAAATGGATGATGAAGAGGAGCAACCGAGCTGCTTGCTGTTACAGAGCGAAAAGTAGTCATGCAAGAAAGTGAAACCTCCATCAATCAAATGGAATTTTTTCGCGATAATTCTGATTAGCCCAAATCAAATTTAATGCACGTCTCACGGTGTAAGTGCATAATGTGCAAAAATTAGGTCACAGAATTGATTGATTGGTTAATCGTGTGGGGCGAGCGATTTTTCGGTTTAACCAATGGTTGATTTTTTATGTATTTGTCCTATCTGACATGCAAAACTGTAGTATTTTGCTTGAATTTAGTAACTTGCAGAGCTTCTGCATTTAAGTAAAGTGTTTATATAGATAAAAAGGTTCGTTCAAGTTTGTTTCAACTTTTAAATATTTTTTGTAATTTTTTTAAAACCTAATTAGTAAAAATAAACAATTTACGTAGATAAAATATACTCTCACGTTTGGATATCCGATTGTATCTGATNTGATATATGCTTGTGCATACACTTGACATGTTAAATAAAAAAAATGGTCCAATAAATACAATGACAAAAGATTCCACTTTTTTCGTTACTTTCCAAATCAAGACGTTATGATCAATGCACTCCTTGATGCGAAGCTCATCTCCTCGATGCAGTTTTTTCAATCTGAAGGTATTCAACTCCAGCTGTCCAGTTATCAGTATAAATAATTCCGTGGGCAAGGTATTGATAGAAACAGTAAACGCGCACCGCGAGGACGGGAGGGATGTGTGTGTGTGTATGTACTTACTCGGGACACGTGAAAGGTGTACACATAAAAAGAGTTTTTTTTCATTATAGTTTTCTTGTTACACTTACTCGTGATCGTAAAATTGCCAACAACAACACGGGCTCAATCAAAGCGTTGGGCATTTTCTCCGACTATAAAACGCCCGAGACGTTCACGACCTCACGCCAACTCGATCGAACGAGAAATCGCGAGAAATCAAGTCACAGAAACACAGATCCACACACAAACGCCTCCTTTTTTTTATAGTTTTGTTTTCAATCCTTTAGGGCATACTCTGTGACTTTGAGTAACGATTGCCCGAGAATCGTGTCACGGAGCTTGGCTTTGGGTGTCAAAGGTATACGTGATGTTTTACGAGAGCCAGTGGTCAACGTGACCTGGCAAACCGTTGTTTTTCCTTGTATACCTTTATGTAATGTATATCCTTATTTTCGCTGTACAATTGACCAAGGAAATGGAGCGTTCAAATGTATTTCCTCGATGCACGATCTTGTACCTATTATGTTTCGATTTTGTGTCAATGGGTGTGACACTTTTTGCTTGAATAATCGTACACTAACTTTGGCTGGTTCCATCAATGCCTTGTAATCTGTACCCTAACTTTTACATAGTAAAACTACGAGCATTAACGGTTATCTGGTCAAAGACAATTTCGCTGGTACATTTGTATATATATATATTCATGTAACCGGTCGTATATGTCATTATTTCGGGTTCTCGTGTGGTAAATGGCGAACGTGAGAAAAACGTATATCGTTAAGAAGATAATACGCGACAAAATGAAGATGTTGAAATAAATAATTGACGACCGGTCGTATTCGGCCGAAACACGGGTACAGGAAACTCATAACGTATCCCAAAGGTTAATTACCGCAATTCGCACGGGCGCTCGAACACGGCGTATGGATGTACACGTGGTACATATATGTATATATAGACATCCGCGAGCTGTTCGCACGTAGACGCGAAAGCACACCAAACTCAAACTACTTACCGTTACAGCCATAAGCTATACGGCGAGGGGAATTGAAATTTACGGTGCTAAATTAATGTAGCCGATAAAAGCCGGTGGCGCCCAGCCCTTGAAAAACTAACGCGGACCATCACCTTGGTGTACTTACAATGAAACGAGGGAGACCACTTATTCCCAATAACCAAATAACGCGCCCAAGTACGCGTATACGTGTAATTTTCAAGTCCTGTAATTTCAACAGCGTCGAAAGTATACCTACGTATCGTAATGTATATAGTATTTTTACGCAACAATAATTATAGCATATCTTGTACAGGAGTACATACATGTATACGTGGTGGCGTTAAATTTTAAGTTTGCAAGTGCAAATATAGTATTATATTTTTATTGTTGCAATTGACAGAAAATTTGCGAGCAAGATACACCTTACATATACTGACGGTGATGGGGAAGCAAGAAGAAGCACATACTCGAGTTTGTTAAAAAATACATCGCTCGTATTAATAATATGCTGTTTGCCGAATTGCGCATTAAAGGGTAAAGGGGAATTACCAGGGTGGAGGGGGGGGTGGAGGTCCAGTGTCAAAATGTACCGTTCAATGGGCACATTTGTGTAGTAATGTACGGTTGTCGAGTCTGCACTGCTCCCAAAGGCTTTCACCGTTAAGTACCTACCGTGGCTTGTGTGTTTTTACTTTTAATTAGTCGTTGTTAGCCACGCACACCACCACCGCAACATCCACATTTTATTTCAGGCATACTCACACAGACGTTCGTTGACGCATGTGCTTAACAACGAGAGGTTTGGAGATAGCGTGTACTTTTGACCACGATGATCTGTGGCGAAAGAGTGGAAATAGTTTTACCGCCACTTGTATAGCACTGGGCGGATAATTAAACTGTTTGGAAAGAAAATTAGGGTATACCGGAGAATGTTCAAACCGAGAGATGAGAAGAGGGATGAGGCTCTGTTTTTCATTCGTTTGAGGGCATGTAAAGCCAATTTCAACACATCGGGTGGTATATGTGTGATATGGAATCCTTTGAAAACTTTGTGGCACTTGCAGATGGAAACAAAAATAATTTGTGAAGAAAAAAAAAAAAAAAATTCGGCCACTTCCTTTCGCGTCTGTGAACCATAGCCGTGACCTTGCAAGCTCATCGAGCCAACGGTTGCTCATAGCCAAGGAATGCGCGTCACAAACGACCAGACGAGCAGATAGAGAGAGAAAAATGTGATTTGAAGTGCGCAGTTGTTAAAGGCGATTGAAGTCAATTGGGTGTAATTGTTCCCATGCAGTACCCGACACAAAGCGCAACTCTGCACAACTGCAGTACAGTATATATATAAACGACGGCCCCAACGGGAGGACGAGAAATTTTTCGCGCCCTTCGACCCACCGCAAAAACTAATCGCACCCGGAAACCACCGCGTGCGTATACATACACACACGAGGGTTAACCGCGCGCCATCACATAAACTCCACCGCGAGCTCCGAATCTCGCACAGTCTAATTCAATTAAATGCCGGGAGATGAGCAAGAACATAATAAATTTTGCACCCCCACCCCCAAAACCCATCTTCACCCTCCCCGATTAAACGTTTTTTTTTTCAGCCGTGCTCGCTTGGTTTCACGTCGTTAAACGACACTCGTTCCTATATGTATACATGTATGTACGAGAAGCAAGCGCGAGCGACTTGTCACCTCTGCACTTGCGCAACGACTTGCACGATTATTTTCTCTCTTCCTCGTACTATCTCTTCTTCTCTCCTTACGTAAAACGTGTGGTTATATAGTATTACAGGACACATGTATTTCCATACACACGGTCCTTTTCATTGTCTCTCTCTCTTGGGCAAGCGCGCATTTAAGCTGCAGTAATTCAGCGCTTATGGGCTCGCTCGTTCTCTTATATATATATTCTCTCGGGGCCCTTTGAGGCTCGTTCTCGGGTGCGAGAGAGGCAGTCCCTGTTATTCTTTGTCGTTCTCTCTTTCGCGGAGCCCCAGCATTCGGCGGGACGAAGAATCGACTGTTAAACGGAGTATAACGGTGCTTTCGAATATATCGACCGCGGACTTGAACTTTTTTCTCCCCCCCTTGGATATAGTGTTGTTTTGTGAGTGCAAGCTTTTTTCTATACTCGTACACATAGGGTGAGTGTACGGTATGGTTGGACGCGGGCAGTATAGGCACGTTTGTTGATTTTTCTGGGAAAATACCAATGAATCGTCACTATCGGTTTCATTCCTACGAGTCGGTAATCATGTAAATTCACTCAGAGGCACGTAACGAGGCTCGCTGTGTATATTTATCAACGGACCGATGAGAACCGAAAACCCTTCGGTCGGCCCTGCCATGTGGGCTCTTTGTTTTCACAGGCAATGGGACCCGTGCGCAACACGAGAGACCCACACGTCGTAATTAAATATTCATCCGTCCGTCGAGGCTGGCAATACGGGCTCTCGCATCCGATGCACGCGCCATACATGCACTTTTTCCTGACGTGAAGAGGGAGGGGAGCCCCGCGGTACAATGACGATGCTGGTTGATGCTCGCGTGCGTTGATCCGATGATTGTTTGGAATTGATGGATCCCCTCGATCCCGCCGACATGTAGTTTCTGTTTGCGCGGGTGGGTGTCGAGTATTTGCTTCGCGGTGATTAATTGTTTGATAATTCATGGCTTGTACCATGAAATATTCAGACGCGCTATTGTTGTACGTTGATCGGTGGTACAATGGCTTCATTGGGTAACTGTTACGATGGCGTTTCAGGCGGGGAAAAATTAAGTAGTGAGCGAGCGAATGGTAGTAATGTCGGCCTGCACGTGTGTACAAATAGTGTAACGAGACTATTTTGCCGGACGGCAAAAACGCGCACGAGACGTACGTGCACGCAAACGGAGAAAAGACTCGAGCAGGGCGTATATGTGCCGATCTACCCATGGGGAGGAGTGTAAGGAGGAAAAAAAAAAAAAAAAAAACTGTCGGTTGACGTGCGAGTGTCGGAGCGGCGAGCGATTAAAGTCGCATTATGCGCGAACGCGCACCGCGAGGACGGGAGGGATGTGTGTGTGTGTATGTACTTACTCGGGACACGTGAAAGGTGTACACATAAAAAGAGGGCGAGTCTTTTTGACGAAATTACCGCTCCCCGCGAGAAAGTAAACTACTTCCTGTTGGCTCGTTTTTTGTGTGCTTTGCTGATGCCGCGCCAGCCTCACTCGTGCCGATAATCACGGCCAGCGCTATTTTGCCGCTAATAGCGCACTGAAGTGCTTTTTCACTATTCCGCGTCTCAATACGCGCGTACTTTAAATAACCTGCTACTCTCGTTATTCACGAGGTGCCGGGGGTTGCAAGTTGCCACACGTCGCTATTAGGATAATCGTTCTAATGTTGCTTGCAAAGTTTATTAAATGCGTAACGAGCATGTTTCGTTGCGATTCCCACGGTATCCTTCGATCGCAAGCTCCCCAATGTTACGCGTCACATGAGTACATGTAGTATATTATAGAGAAGCGCGCGTGAGATGAATGAAAATTTGAGAAAAAAAAAGACTCACCTTGGACGCAGCACAGCACGAGAATGCCGATCGCCAAATAGGACCTCATCTTGGATGCGCCGGGTGGATCAGTCGTTGACCGGTTTTCCAAAGCACCCCCGGCCCCACGGGGGCTACCGATACCTTAGGGTGGCTCGTGCGCCGCAAAAGCGACCTCCTGTTTTTCCTCTTGCGAGAAATTGTATGCCAAATTTCCACGAGGATGGAGGGAAAAAACAAAAAAAAAAAAAAAACCAATCAACCGATCACAGAGTGAACGACGCGTCAAAGGCCGGGCAGAGTGCAGGCGAGCGGAAGCTGCAGATTCGTCTCGACGATGTACGCACGAGTTATCTGATGCTGTTTGCGCCGGGTGTAGGAAGATGCCGTGTAACCAAGTAGGCGTGTATCAGTACGTGTATATTGGAGCGGTAAACGAGCGAGGGAGGTCGTAGTGCGGTTTATACAGCAGAGGCCGGACGGGGCTCTCTGGCGTGGAGGCGGCCGCGAGAGAGCCAGTCGGTTCGTCGACTGAGGAGACGCGCGGAACAAGAGCACACGCCAGCTAGCCGGTCTGTGATATTAAACTATGATCTGGCCGCAGCGGAGGGAGAGAGAGAGAAGGGGATCGAGGAAGAGAGAGAGAGAGAGAGAAAGCAAGTGTGTGCGGAAGGGAGGAAGATGAGAAAAGCTTAGAGCGCGCGTCGCGAGGAAGTTGTCGCGTGTGCGCGCACTCTCTCTGTCTCTTCGGTGTGTATATATGTATGTATCACTTCTGCACTGCGATTCCCGACCTCTTTCGTCCTTCGAGGTCTACGAACGACTGAGACCGTCCGGACGCCGGTGAGCCGGCTATACGCGGCCCGTGTGCTCCCATTTCCAACTCTCTCGCACTTTGTGTGTACGTACGCGCTTCCATATCCATACGCCCGTCCCGTACCACTAAAGTAAGTATTGCCACCACACCAGTGCCATAGCCGCTGGCTGGCCTACTGTCTATGGGTGTATGTGTGTGTGTGTGTGTGTACCTCTCTCTTCTACAATTATATCCTATACGCGATTATTTTTTTCTCTCTCTCTTTTCGCAGATTTGACTGGATCCCTTTGACCATGGAGCCGCAAGATTCTTTCCATTTGTTTAATAAAATATGTCAGAGGCAAACGTATCTGTTTAGGATGAATAACCGGCAGTTCAATAGTTAGCGAACAAGCATTCATTGACTCTTTGAAAGAAAAAAAAAACAGCGACCCTCCAAATTGACCGCCCGATCGTTACAATCTTCCCATACAGAAAATCATTGAAAATCGCATCTGTGGGTACGGTTACTCTAATGATTCAACTTTTTGTGCTTTATCTGTAGTTTTGAATCAGTCTTTTATCGTGCCTCAAACATAGCCAATGTATAAACGAATCAATACGTGATAATGTTTCTACTTGAATTTGGATTATTTAGGCGAGCTTCTATACCATTTAACAATATTGTAACTTGAATCTATCCACTCCAAATTGTCTTGTTAATCTGTAAGATTACAATTCCGTACGTGAAATAATGGTAAACACTATTAACCCTGTAATACGAGTTTTAGCATAATCTATTTAATTGTTAACGTTAGCCGATAGTGTAATAAGCTTGTGCATTTAACAGCTGTTTATGAGGAAATACTAAATTGGAAACTGCAGATTTTTTTGTGACGTACTATCTTAACTTAAAAGAAAGGTTTTCGGTACGGTCTTATGTTTATTCAAATACACTGAATATGATAGTTACTTACTCCACGACAAACGTACATAGTGATTACAAGAAGCTATTCAAAATAAAAAAATATGTATTTAAGCTCTTAAATGGACTTGACGCAATAAACTGACTGTAGAATACGACATTTTTAGTATCTGTAAAGGAAATTTTTAAATAATTAAGTGGTGGATTGAAAACACATTGACTCATAATAGGGTGTTGTTAAAACTAGAGTGAAATGTTCAGTTATTTTACTTTTTCAATGATAACTGTGCTAAGGACACCATCAGAGAAAAACTAATAAGTATAGCTAGGCAAATACTTTGAATCGTACGGTATGCACTCTAATTTATTAAAAATAATTACTCGTATTAATTACCCATAAGAATGTGTTCAAATTTAATTCACACAATCCATGACAAGAAACACTTTGACCTTTTTTATTGCAAGTCATCAATACAATCAAAAGTTTCCTTTCTTGTGGATCCATGGAAATCCAGTCGCTTTTGTAGATGGCATTAGATATTTCTTGACTCTATATGTAAAAAATCATGCATCAAAAAGTTATATAGTATTTTTTATGGATTATTAGAAACAAAAAAACTTACCATCAACATTAATTGATTACCAAACCAACAATATACAAAGAAATACTGCCAAACGAGCAAAGAGAAAACACAAGCTCTTAGGAAATTAGAGCTAAGTAGATTAAACTGCAGACAGAAAATCAGATGTTAAAAAAAGTATACATATTTTTGTAACGTAATAATGTTGCAGAATGGGTTTGTACCTGAGAGGCTTGAAATACGCTTGTACAAGCACTTGACATGTTGAATAAAAAAAATGGTACAATAAATACAATGACAAAAGATTCCACTTTTTTCGTTACTTTCCAAATCAAGACGTTATGATCAATGCACTCCTTGATGCGAAGCTCATCTCCTCGATGCAGTTTTTTCAATCTGAAGGTATTCAACTCCAGCTGTCCAGTTATCAGTATAAATAATTCCGTGGGCAAGGTATTGATTGATACGTTGATTATACAACCATAAACAATTGCTACGTGATAGAGACAGATTATAGGATATAAAACTTTTAGACTTGAATTATCGTAAAATTGGAATCTTTCGATTGGCAAGTTTTGCTTGCTGATTAATTTTAATGCGATATCGTAAAAAAAAACTGTAATGGTGAATAAATTGAAAGACATAAAAAATATAAAGAGCCACTTTGAAGTTTTTGCGTGTTTTGCAAGTATAGCCGCCTCTTCGTCGTTGTTGGCTTTGCAGTATGAAATTTTCAAATCTTGTATTATTTCAAGAATTATATTCCGACGACACAAGAAAGTAACGATTCTGACGCACATGTTCGAGAATGCCATAGCCAAAAACAGTGATTCGGTTAGATTTTCCATGTCACTGTTTTTAAAAACTACGTTCGCAGCTAGTGTAAACGTAAAGTAAAAAATAATTGCTAGCCAAATAAATGGATACACTTTTCTTGCTAGTCCAAGCTTTTTGTTTTCTTCGTACCAGAGTCCAAAAAGTCGTAGAAAGTAAAAATTCAGCTGCAGGACGTCCATTTCGGCTCGAAAATTTTTGTTCTACTGGACAACACAGTTTCGAAGACTGTGTCTAGGTAGGCTGTATATGATAGTTGAATTTTGAAACTAATAATTAAAGTTCACTTAAAACATACAGCAGCTTCTGCAACTATATTTTATTCAGTGAATGAAAGAACGTGCTAATCGATTAAAAGGAGAAATGAAGAATGTGCGTGCACGTATATTATTCGTCTATCATTTATGTCCTGCAGGTAGAATATAATTTTTTGTATCTTGTGGATATGATAGTGAGTGATACTCTATTGTATTTTTTTAGGGTTTACTCAGAATTTGTTGCTTCTACCTATGCTAACTGTATCGTCAATCGATACATTTTTTTCTTGAAGAGATTATACAAATTTAAAAAACATTTCTAATAAAAATTACACACTATGGCATTTAATTATAAACCATCGATTACTGTTTAAAAAATACAACTAAACAATGTGATGAACGATCTTTTTAACTACGTTATGACACATCAGTAATTGGTTTGTAAATAGTTTTAAAAATATTTGAGACTCCTTGATTACAAAATTGTAAAACCTTATAAACTATTGGGACGAATGAATATTACTTTAAAAATATTATTTTTCTTGAAAACTATGTTCAAAACATTATTTCTCAAATTTCATACAGATGGTGAATGTAATTTATACGTTCTGAGCTAAAAAAGTTAGTTTCTTAAAAAAAAATTAAATATCAATAGAGCTAGAGTACAACAATTGAACTTGTATATTTGATCAATTATAATCTTATAGCTGTGGAAAGCATACTCTGTAATTGAGCAACCTGTTATATACAAGTAATAAAAGACCTATCCTTACATCGCCTACGAAAGGAAAAAAGGATCAATTAAACTCGTAAGCGTAGATGTCATTAAAAAGTATCACATTAAAACGTCATTACAATAACAGTGACAGTCACGCGCTTTCTTTATTTCCGTTATCAATAACCATTTTTTCCGATTGTTTAGCATAGTATTCTCTTATTCTCCAAAATTTTAGAGCTACCCAATAGAAGATGCGAATTATATTCAATGATTCTATTGGAACCTTCAAGGCTTGGTCCTCGAAACTGTGACGAATCTTTAGGCTGAAATAAATATTTTGCCATTTAATTTTTACTTTTTGCGACTTTTTAATCCCTGGTATCAAGAAAATGAAGGCGTTGGATTTGAGAATAGAATGTATCATGTTATTGAAACATGGACTATTTTTTATAACGGTTACACTAGCTGCTAAAGTTGATCTAGAGAATAGTGACATTATAAATCCAACGGACTCGCTGTTTTTTGGCCATGTCATTCTTGCATAGTCGTGTCAAGATCGCTAATTTCTTGTGTTATCAGAACATCATGCTCAATATAGTATGATTTATAAAAATTTGGCATTACATAAATAACAACTACGAAAAGACAAATAGAATATCAAACTACATGAGAACATCAAAGTGCCTTCAGCCTTTTTCTACGAGTGTACATAACAGACAATTCACAGCGAACGTTTACTACCTACTCAAGACTTAAAAATTTTATCATGATTGAAGTCTGTGTGTATAAATATACTACAAAGATCTTTTAATTTTTGCAAGATTTTTATGACTGGTAATAAACCTATGCTGTGATACTACTGATAATAACCTGTACGTTAAAATGTGGATATTTAGATGAAAGTGTTACAAGTATTATTTTCCCTCAAGTGTTTCCACTAGAAGTGCTACCATCGTAAATGTACTTTGTATATATTACAGATATACCAATGTACCATCTACTGACATACAAACTAATGGATGGAAACTGATAAAACTTAATAAAAAATCACGATGACGGCAGTAACGGTTAGGATTCGGTATAAATACGGTCATTCTCCCAGTATTCGCCTTACTTAGTTACATGTGTCACTATTTGCTTATAACTCTCTCTCTCTCTCTCTCTCTCTCTCTCTCTCTCTGTTAGATAATTGGCAATACATTTGTGATTAAGCGCATATGCGTTTATTTAAATTATGCGAGTTATCCAGTAAGCTTCCATTGTATACTATATATTGTTATATTACATTTTTGTACATTGATTAGTTGCCATTCGGGTGTTTTCACCCTTGGCATAAATAAATTCGTTTTCAATCAATCAATCTCTTTCATTGCGTACCAGTATATTGTTGCTTGTACATTTACGTAATGTAAAGGTTGGATAAAATTAATTAAAAACAAATTTTTCAGTGTACGAGACTGAAATTCGTTTTCACAATATTTATAAGCAGATATATGATGTATAAAGTAATAAAATGATCGATAACAGTTGTAATTAAACGATACATTCGCGTCACTGCCTACTGTATTCTCGTGTGTATGTGCGTGTGGTACTATACCCCTATGATTTACAATACCTAGGCACGTACATTTTCTCTCGTTTTTTATCTATTAGATAGGGCTTTATAATTATAAACTTACTACATGTTGCTGATGTGTAAAACAAAGAATTCAAGAGTACATACCTGTAAAAAATAATAAATGACGGACATTTTTGATATTTTGCGTAAAAATTCACTTTCTTAAATGGACTCGTTGAAAATCACAATTCTCCCATAAGATCATGTGAATGAGTGTAATTATTATTCTCGAAATTATGGCGAACGTTTTTAACCCAATATTTCAAGTCTTAAAGCTATCTGTTAAACTGTCAACATAAATCAATAGATTTAAAATCAAAGTTTGATTGTTTTTTATTTTTATTATAAGCTCACACATTTAACAGCTGTTTATTTAAAAGTACTATATTGAAAACTTTTTTGTTATACACCTTTGGAACTGAATAGTTATTTACGTAACAAGTGCGGAAAAGACAAATGCAAAAAAGGTTGTACACACACGGTATCTTAGTTCGTTTCTCGCGAGATTTTTGGTGTGTAACCAAATTTTTTCCGGTGTGTGGAAAAACCTTTGCCACGCAACTTTTCCGCACACTGTACGGGGGAATCGATTTTTCACACTAAAAATAGTGCGGAAAACCCCTATTTCCCGCACAGTATTGCGGAATTTTTTTTTTAAATACTACATTACGTAGCTAGGGTGCAAAGTACGATATTGTACGTTTGTGCTAGAGTCGTGTGTATAGATTTTCCTATAGCGGTCCAAATAGTAGTTTTCATGATAGAAACGCGATTACATTCGTGGCTATTTGTCGGTCCAAGCGACTTCTATAAGGTTGTTCCGGTTAGACGGATGTTGCTTATGTGATGGATACTATTTTTTCTACCAAGAGGGTGCAGTGAGCTTCACAATGTCACAAGAAATGGTTCAAGGTAGACAAAAAGTCTTGCATGATGGTTCCTAAAATCTTAAATGAACTTGACGCAGTAAACTTACTGTAGAATATGACATTTTTATCATCTGCAAAATTAATTTATACATAATTAGTTGGTAAATAAGAGATTTTTGAACTAATAATATAGCATTTTATACAAACTAGAGTGCGATGCTAATTCATTTTCCTTACTTTAGGCGTATTTTTTTTTTTTTTTTAAATCTTTGGAGACTTGGCTCATACCAGCCTCGAGTACTTACTCCTTGTGTCTACTCTGGTTATACGCGATTCAGGTGCGAAGAAAATTTTTTCTAATGAGGGTGCAGTAAGCGTCTAACAATTAAAAGACAAGGCCAAAAGCAGGAGAATCATTATTTTTTATTATTTTAAAAATTTTTTTACGATTAAGTAATTGTCATTAACGGTCAATATATTAATAACCTTATCCAAACAAGACTAATAATTATGGTGAGGCAAAAACTTCAAGTGTATGCTATGCACTCTAATTCGCTAAAAATGATTACTCGTATTAATTACCCATAAGAATGTGTTCAAATTTAATTCACACAATCCATGACAAGAAACACTTTGACCTTTTTTATTGCAAGTCATCAATACAATCAAAAGTTTCCTTTCTTGTGGATCCATGGAAATCCAGTCGCTTTTGTAGATGGCATTAGATATTTCTTGACTCTATATGTAAAAAATCATGCATCAAAAAGTTATGTAGTATTTTTTATGGATTATTTAAAACAAAAAAACTTACCATCAACATTAATTGATTACCGAACCAACAGTACATCAAGAAATGCTTCCAGATAATTAAAGAGAAAGCGCAAGTTTTTATGAAATCAGAGCTAAGTAGGTCCACCTACGAGGAAAATCAATTAGTATTAGTAGAAAAAATTTTTTTTTCAGCGTAACAGTGTTATAGTCCATTTTTACACCTTAGAGGCTTGATATATGCTTGTGCATACACTTGACATGTTAAATAAAAAAAATGGTCCAATAAATACAATGACAAAAGATTCCACTTTTTTCGTTACTTTCCAAATCAAGACGTTATGATCAATGCACTCCTTGATGCGAAGCTCATCTCCTCGATGCAGTTTTTTCAATCTGAAGGTATTCAACTCCAGCTGTCCAGTTATCAGTATAAATAATTCCGTGGGCAAGGTATTGATAGAAACAGTAGTTACATAACCATAAATAAATGATATTACATATAGACAAAGTGTAGGATATAAAACTTGAGGACTTGAATTATCGTGAAATTGATATCTCTTGAGTAGTAATTTATCCTTGCTTATTACTTTTGATGCAATATCGTAACAAAAAACTGAAATGGTAAATACATAGAGAATCGTAAACGATATAAAGAGCCACTTTGACGTTTTTGCGTGTTTTGCAAGTATATCCGCCTCTTCGTCGTTGTTGGCTTTACAGTATGGAATTTTCAAATCTTGTACTATTTCAGTAATTATATTCCGACTATATATAAAAGTAACGATCTTGACGCAGACGTTCGAGAATGCCATGGCCAAAAACAGAGACTCAGTTAGATTTTCAATGTCACTTTTTTTTAAAACTACGTTAACAGATAGCGTAAGCGTAAAGTAAAAAATAATCGCTAGCCAAATAAATGGATACACTTTTTTCGTGAATCCAAGATTTTCATTTTTCTCGTACCAAAGACCAGTAATTCGTAAAAAATAAAAATTTAGCGCTAGCACCTCCATTTCGGCCCGAAAACTTTTGTTCTACTAGACAACACAGTTTTAAGAGCTGTGACTTGGTAGGCTGCATGCAATAGTTGAATTTTGAAACTAATAATTAAAGTTCACTTAATACATACAGCAGCTTCTGCAAATATATTTTATTCAGTGAATATAAGAACGTGCTGCTCAAAAATTAGAAAAAAATCATTATAAGCGTAAATGAAGAAAGTGCGTGCTTGAATAATGACAGTCAGTCACGTGTTCCTTGCATGTAGGACGATTCGTTTAAGTACATTTTAATGTCTTATACTTTAAGGACGTTACTTTACTGTTCTCTCATGAAAACATTACAGTTCTACAAATTTTTTCTTTGCCAACTTCATTCTACATCATGAATTTTTTTTTTCAACACGCCTATCAACTATCAATTACGAACCTTGTTGGAAAAATTATTTAGTGGGATTAGGGTTATTAAGATAAATTAGAAACTCCTTATCTGATTTAATGCGTATTTTTTAACATATTGCTTATAAAAATCAATAAATAAACTTCTTGCAATACTTTTTTAACTTGCTTAGTACTCCAGAAAGACATTAATTTAATTTGATGTCTGTTAAAGTACCTATTTGTTATATGTCATTGCTTATTATTAATAAATTACTGCTGAAAGATATGTTGTAAGATCTTTCTCGATGTTAGATAAACAATACTAATAAACTTTTACATTTTGGTATATCAGTAACAAATGTGTAAAAGGTTTAAAATGTAATTTAGAGTCATTTGCTGTAATGTAAAACAAAATTTTGATTTTTTGTAACTTATCATAATAAAAAGCCAATTAATTTGGAAATATTAATATTATTAACAAAAAAAATTAGTTTCTCTAGAAGGAAAAAGATAATAATAGAGCCAGAGTAAACAAACTGAATAATTTGATGCCCCCAAAACTAAACAACAATAAATTAGTCTAGTTAGAATGTGTATCATTAAAAAATATCCTGGCAACATTTCATGTCTTTAAGGAGTGACGAACACGCACATTCTTCATTTTCCGATGTTTATAAAAATTTTTCCTGTTCATTAAATAGCATACTCCTTTTTCTTGTAAACAAAAGGGTTGCTCCCCATACGAGCTGCGACGAAACTGTTATTGTAATTAATTGTGACCTGCAGCCTATGTTTCCACAAACCTCGAAACTTTAACGTCCAATAGAACAAAAACTTTAGACAAAAATGGACGTACTACCGCTGAATTTTCAAGCTTTTTGACTTTCTAGTCTTTGGTACGAGGAAAACGAAAGTTTCGGATTTGCGAAAAAAGTGTACCGGTTCTTTGTACTACCAATTATTTTTTACTTTACTTGTTTTAAAGAACAGTGATATTGAAAATCTAACTGAGGCTTTGTTTTTGGTTATTGTATTCTTGAATATATATTTATGTGTTAAGATCGTAAATTTTTTATACAGTCATAAGAACGTCAGTGAAATCGTAGAAAAATTGAGAAATCCATTGTGTAAAGCCAACAACAAGTAGGAAGCAAAAATGCTGAAAAAACACGTTAAAAATCAAAGCGGCTCTTTACATTTTTTTTGGCTTTCAGTTTATTCACCTTCACAATTTTTTATTACGATATCGCATTAAAATTAATTGACAAGCAAAACTTGCCACTTGAGAGGTACCAATTTTACGACGATTCAAGTCCTCAAGTTTTGTATCCTACATTTTGTTTTTAACTAACAGCGGCACTCTTTTGTATTGTAATAAATGTTTCTATCGATACGATGTCCGCTGGACTATTCATACTGGTAACTGGGCAGCTGGAATTGAATTCCCACAGACTGAAAAAATTGATTCTCGTCGATTCCCAGGCAAGAAAATAATATTGCGATATTTTAGTTATCTTACCAACCGTAAATATATTACTAATATTTCTTCCTCGTGATTTGAAATTAACCAATACTCAGGCAATGGGTAAATTATTGGGGGTCAGGTAAATAATTAAATACACGTTGTGCAGTTTTCTTTCACTAAATTTTTATCATTGCGACGTTTTGCTGGCAAGTAGTGCTAGCCTCCTCAGTGTAAATATTACTTACTTTACCCCCATGTTTTGAATTTGTGTAAAGTATTAATTACTGTAAACATCCTTCACTATCCAACTGCAAAAATGCCCAATGATTTACGAAATATTCGAAAGTGTTACCATCCTATTTTTTTATCTAAAAAGTACCCTATGTGTAATGATTACATTAAGATTTTAAACCACAAAAAAGCACGTCAAGTATTTAAAAGATAAGTAGTTTCCTTTAAATTTTACTCCATTTAATTTGATGGAATTTCACTCATACCAGTCATGGTTCTCAGATTTAAAATCATCAAAGCGGGAATTAATATTATTCATAAAATGATCAAAGGTTTCCTTACTAAAAAATTAATTGTATAGCTGGGCCAGTTGCACTAGGATGTAAAATGCAATAAATATTATTCAACAATAAATTTTCAATAGTCATGTATTTTTAAGTATATACATTTATTTTTTACGTTTCATACATTGGTGTAAAAAAATAATACATTTTATTTCATGCATACGATTGTATATTAAATAAAATTTAAATGTTTCACTCAAACTTTTATTTGTTTATTTTTTCATTAAACTGCAATAAAGTATGTTACATGACTTTCGTCACGCATCAGACAATTTTGTTGTCAATTCCTAGGCCAATAGGAAATAAAACTACTAATGTATATGCCTCGTAATGAAAATTGAAGTTATTTTCAAAGCTTCCAAGTAGATTTTGTAAAACTGATTGATTGTACGGTTTTTAAGAACGTGTGTTGACTTGATGCAATAAACTAATTGTAGTATACGACATTTTTATAATCTGTAAAGTAATGTTATACATTATTACATTAAATCATTATTAAATTTCAGTTTTGATTAAAGAAGAAGAACACACAAGAAAACAAAAATAAAATCTAATAGGAGTATATAATACAAAGTTGTAGAAGCAAAATATTATATAATCTCCATCAATGATTATTAAAAAACACAATTAAAAAACATTCAGTAACAAAATAAATGTTAAAACTATGAACTCCAGTTTTATTAAAACGATTACTTATTACACCTACCCATAAAAACGTATTTAGATTTAGTACACACGTTCCATGAAACGAAATATTTTGACCATTTTTATTGCAAGTCATCAAAAAAAACAAAAGTTTCCTCTCTCGAGGATCCATGGAAATCCATTCGCTTTGGTAGACCGCATAGGATATTTCTTGACTCTAATTTTGAAAAATCATTCAACTTATTTAAAAAAAATTTTTTTTTTGGACTAGAACGAAATAGAAAACTCACCATCCACATTAATTGACTGCCAAACCAACAGTGAGTGAAAACTTGCTGCAAAATAGTTAAAGAAAAAACCCAAATCCAAGTAAAATCAGAGCTGAAGATGTTGAACTGCTCATAAAAGAATGTAATATTAGCCAAATAAAAACTTAAATTTTTCTAAGGAGTGAAAATGTAATTTATTACTTTAGACGCTTGAAACATGCTCGTGCAAATACATAATATACTAAACAAAATAGATGGTATGACAACTCTAATGACTAAAGATTCTACTTTTTTCGTTACTCCCCAAATCAAGACGTTGTGATCGACGCACTCCTTAATGCGAAGCACATCACCACGACTCAATTTTTTGATTCTATAGGCATTTAATTCCAACTGTCCATTAATCACCGAAAATAATCCAGCGGACATGGTTTCGAGAGAAATGTGAATAGCTATGGAATATACGGATACTATGAATTGAAAAAAAGCCGTGGTATATTCAACTTGCAGATTTGAATCATCGTAAAATTGGTAAGTCTTGAGCGGTAAGTGTTCGCTGTTAATTGCCTTTAATCCAAAAGTATAGAATAAGGCTAAGGCGTCGCAGAGAGAGAAAAACATTGTAAATATAAAAAGCCACTTTGACGTTTTTCTGTGTTTTGCCAATATCTTTTTTTCCTTCTCGTTGTTGGCTTTGCAGTATGAAATTTTCAAATCTCGTGCTATTTCAATTATTTTGTCCTTACGACATAAGAAATTAACGATCTTGAAGTACATGTTCAAGTAGGCTGCAGTAAAAAAAAGTGATTCAGTCGTATCACTAATATCACTGTTTTTCACTACAATTTTAGCAACTAATGTTAATATAAAGTAAAAAATAATCGCTAGCACAATGAACCGGTACACTTTTCTTGCACATCCGAAGCTTTCGTTTTCCTCATACCAAAGACCAGACAGTCGTAAGAAGTAAAAATTTAGCGGTAGCACGTCCATTTCGTCCCAAATTTTTCGTTTTATTAGAAGTTATAGTTGAAGGACTGTACCTAAGCGATGATTGAATACAAATGAAGTTTAATTGCAGCTTGTACAGAAAGCACCCGTTGTTTTGGCAAATAAAAGGAGCGTAGATCGAGGAACGGAAGAATGGTCATTAATAGTGGAAATGAAGAAAGTGCGTGTGTCACCGAATACATGACGTTTTCATAAAATACTTTTTAATGACATCCACTCTAACGAGGTTAATTTTTTTATTGTTTACCTTTCGTAGAATATTTAATAAAAGGAAGTTTTATATTTTTATAACTGATCTGGTTGTTTATCGAAATAGTTTATATTCCATATCTACAAAATCATAAAAATTTATTTACGATGCAAATTCAGTTTGTTCACGTTGGCTCTGTTCATACGTTTCTTTGTTTCACTGAATTGTTTTCTATTAGCGAGTACACATAAATTACGTATATTGTTTTTATGGAAGGCTTCACGATATTTTATTAATTCATACTTTTTAAGGGAGCTCACTTGCTAAGAAAATTAACGCCAATATATTGATAATACTTTGAACAGAGATTAATTAGTGTATGAAAAATTCGATTCGACTCACATTTCAAGTCCCTTGAAGGCTTATAAAGTGAGATATTGATAATTCAATTTTTGAACTTTTCACGTACAGTCTTATGAAAATCAGTACTATTCTGATACATAAACTGCAATATCTAGATAATCGACGACAAGATTTGATTGGAAATTTTTTTAAAAATAGCTAAAAACTTGGTGATTACGTAGCTATAGTCTCATCTTCACTTATGCCTTACGGAATGAGCAATAAATTAGAGAATAAAATAATTCTTCTTCGATAGCTACCGTTAGTACGTCACTTTATATCTGTATATATAGTCATGCAGGTTACAATACTGCTGATCTTATGCGTCAAAAAGGTTAGGTACGAGGGAGCTCCCTTAAGTGACTATATTGAGTATGATAGTGATTAATCGTAATCATAATTTACCAGAAACTTAAATTTTAAATTAAATGTAAGATTTTTATTACATGGCATAATGGCCTTTTACTAAATACCTACAAGACAGAAAGTAATAGAGTACTCCAAAGTTTACGAATGTTGACAAAACATAATTAGGATCAAGCATCCCTTAAAAAAAAAAACGTTCTTTTTTCTGTCTTGCTAGGGAGAGGTAAACAAATATTAATACGATGATAATTAACCTAGAAAAATTCTTTGTACACGCACTTTATAAATGTCTATGTGTAATGACAGTTTTTCCCGATCATCCATCAGAGCATTCTTTTATGTCTTTTTTTAAATACAGCAGCTACTCTATAATAAAGCTTTAACGATACCAAACAATGCCTTGCAGACTACGTACAGACATAGTCCTAGAAGCTAAAACGTCCATAGAACCAAAAACTTCAGGTCAAAATGGACATACTTCCGATAAATTTTAAAATTTTACAACTTTGTGGTGTCTGGTTCGAGGAAAACGAAAAATTAGGATTTGGGAGAAAAGTGTACCGGTTTTTTGTGCTAGCCATTATTTTTTTCCTTACATTCACATTATCTGCGAATCTTTTTGTGATGAACAGTGACATTGACGATCCAACCGAGTCTTTGTTTGTAACAATGTTATTCTTAAAGATCTGCAGCAATATCATTAACTTTTTATATCATCGCAACCTCGTGATTGAAATCATAAGGAAATTGAAAATTCCACTCTGCAAAGCCAGCAATGACGAGGAAGCAAATATACTAGCAAAGTATATGAAAACATCAAAGTGGCTGTTCATATACATGATGTCTTTCACCTCATGCGACATCTTTGCTTATTTCTACACTGCGGTATCAAAGACAATGAGGAACGAATACTTCTCACTAAAGTCTTACCAATTTTACGACGTTTCAAGTCCACAAATTTTTTATTCTACACTTTGCTTCCAACTAATAGCTACTCTCTGTGCCAGTTTCATCCACATTTCCCTCGATACCATATCTGTTCTTGCCAATTGTAAATATGTTACTAATATTCCTTCCTCATTGATATTTTTTTTAAAACATATACTTAAATTAAGTGCATATTTTGTGCTATATAATAATTATAATCGGCAAGGGCCGATTATGGCAGATTAAAAAGAACTACTACTGAAGACAAAAGAAGACTTGTTGTTTTGGATGAATTAAAAGAACATCTCAGTGACTGCACAGCGTTCAGTAGTTACGGAGACTTGCTCATTAATGCGTTTACTTTCTCTTTATGTGTAAGTTGAAATTTGTAATTAGCTAAAACTGAGATAATTAATGATTTATTGGGGGCCAGGTAAATAATAAGATACACGTTATGCAGTTTTCTTTCACTAAATTTTTATTATTGCAATGTTATACTGGCAAATCGTGCTAACCTCCTGAGTCCACAAAATATTACTTACTTTGCCCCCATGTTTTGAATTTGTGTAAAATATTAATTACTGTAAGCTTACATCCTTAAGTATCCAGCTGAAAAAATATCTAATGATATACATAGTATTCAAAAGTGTTACAATCCCCTTTTGTTATTTAACAAGAACTTTACGTGTAATTATAACAATTAGATTTTAAATTAAAAAAAACGCGTCAAGTTCTGAAAAGTAAAATAGTTTCCTCTGAGTTTCACTCCATATTTATTATAATTTGATAAAACTTCATTCATACCAGGCATGGTTCTCAGATCTAAGTTCATTAATGTGGGAATGAATTTTATTAAAATTAAACAACATTTTAAAAACTGAATATTAATATGAATTAGTTACAAAATCAACAACAGATGCAAACATAGTGTCAAATTATCGATGAAAAAAAACGCCAGCTCTTATCAAATCGCTGCTAAATTTATTGTACTACAGAAACAATAACTAATTATTTACAAAATAAGAAAAAAAATTTTATGGCAGTAGTGTTTTAGTACATTCAGAATCTTATAGGCTTAAAAAATGCTCGTACGAATACTTGGCATATTAAGGAAAAAAAAAAAGTAAGATAAGCCCAGTGAAAACGTAATGCTCAAAGTACTTTACGATGCAAATAACATTGAAACTCTGTAATTTCTTCAGCCTGTAGGCATTCAACTCCAGGTGTCCAATTATGACTATCAAGTTTAGCGGGTAAGTATTGACGCAAACATTGATTAGTGGAACTAAGTTTAGGACATATTTTTTTAGTCTATAGAATTGTATTTTTTGATTATGGCAAACACACGAAATTTATAAGCTGGTTAGGAAACTGTTATGGATGAAGAAATGAACAGAGGTTTCCTTAACTAAAAATTAGTTATATAGCTAAGTTTTTTGCAGTATGACGTGAAATACATTGATTATTATTTAACAAAAAATTTTCAATATTTATGTATTTTTAAGTATGTACGTTTATTTTTCACGTTTTATCATTGGTATGGAAAAATAATAAATTGATTTTATAAAAAAAGTTGTAAATTAAAATAAAATAAATATATTTTAACTCAAACCGTTTATTTATTTATATATTTTTTTTGTTTTCATAAAACTGCAATAAAGTATGTTATATGACTTAGTAAACAAAATTACTAATTTATATACCTCGTAATGAAAATTGAAGTTATTTCCAAAGTTTCCTAATAGAGTTCGTAGAATTGATTGATTGTACATTTTTCAAGAAAGTGTGTTGACGTAATGCAATAAACCAATTGTAGTATACAACATTTCCATAATCTGAAAGTAATGTTATACATTATTAGATAAAATCATTAATAAAACGAATTCTAGTTCAAATTAAAGGAGAACGACACATGAACAAAAAATAAATAAAATCTTATAATAGTATGCAATGCAACATATTATGGGCAAAATAGTATTGTACAATCTTCGTCAATGATTACTGCGGAAAAAACACAGTTAAAAAATATCCAGTAACATAATAAATGGAAACACTCTGAATTTCAGTTTTATTAAAACAATTATTTATGACATCCTTCCATAAAAATGTATTAAGAGTAAGTACACAAGTTCAATGAAAAAAAATATTTTGACAATTTTTATTGCACATCGTCAAAAAATATAATAATGTTAATTTATTATTAAATCCAACAAAAAACTTAGATTTCATATTAAATTTAACCTTTTTATTTTATGGCATAATAACAATGGCATTTTATTAGATCCCTATAAGCCGAAAGGTCATGGAGCACTCCAACGCTTACGAATAATATTTGGACTATTGTACTTTGTAAGAAACTTGAATTTCTCGCACTAAATTCGACAAGTGTCTCTACTTGGCATATTTAATAAAGTTAAAGTATTGGTATGCATAGTACCAACATTTAGGAGTCAAAATGCAACCAAGATCAAGCACCCCATTGAAGACGAAGACTTTTTTCCGTCTTGCTAGAGAGAGAAAAAAACAACCATCGATACGATAGTAATTAACCTTGAAAATATTTTATAAACACGTCCTTTATAAATGTCTATTTATAATGACAGTTTTTCCCGATCATCGATCAGAGCGTTCTTTAATTCTTCAACGTACAAGGACTGCTCTATAACAGCTACAATGAAGTTAGAACGATACCAAATAATGTCTAGTAGACCACGTATAGCCACAGTCCTGAAAACTACGACATTCACAGAAACAAAAACTTTAGGTCAAAATGGACATACTTCCGATAAATTTTAAAATTTTACAACTTTGTGGTGTCTGGTTCGAAGAAAACAAAAAATTAGGATTTGCGAGAAAAGTGTACCGGTTTTTTGTGCCAGCCATTATTTTTTACTTTACATTCACATTATCTGCTAATCTTTTTGTGATGAACAGTGACATTGACGATCCAACCGAGTCTTTGTTTGTAACAATGTTATTCTTAAAGATCTGCAGCAATATCATTAACTTTTTATATCATCGCAACCTCGTGATTGAAATCATAAGGAAATTGAAAATTCCACTCTGCAAAGCCAGCAATGACGAGGAAGCAAATATACTAGCAAAGTATATGAAAACATCAAAGTGGCTGTTGATATACATGATGTCTTTCACCTCATGCGACATCTTTGCTTATTTCTACACTGCGGTATCAAAGACAATGAGGAACGAATACTTTTCACTAAAGTCTTACCAATTTTACGACGTTTCAAGTCCACAAATTTTTTATTCTACACTTTGCTTCCAACTAATAGCTACTCTCTATGCCAGTTTCATCCACGTTTCTCTCGATACTATATCTGTTGGACTATTAATTATAATAACTGGACAGCTGAAATTGAATGTCTCCAGATTGAAGAAATTGCATCGTGGTAATGAGTACCGCATCAAGGAGTGCGTCGATCATAACGTCTTGATTTGGAGAGTGACAAACAAAGTAGAATCTTTAATCATCGGAGTTATTGTACCATTTTTTTTGTCCGGTATAATATGTATTTGTACAAGCATATTTCAAGCTGCTAAGGTAAATAAACTGCACTTTAACAACTAGATAAATAATAGGTACTTGCAAGTAAACAATTATCTTATTTGCAGTACAACCTCTTTAGCTCTGATTTCACTTGGATTTGGACTTTTTTTTTATGTATGACCCTGCAAATCTTTATTTACTGTTGGTTTGGCAATCAATTAACATGGGTGGTAAGTTGTTTATTTTTCTTCTTTTAATCTATAGAAAAAAAACATATTTTTGTCATGTAATGTTTTAACAACAGAGTAATGAAATATCTAATGCCATTTACGAAAGTAATTGGATTTGTATGGATCCTCGAGAAAGAAAAATGCTGTTTTTTTTGATGACTTGCAATGAAAAAGGTCAAAGTGTTTCGTGTCATGGAGTATGTCTACTAAACTTAAACTCATTTCTATGGGTAGGTTAAATGAGTAACTACTGTTAATGAGTTAGAGTACACCATTTGTGTCCTTACGTGTCGAATACACCATTATTGTTTGTTGTGCTTTGATCATCTTTGTGATAGTGATCAAAAATAATTACACTGCACTCTCATATGAATAAAATGATACTTTTAGTTAATTTATGTTGTAAAAATGTAAAATTTAGTTGTGTATGTTTTTACTTACAGATTATAAAAATGACTTACAGTGTCGTAAGCGTATTGCATCAAGTTCGAGATCAAGTTAACGCAAAAGCTCGGAAATAATATAAAACCTACTCAAAAATTGTTAGCATGTAAGATTCTAGAAGATGATAAGAAAAAGGCAAAGATAATCAGTTCAACATTGTCTACGTTTTTTTGTTTATGATAATTTTATTTAAAATATTATTAAAAAAAAGGTTTTTCGTGCTAATAAAAAAAACGCCAGCTCTTATCAAATCGCTGCTA
>NW_019379467.1:1603161-1616594 GCF_000648655.2 Copidosoma floridanum | reverse complement strand
GATTTTTTTTTTTTTTTTCTATCTTACAGCTTTTCCCTAGCCTGCGCCCAATGCGTAATATGTGTGCGCGGGTTTCACTGCCGCGGAGCATAAAGTCGGACGAGATAGCTCCGTTCACGAGCGTGCATACATGGGCGTTTGTAATATACACGCGAGCGTGTACGGCATTCCTGAGACACGTATGAATTTCAAATTCGAGGTTCGAGCTACTACGCAGAGGAGAGTTTTTCTCGGGAAGGAGGAAAGGTGAAGAAGAAAAAAGAAAATTGCTGCCACGTACATGTATAGGTATCCTGCCCGAGGCGCGCACGCGGTACAAGCCGCGGATTTCACGGTGTACTGGCTATGGGTTTGCCTGTGATTCGCGATAAACGCTCGTCGCTTCCATCGTTCGCTCGTGTTTTTTTTTTTTTTTTTTTTTTTCCCTCTTTATTTGCCCTGGAATCGGTGCAGCCGCAAATTGTGCACGTTTGCGGTTAAAGCAGATGAGATTCTCCGGTTCTTATTTCTGCTTTTATATTTGAGGCCTAAAATTACTTTTCTTTTTTTTTTTGAACGATGATTTGATATTTTTTCCCTGGACCCCGCTGTCCCCGCACAACCTTCCTTGCGAATCATCAACTTACTTTTTTTTTTCTTACACTTAAGTATTGTGAATAATCTTGTACGCAACTCGTGCGGGACAATTTCTCACACTCGTGATTGGTGACGGTAACTCGTGCCTTGCGATCACACTCATGCTACGCACTCGGGTGCTCAACTAGCACTCGTTCCCATTAACTCCAGCCACTCGTGCGAGTCAATCATGACTCGTGCGGGAAATCGTCTTTTTCGCACTTGTTACGTAAATAACTAAGTTACAAGAAGTTCCGTCGTAACAATTAATTGATAAATGTGTTCAAAATCCTTTATTCATCGCACTTAAAATGTAAATTAAAATGTTTAAAGTAATTGTATTCAATTGAATATTTATAGCTTTTATCTAAGCGTCTGAAGCTTTCGATAATACGTAATTGTACACACAGGTGTCTAAGGGAAAAAAGTTATTCTTTACTATCTAATATAACATATAGAATAACAGTTTCTTCAAAGAATTTTCAAAACAGCAATTTTTGTTCTTACGTTCAAAGGATATTCATGCAGACAACATATAACACGGCAGGATCTCTCGATCACTGGACTTGGAGATTTTCCAAAACACGTGTGCGGGAAAGACGATGACGATGATTGACTCGTGAGCCGACCTGTTTTATTTTTTGAGTAAAAAAGAAAGAGAAAGGGCTTTCGCTCGCCACGCACGTGTACACGACGCTAGGGGGGAGCAACAGGGAGAAGAGGGGCACGGTTAAACAGGTGCACGCTTGATTTGCTTGCCTCTTCGTTCGTAAATAGGTTTTTCGCACAGCCAAGTTGATGGGGAACGCACATGCATGCACGGGCGCCTTTTACCGCTGGATTGACAATTTAATGACGAACACGGGATACCCAACAAAACCGGATGGTTTTTCACGACCGTGCGCGCCCCTCAAAGTGACGGGAAAGTGCAATTTCAACTCGATTAGCAGTCTCGGCAATATGTTCAGTTTCTCTTAATTGAATCATCGCGGATAAATGGTCAGCCACCTCATTCAAATTGACATTTGCAATAATTATCTCGTACACAAAACCTTTTTTCATTTGCCAAGCGTTTTTTGTTTGTCAATCGAGGTGAACTTTATACAGATAAACCTTGATGTTCTTGATACCATCACAGCACCTGAATTAACTCGTTAATCTTTCGATATTACTTTTTTTTCTTCTAAACTGAAATTATACGTTCATTCATACAGATATTTTACGTGAACATTGATGATCTCGTTTTTGTCGATTTCGATTTCCAACTTCTCGACAAAAGATCGTCTGTGTGTCCTATGATTTATAGTCGATTCATCTCAAGTCCAAGTGCGAACGAAAAACAACGCTGGAAGGGCCTTCCATATCCTTGGCACACCAATCATGGCACGTCCTATAAATAGCAACTTTTTCATTAAAATTCATCCACACTTCCCTAAGTCTAGCGCACAGGCGCCAACATTATCTCTCTCTCTCTTTGGGAGCGCTGCGTCAAAGTGTCGACGGTGGGGCACACTCAATATGTCCGTAAGGAGATAACGTCCGCAAACATTTACGCAGCTCCGCCATGGGCTTACGATAACGGGACGCATCTACTGGCGACCTTGCCACATGACAACTCTCGCATGACAAACTTCGACTGATTGCTCTCCCGCTTACACTTATAAACGAGCACGCCTAGTTATTCAACGCCGTCAATTCCAGAGATCCTGGTATTTCTAAATGCGTTTCTTGGTAGTTTTTTTTTTTTCTCCTCACGGTCGTGATGGCAGTGAAAACCATCGACGCGTGCAACGTGTCCTTGAGTTACACGCGGAACCGACGGAGCGCGAAGTGATTGCCAATTTGACATACATAATCCTCGATTAAATAGAGTGTATTTACATATAGGTCTTTCTTTTTCCTCGGGACTTTCCACCGCTTGAGAAAATTGAATTTGAATACGTTGTCCCTGTGCGCCCGACTGGTTAGGGAAACCCACCTACATCCCACCGGGGGAAACGTATGTTTATCGCGTTTGAGTCATTTACAATGGGAAAAAACGAGCGAGAGAGAATAACAAGAGCAAAATCCTCGTTATGCTCGAGCGAAATTACCGTTCGCGCGTAATGAAACCCTTCGGACAAAAACGCTGGACTCGAGAGAAACTGTTACACAGAGAGAGAGAGAGAGAGAGAGAAATGCGAGCGTGTGTGCAAAGCGTGTCGTCGCACCATTGAAGAAAAAAAAAAAAAAAAAAAGAGCCAGCCCCGGTAATTTTTGTACTTTCACCGGCGTGCCATAAAGTGGAGCCGTGCGAAAATACACCCAAACGAAACGTCCGTGCACGTATTACTTAATAAATGCGCGCATTCGCGCGAGTCGAAAGGCAGGTAATGTAACGCGGTGTTGAAGGACAAGCGTTTCCTCCTTAAAAATCGTCCGAAGGGGAACGAAGACGAGCCGTGCAATTACGGCTCTCCCTCCTCCCTTTTGTCCGTCACGCTGATTGTATACCCTCTATAAGACTCATGGCCCCGAAAACCCATTCGCAAGAGACAAACGAACGAAAAATTGCGAATAAATGATGAATGAACGAGGAAAGGGAGGAGGGAAGGAGAAATCTCTCGTTAAACGGCCCACGCGCGTCAAGGCATCCTCCTTCGCTCCTCGATTTCCAATGAGCCAGGGGAAACTATCTCCTTTCTCCTCTCGAAGCGCTCAAAAATGCTTAGAAAGTGCGACCTGCAATCTAAAATAAACACGCGCTCACTCCGCAGAGATACATGCAGGTGCACACCGGCGTCGCCCCCGATTGAAACCCCTTTCGCCGGGGCCCACCGCGATCATCTGCGCGGGGAATCGCTCGTCAAGATCGAGAGCCCGTCGAGCACTCGCCATTAACCCACTTGCGCTGTAACCAAAAAGGACTCAGGGGGGGACCCCCGCATGTATACACAAGTGAGCTCCTTTATGTCGTCGTCGAGTTACATGCACTTGCATGCAGGCAACGTGCCATTTGTATCGAAATCTCCTCGGAAAGCGAAGAGAGAGAGTGAGCGGTCGAGTTCATTGTGTTTTTTTTTTTTTTTTTTTTTTCCCTCTTTATTTGCCCTGGAATCGGTGCAGCCGCAAATTGTGCACGTTTGCGGTTAAAGCAGATGAGATTCTCCGGTATCGAAAAAATCTAGATGTGTGTTTGGATTTTTTAACGATTGGCTAACTCGTATACGCGCGAAAGTATCGAGTATAAAATTAGATTGATTTCAGATAATCGAGTAACTATCAATTGACTTGGAAACCAAATTTTCGTACTTTTTAACCGGTCACATATTTGATTTGAAAAAAAACAAAAAAATCGGCATGTAATTCGCTTAGAATCTAATTGAATAACATAATGTTATGTGTATGCAACTCGAAGCTCGACTTTCATCGGTGTTTTCACAAATTAGAAACTATCCAGCGTCGCATCGTTGAAAATAAATTGCCCATTGGCGCACTAACAAACAACCAATCATCATCATCGTCGACGAACCAACAGCTGCCCCATCGATTCGTAGAGTCGAGAGGAAAAGAAAATTATACGTGTACGTATCCCCCTTTCGAAATAATTAGTGACATCGTTATCGACAACGCGCCAGCCTAAAGTAGAGCGACCACTAGCGCTTGGCAACATTTTTTTTTCGAGATATACAACAAAATAAAATTGGAAAAAAAAAAACACGCCTGTGCTCCGCTAATGAAGAGTACAAAGCGAGCTACGGAGAGAAAGAGAGAGAAACGCGAAAGCCAGTAGCCGATGATAGTCGAGAGTCGTGCGCTAAAACTTTTGCTCGAATCTAATTAAGCTTATGCAAATCTGGCGCTCTCGTGTGTACATTTATACACATATGTGTGTGCATTTGTGTGTGTACGATATATACGGACACATGTACAAACTGGAGCGCGCGTGCGTTAATCTAAAATTAGATCGGCCGAGAGAGAGAGAAGGAGAGGAAAGACCCCTTTGACTATATCATATCACTCGCGTTCGACTTGCCGGTGCTATAATTTGTGGCTATATGCACGGGGAGCACACGTCTGTTTCATCTGTGTGTTTATTATAAAATTTGTGTCACGTCTCAAACTGACGTGCGGGCCCTCGAAGTAATAATCGTGATGGTGATGGTTGCATCCCCCTCTCCCCCCTTTCACCTTCGATAATAATACTCATTGGATTATCTTGTGCTCTATATTTTTGGTACGGACGTTTTGTGGGTACGTGCACATTGCTTGATTTTCTGCACGTGTGGGTCTCGTGCATTTTTTTTTTTTTTTTTTTAATGGATCGAAAGTGTGTCGAAACGTGCTTTCTTTCGCTCTAAAAGACTAATTTTGCAAAGTGTTATTACTAAGACATCGGATATCGACGATTAACTTTATCCCTGAAACTATAATGATTATGTTGTGAGACATGGAAAACAAAGAAAAATGAGGATGTTATACTAAATTTCGGAGCCATCAAACGTGACAGGCTCTTATGCCTATCCAATGGGTTTTAAGGCAATAGCAATTTTATTTATTATTGTGTATATTACGAATGCATTTAACTCGAAATGTATATGTGCTGCTGGCTTGATATTCGCAAAAATGGCCCTTTTAGTTTTGAGCCCTTCCAAGATCAGCGACAAAATAGTAAATGGCACATGGCAAATTAGCAACAAATGATCGACAAATTGCCCATGGATATAGAAATAGGAGTTATTACTTGGTGCTTCTAACTTGATATACGTGGAAAATTTTAGAAACGGCCACGTCAACCGCCACCCCTGACTCAAGCATAGGTAACGAAATCCCTTCCCGGAAACAACACCATCTCGTGTGCATGTAGGTATGAAAACAAAGTGAATCATTCCTATGGAAGAGCGCAAGACTCTTAAATTAAAAGTCACGATCGTCCGATCTGTTGTTTACATTCCCATCTGTATATACCAAAGACATTATTGGTTACCGCAGCAGTACGAACTTTTTTGGCCGGCGCAACGGTAGTTGTACGTTAAAAGAAATCGTTTTCACGCTGCATTCGTCCCTGCATCGAGATGCGTGTGTATTATAGCGCAGCTACCGGCGCTCGAGAAGCACACCATAGGTACATATATAGATATATACATACACACCACGTGTACCCCTACAGCACCAGCACCGCAAGCTCGCGTGCGATTATCAAATAGCAACGCCAATACGAGAGCCAATAATTTTTTACCTCCCCCCCTCTTCTCTCGCCCATCCAACTGCTCGTTTTATATATTTATATACCCTCCGACTACAGGCTTGGCCAATGACCTCGCTCGCGATCCCTATCAACTTTCAATATCATTACGAAAAAAATCGGCCTCCGCTTCTCCCCAAGCTATATACATATGTATAAGTGCACACACACACACACACACACGCACGGCTCGTGAGAAAAAGACACCGATGATCGTGTGAGATGAGAATATGCACCCGTGCAAATGTGTGTTTGTTTGCGCGCAGTATGTACGTGTGGTACCATAAGGAGCCGAGTCGGGCGCGCGTGCGAGGGATTAAGGATGCGAGAGTTATCACTTCTTTTGTTTCCTCCTCCCTCGGGTGGGATCGAGTAGCATTCTTGGGTATTTATATACACTTCCTCTCTTTCCCTGCTACCCATATATCTATATACTCACCTATTTACATGCACGCGAAACTGGAAACAATTTATGAGCCATCTTTCTTGGGTGCGATAGAAACGAGTGCCGTATATTTCCTTTCTTCGGCAAACACGCGAATGGACGTATAATTGTCGTATTGATTGGAGGAGCGGTATCGGGGGGATAGAAAAATTGCCAGTGCTTGTATTTTCATTACTCGAGCGGAAGTAATCAACCACGGGGGGATTATATCACAGGTATGTGTGCGTATTCTCGATACAGTAGATGGTACTTTTGGTAAACGTAAATTCAGAGTTGGAGCCGCGGGAAAGAGGGCCTTTCTCGGTCGAAGGAAGACGTGTTATAGAGGACTTTGATTGCTCGTGTACGAAGAATGAGGTAATTAGTCTGTAGAGCGATGGATCTGCAAGTATGAATTTTACGTTGCTTTATTACATAAATAACGTAAATTCCTGTAAGGTGGCAAGAATATAATATATGCAGTCGTCGTCACAACACTTGGCATTTGCGTAAACAAAATTTACGACAGTCAAGTGGTGCGAAATCGCGTCGCGGCGTTCAAAAGCGAGAGCTAGCCTCGTTTGCGAGGAGAAATTGAATTTGAACGAGCTTCCTCTCGCTAGATGTATACCGGAGGATTGGCTAACGAAGCATCCGCAGGAGCGTGCGCTTATCGTTAAGAGGCTCTTGTCGACGATGCGCGGAAAAATGTCCCAACTCGTCCTCGTAATATATATATATATATCCTGCGGATCGAAAATACTTTTACCCGTAAATTCCCACCGTATGTTGCACGTGCAAACTCGGAATTGCGTGTAACTTTTGATTCCGATGCTTTTGATGTATCTTATTTGTTTTCATCGCGACACCACGGCGTGTATTTTACTGCCGATGGGAATTGCGCGATTGAAAAGTAAAACTTTTATTGCGGACGAGCAGTTTACAGTTATCATCTTGGGTGGAGAATAAAAAAAATAAAGGTCCGAGGCTGGCATTCTCTTCCAAGATAGCTTATCGTGAAGGCCATAAACTACATTCCCAATGGGATGCATAGGATTAGCCATTAGTCTGCTCGGGATATCGCGCGTACGTGTAAGCTTGTGCTCGCTGTGGTTTGCCGGTTTGGAAAAAAAAAAAAAAAAAAAATCACTAAAAAAAACTTGATACATGTACTACAGATAAGTTCGAACGATGATTATTAGCATGAATGAACTTTGGACGCACGAAAAGGCACAAAACGACGTTACATAACGTAAGTTAAATATGATCCTTTGTGTTGGTGTGGTACAAAAGTATATGGTCGACACGTGCACGCATGGGTAGGTTGGGAGGAATCATATTAAATGTGTACAATACAAGCCTATCACTTGCCGATAAAGACACACCTGAGCTCTTTTCTCTCGAGAGCTCGCGCGATTTTATTTTTATACGCGATAAAGCTGCCGAGACGCTCGTTGGCGATGGTTAATAAAACCCGAGCAGTCCCTGTAATATATGCAGATGTTTTCTCCTTGGAAAGGAAAGTGTGCGCAGGAACAATCACTCGCGGATGCAGTTTTCATCTTTGCAGTTGTATTTACCTGTACCAGCGTAGTGCAAGTAAAAGTCCATCAATTGGCATGGATCGTTGCTTCGGATAACTGTATACGATGTGTGTTATGATTCGCACAGATCTACATACCCGATCGCGTGGATCGAGATCGCAAAAGCTAAGGTTTTCCGTGTCGCGGACTCGCTCTCTCTCTATTCTAAAACTCTTTGTTCTTGGGAATGAAATATTCCCACCTTGAGTTCGTTGGCATCGGGTACACACAAAAATGTAATCCAAAGATTACAAGACGAGCGAGATCAGCAATTTTATATTGGCATTTTATATTATAAAACTCTGATCGATTGATGTGTGTACAAGATGAAACACTCGGGTGAAATGTTATCCATCGTCTAGGGACACAAAGAAACGGAGCCACATCAGAGGACAAAAGGAACAAATTGGTTTAGTTTGATGGAAGTAAAAAAAAAAAAAAAAAAAAAAAACCCGCAATACATTTAACCTACATCGAAGGCTGCAGCACCGGTAGACGTATCACGCAGAGAGGGTGAGGGGGGAAGTGTATGGTTGGCAAGAAAAACCAACAAGCCCGGATTATTGAAACAGCTGCTCCGGCACGGGTGTACCATACGCGCGACGATAATGGCACATCACGTACAGGAACGCGGTTAAGTGCGTCGCGCTCGGGAATCCCGCGGCGCTTAGCGGTCCCGCGGAAATCTTCGGATGCCTTACGTACGCGCGAAACAAGAGACTCGAGGAGCAAGTTCTCTCCGTTGGAGCTCGAGAAATCTAGCTGCACGGCAGGGAGGGGAGCGGGAAAACGAGCGCTCCTGTGCACGCTCTTAATTTGATTGACACCTCTCTCTCTCGGGAAAGCAAGCCCCTGTGGCTTGCCGATCTCGGGGAGAAACGCCGTGACGAGTAAAATTGGCCCGATAGGACGCACCTCTCTTTTCACTGCCGTACGCTTATCAACTGCAACGTGCCTCGTTAATTCTAACCGATGACGCGTACGTCTGAGCTGTCACTTGTCGTACACCACACTTGGCTGTGTTAATAACGTTTCAATAACAAACGATCGTATACAAAAATACTCACGCTGATGATGATGATGATGATGATGATGATGATAAATTACCACGAGTGGTGGTTTTACCTGTAAATATTGTGTACCATCTACATACCTGTGTATCAAACGTACGTGCGGGTAAGATTATTATGTTCGAGAGAGACACCGCGAGCGTAAGGCGATACGGGATACGATCGAGTGATCAAACAACGTGGGCAAAATAATGTCACGGCGGATGAAACAAATCCGTGGCAATTTGTTCGCTCGGACCTGAATTCAAAGCCCAAGCTTTTCCTCCTGCAGGTTTTTGCCCAAGTCCGTCCTGACCTACAACGGCATTTGTGTGTTTACTTACCTCGCGAGAGATGAGCGCGTACGTGTGCACTTAGGTATATATATATATACTTGTACAGAAAAAGAAGAAGAAGAAGAAGACGAGAACTGGAGAAAAAGAGAGGAGAGAAGCCGAGTGTGCTCATACGTACGAGGCGTCATTGGGTGGTAGCAAATGAGGGTCTTTCCTTTTGAGCCGAGCCAATCTGTCAGAGAGCCGGTAGAAAGGAGAGAAAACATCGTCGCGCGTCTTTGACTTTGTGGGGCTCGGGTGCGTGCACGTACAGCCAGCCGGGACATATTATTTATTATGTGTCAATCGAGCTCTTCCTTTTTTTTTTTTTTTTTGTACATTCCATACGTAGACGTTCAATTTGCACCGGTTAACATGATTGGGTATCCGCGCTCTTGCGCTCTTGTGCACGCATACCTGGTTATTTCCCGCTGGGGTATTTTCCGCTGATTTCACTGGCCAAGTGACCGTAAAAATTTGTTTCAGTTACCGTTTTTTTTTTCACAATCCCTCGTTGTTTCCCAGCATCGTTGATATACGCGCGAACGAACGGTCAGCCGATTCAAAAAGTCGGGGGTGTATTTATAGAGGCGCGTATCTCGAGTGGCGCTACACACGCGTTGCGCGTGGATCTCGTTCCTAATTGTTGTATACCCTTGCGGGCTCTCGAGGGGCGTTCAATTTTTAGCGTTGGACCCTCGTAGGGGAAAGCCGGGCTAGTGTACGTCTCGCTAAGTGCATCGTAAAACGGGGCGCTAATACGCCGCGGTCTCCGAGCGCCCGTGATTTACGAGGTCGTCATCTCGTCCACGCGCTGCCAGTGCCCTCGTTGCGCAATTTTTTCGCTTCCGGCCCTGCTGATTCCGCTGCCTTCGGTGCGGAAAAACATATGGGCCTCTCCGGGGACTCGTAAAATTCCTCCACTCGGTAGTTAATCGTTTTTTTTTTTTTTTTTTTTTCCAGTGAGAGTGGGAGGCCGATCCGGGTGATTTACGACGCTGCGTCCCGCGCTTGTATCATTACTAAGTTGTTGAGGAGCAACTTTTTTTTCTCAAGCTTTCATTATCTCCCAAGTTTCTCTGGGTACATAAACATTTTTATGTCCTGCTTCATTGGGCCTTTTTTTTAGTGCACTGCTATTCATTAGCTTCGAATCAATTCTCGACCGAGTTACTCGTGCGTATAGTCTCACAGAGTAAAGTTTCAGACAAAACAAGCCTGACCACCCTTAACTTCACACGTGCTTAGTCTTTCAACTAGTGATCTGTCACGTGTGTACTACGACGGTCGAGTGGAACGACCAAAGCTCACGTAAACAGAGTAAATTCAGCCGGCCAATTGAGGGGCTTTGGTACAAGTATGTTGAGAAGCGCATATATATATATGCGAAGACAAGTGTGGAAATGCTCGTTGTTGGCTGGCGATGACGTCGCTGTTTTGTCTGCCTCGTCCCATCCTTACGCGCATCCTTTTCTCGCACCCGACACCGACTTTTTTTTCTCCTTTTTAGCTCTGTAAGCTCCCGAAGCTACTATATATTTTCGTTGGGCTAAAAACGCATCCACTATGTCAATTGTACTAATTGTTTTACGTACATGTGGCTTTGGCACGCGTCAACTGTTTCGTTCTGTACATACCTACGTGTCTTTTGTAAAAATCGTGCGCGAGTGTACAGGGTTGCAAACATTGCGGAGGTGCAACTGGACCGGTAGAAAATCACAAAAAGAGGCGAGCAGCCTCCCTTGAAAAAATAATGTCTTGATAAATGTACGTGGTGTAAAAATCGATAAAAACATCTGGCAAAATCCTTCGTAAATCTTTCGGCCGAGCGAAAACCTCTTTCTTCGGTTCGCAGACAGAAATCGAGCTCAGCAGGGTAAAATAAGAAGGAGAAAAAAAAAAAAAACAAAAACAAAAGAAAGAAAGAAAGAAAAAAATCAAAATAAATGGAAGAAGAGACTATACGTCGACGACGACGAGTTGGACTGGGATGAAAAATAGAAGCAGAGAAATTCCACCTTCAGAGAATTTAGATTCGCTCTCGCGCCGTGCGTTCCCATTTCAGGCTTGCGCTTTCGTTGAAAAGAAAAGAGTTGAAGCAAAGAAAGAAAGAGATGAAGAAAAAAAAAAANTTTTTTTTTTTTTTTTTTTTTTTTTTTTTTTTTTTTTTTTTTTTTTTTTTTTTTTTTTTTCAAGAGCTACCTGGGAAATTCTGAGGTTTCTGTTTTTTTGTACAACCGTTTGACCAACTCTATTAAATCCGGTAGTTTATTAACTTTTTATTTCGGAACAATAAACTGTATAAGGCCTAACACTTTCTGGATAATCAATGGCACCAATTTGTGACACTCAACATAAGATTCGTAGACGTAGTTGTGTACCGATCATTAGTTTGATGGAAGTTTAAATTTAACAACCGAAAATATCAACCGTACGAGTATCGATGAAAAAAAAAGTGGAAAAGACGTAGATAGTACGATCTTGTTTTCATGTTCTCAATAACGTGAGCATCGACTTAAGTGCAGCTTTTGTACCACAAGCCGATGAAAGTATACCTACACGCGATAGGGCGATCGATCGAATTTTATCGATGTGAAAGCGAGCCCGAGAAATAACGATGATCCGCGCGCGCAAGTGCACTCTCTCGCGCAGATCGGCCGAGATGTTTAATCCTTGGCCTGTCATTAGAGCTGTTCGGGGTACCGAGTATAGTAAATCGATATCGAGGCCTTACCAACTATGAAACAACAACCTTTGGTATTATGGAAAAAAAAAAAAATTATAAATTAAGTTATCTGGTAAGTCACGTTGGCAGAAATGCGGCTGCGACAAATGTAGTATCAGTGCCACCCATCGTGACCCGTCTCCTCTTCCGTGACTCTATTAAAACAGAGACATCGGTTGGCGCACTTGGTTATTCCGCGGTCGCGCAAATATAAAAACATACAAGCCTCGGGTTTACGCGCGAAATACACGTAAATGTATGTATATACGTGCATTTCCACGCAGCAGAGCAAGAAAGCGAGAGAGGGGCATCAAGGTACGCGATCGAAATCTCTTCTTCGCGTATATGGTTGCCGGGAACCTGTGGCTGTGCAGCCGCGGGACCGTTAATGCAGCCTCCTTTGCTCGCACACACACGCACGCACGCGACCACGTCCACAGGTACACCTTTTTCGCATCCTTCTCTCCTCTTTGCTTATCTTGCGCCTTTTTTTTTTTTCCTCCTCTATCGCGGCTCGACTCTCCAGCCTTGGATTTCCATTCTTTTCTTATCTACGAATTTTCGTTTATTTATCACTCGTGTATAGGGCACTGCACGGATATTTCGAATTCCCTTTTTTCTTCCTCCCTCCGCTAAGTGTATCTCAATTTTCCGTTAGATAGTACTTGTGCGCGTGTGTGTGCGTGCTTGCCGTAAATCAATATGTAGGCGAGCACTAATTTTTGAATTTGCAAAGCTTAACGGCAGCTTCGTGGATTATCTACAACTAATCCGGATCAAAGGCATTTTTCGATGATTATTACATGCCATGCATTCATCACTCTAGAACCATACAACGCTGGACTCTGATCGTCATCACCATCATAAGTATACGGGAAAGTATTTCGCATAATGTAACATTGTTATCAATAATGATCCCCAACACGAGTAGTCCATTGGAGCTGCAGATTTTCCCACAAAGGCGCTTGATCGCTCCCGAGCTTATCACCTCCACTCCCCTGTATAGCGATCCACTCGATTTCCTCGGAATCCTTCTTCTTTCTCTTCCCATACATCACTCTCCTTACCACGGGTATCTCCTCCTTCCTCGCACTTTCAACCCTCTTTCCTCTCTCTCTCCCTTCCATCGGCATCTATTTCCATCCGAGAGGGAAAGAAAAGCAGCAAGTATAGGTATACGTGCACGAGACACGTACCTGCATATAATGCCCGTCAGAGCATATGGTACGAGACGTATCAGGAGACACAGAGAATAGGGCCAATCTTCATTATTCACCCGCGGCGAATTTACGTCTCCAGCATTCGCTCTGTTTGCTCTGCCGTGCGCAACTTTAGAGCGAGAGATTTGGAGCTGATGAGCGATGCGTTTCTCGCGCTCTCATATATAACGGTACACGTGCGTCGTTGACATTTTGTGGTTATTAATTTTTTTTTTTTTTTTTTTTGCTTTTGCGGCACGTCAACATCACAATTTTTTG
>NW_019379467.1:1588747-1599546 GCF_000648655.2 Copidosoma floridanum | reverse complement strand
GCCTTCTGGAGGTCCACCGCAGAGAAGATGTTGCCTCTGCTCTCCTGGAGCAGATCCTCGATCATGGGCAGGGGGTAGCGGTCCGGGATGGTGCAGGCATTGAGACGCCTGTAATCACCCGTGACACGCCAGGAGCCATCCTTCTTGGGCACCATGTGGAGTGGGCTGGCCCACTGGCTGCTGGATGGTCGAATGATCCCTCTGTCCAGGAGCTCGGCAAACGCTCTCTTGGCCGCTGCAAGCTTTTCCCCTGCAAGGCGCCTTGGGCGCTCTGAAACTGGGGATCCCGTGGTGGTGATGGTGTGCCTGACCGGTAGGTCCGGCACCCTGATAGGCGTGGAGCTGGGCTCGAACACGTCCTTGAAGTCCTGGAGCAGCTGCGTGTACTGCTGGGCATAAGGGCAGTCGCTTCCTCGGGCTGGTTACCTCGTTTATTACTAATATTACCACCCACAATATTTTCTGATTGTAGACCAGCTGAAATACAGTATGAATTAGACACTAACATAAATACTTAAATTATATTTTGGAGTTCAAAAAATAGTTTATTTCACTTTAGTTCTTTTACTCGTAGTAGCTACCCTTTATATTCTATAAATTTAAACCAGCAGTTGAATCATGATATGAGTTAAAGATTAAAATTAGGAGCTAAATATTGTTTTATGATCCTTTAAAAAAAAGTTTATTTTTACTTTACCTCGTTTATTACTGGGATAACCACCCACAATATTTTCTGATTGTAGACCAGCTGAAATACAATATGAATTAGACATTAAAATAAATACTTAAATTATATTTTGGAGTTAAAAAAATAGTTTATTTCACTTTAGTTCTTTTACTCGTAGTAGCTACCCTTTATATTCTATAAATTTAAACCAGCAGTTGAATCATGATATGAATTAAAGATTAAAATTAGGAGCTAAATATTGTTTTATGATCCTTTAACAAAAAGTTTCATTTTACTTTACCTCGTTTATTACTGGGATAACCACCCACAATGTTTTCTGATTGTAGACCAGCTGAAATACAGTATGAATTAGACATATAATAAATAGCTAAAATTTTTTTAGTTTTATTCTTACATTTAACTTTACTTTGTTTACTATTGTAAAAGCCACCCATTATATTCTCTGAGTTTAGACCAGCAGCTTGAATACAAGATTAATGAGAGATTGAAGGAAACATCTTGAAATTTTTTTCAATTGTTAAAAAATACTGGTTTTTTACCTCGTTTACCAGTGTAGTAGCCACCCATGATGTTGTCTAAATTTCGACCAGCAGTTGAAATTTGTTATACATAAGGGATTAAAATAGATTAGTTTAGTTTTATTTGTTTTATTAAAATAACGAGTGTCTCATACTACCTTCGTTTTTTTTGCCATAACCACCCAGTATATTTTCTGGTTGTAGACCAGCAGCTGAAATATAATATTAATTAAGGATTCAAATTAACAGTTGATATATCTTTTTTAGTGGTATGATTAATCATTATTTTTCGTGTTAGATTCTTATATTAAATTTTATAGTAAAATAATTTTCATGTTACATCTTATAAATGTATTTATAATAACTCACCAATGCTAATAAGTGCAAAAAGAAATGCTAACAATGGTCGAAGAGCAGGCTTCATTTTGTAAATTTTTATTTCACAATTGTAACCTTGTACTGCTCAGTTTTTCGTGCTCTCGTTGCTTTTATACTTCTAATCGATATCATTTAATTTATTCTTTCGTTACAATCTACGTAATTTCCAACCACCACTACTTTATTAGATCAAAAAACTAAAGATCTCTGTATTAATCCAACTTATTCGAGAATGAAGATAACATTGATTTTTAATCGTTGTATCTTAGTAGAGTTATTTAATGTACTAGCAATGTAAATATGCCAGTAGTTCTTTACGTCAATTAAAGTGCTTAATAGTCTAGAAAGACGTATCATTATGAAGTAAAATTATTTTGAGATATGTGCAATTTGAACCACGAAAATTTAATTAAAACGTATAAAACTGTTTGAAAACAATTTTGTTTTTTTACATCCGTTATTACTACTATGTAGAAAAGTATAATAACATTCCTAGAAATATTTTTAGAGTTACACATACACTGTATAGATTTCACTCATCAGCCGAAAGACTTGAAAAAAATAGAGTAATGAATTTTCAAATAATATTGAGCACTCAAAAAATTTAATCTATAAGTTCAATATTCCAACCCGACCTATCAACTGTTCAAACAAATAAAAGTTTACACATTCAACTGAAATAAAGTAAACTTTTTTTCCTATAGCTAATAATAATTTCGGATATCGCGTAAAAAATTTTTTAAGTGACTATGGAACTAATGGCAAACTTAATATTTTAATTTGGCAACTAACAAAATGTTGTAACATATTTTTAGCAGACATTACAATCGTAGTTTGCATTATCCATAAATGTAAAGATTTCATTGAAAACTTTTTACTTCAAAACACGTAATCATCGTTTAATATTATCTATTCGTAGTAGCTTTATAAAATATTATAATGTAATTAGTATGAACAAAGTATGAATTTAATTTTGTGTATGAAATAACTATAGTTGCTGGTTAGTAATCATTTTACTTTGTAACTGGATTGATTAGCCTCGATAATAAGAATTCACGTTTACCCAAAGTTTTTGTCAGTAGAACAACAAGCTTATCGATAGAGTCGAGCGACTTTCATTGCTTTTCTATCCAGCCACTAGTTAGCGCTAGTACTACGATACATCAATGTACGGTGCATCAGCGTTGCACACATAATATAGGTATATAACAACTACACCCACACAGAAAGAGCGTCTGCTACTTTCTGTCATTGTATGGATGTAAAATATGATGTATCACGAGAGAAAAGGAGTTGCGAAGCTCATCGAAAAAATGTAATCGCATTTCTCCCGTGCTTTATTTTATTTTGTCAATTAATAAACTGGTAAAGTGGCCTAATATTTAGTGCCAGAAATCGTAATTTATAATTATACAAGTATAATTAAAAAACTGATGGGATGACAAAAAGTACCGCCAGCGCAGTGGCGCTACAACTAAACATATCAAACAGTGCGTCTCAAGGTGCTATCATTATGAAAAGTGCGGTGCAGTGTAGCCAAAAAATAAGCAATTATTTTTAGTGGTTTTTCAGTGTCGGCATCAGATTTGTTTACATTCAAATCTCATAACCTTCTTATCTCGTCTTCACTGACCTAACCTAACATATTTCTGACGTCACACATATCAATGTCAAGTTATTATTTCTGACAAAGTAATTTAATGAGAGTCTACGTTATAAAACCCAAGAACTATGACATAAAATTAACTTTGATTGTTTTATCGTATTAAATTTTTTCTGGCTGACCATTTCAAGAAGAGCCATGAAGATTCCTTGTGTAAATATTACAATGTGTTTTGTTTTAAGTGTTATGCATTAAATTCTGCATGCTGCTTCTTTTATTATCCAATTTATCGACAAATTTTAATTATTCTCACACGCAAATGCAAGCCACGATTTTGTTGAGTTAAAACCAAATATTAAAAGTGATTTATGTTTTATTCAATGATGTTGAAATTTGGGTGTCTATTGGTGCTTTTAACATAAACGAGCAAGAATAGATTTTCTTTTACTCAATCAAGGGAATTTATCCTCTACAGACAACAAAATGACCAGATGGTCAACTGTGCTGTCAGGGGTCTGTCTGACCATATCAGTGGTCCTATCATTTAGCAAACTGTTAATGCTAGGCTCTGCTAATGGTAACAATGAAGATGTCACAGAGGCAGACCAGTGGTTGTCTGAAAACGGACTCAAGCAGTTTAGGCCACTATTCAGAGAAAAAGGTATTTAAAACAATGTATTGAGATATCATATGTTTTGTAATAACATTTGGAATTAGATCCGAAAAACGATAAATTGCCAATTTTTAATAGTTTAGCTACAAATGCAAACTTATTAATATTTCCTCTTGTGCATCAATAAATATTTAAGAAATCGAATACGGTGCGTTTAATGTATAATATTGTTTACACTTTTATGATATCTTTGCAGAAATATATTTTTACAATCTCAATAGTTGAAATGATTGAAACCGTTGTGTAATAAAGATTTAGGTACTACAGTCTTATTAAATCTCAACCATTATCTTGGTCACAATTATATTCCACTAAACCTCAGGGAAAAGATTCATCTACTGGCCTTTATCCAAATTCTCACAAGACAAAGTACTCGTTGATTATACTATCTTACTTCTAGATTTTTATTTGCCACAGCAGTAGACTATAACTACTTTAGTAAGCATGATGTAGAGTTAACAATTTAAATGACAAATTATGCCAACTAATAATATCGTTTATTTTGATAATCCATACCTATTACCTAATAAATCTCGAATTCTAACAGTTGTATCTTGTAGAATGACAATTTAATTGACAACCTTCAAAAATACATTTAAAAAACATACTTACCTAAAAAGTTGTATACATATAAACTTAAACCAATTATACATGCATGTATTTATATTCGGAAAACAAAATATATATTTAACGTTTGTGGCATAACAAATAAAAGATCGGAAATGATGACTATTAAGAATTTTCGAATGTTTACTGTGTCCTTTCATTTTTAATAATTTAAAGAATGTTGCATCTTTAAACTAATTTCGGAAAAGTTTAAGGTTTTGAAAAATGTTCAGTGTCTATTCAACCATAAAAAACACACATCACAACTATTTTAATAGATATTATACCTCGTTGATAATGTATAAGAACTGAAATAAAAATAGGTGCAATTTCTGAGCCAGCTCCCCATAATTACTTTTTGGAAATCATTTGGTATACTTGAAGTAAATCAAGAGTTTACTTAAAAGCCAGTTTGATCAGAGGCTCAAAAAGGAATTTGTAACGAAGTCAAACCTTTGGCAATACCGCCAGAATGTCACCAAGCCGGGCCCTTGCAGAGCTTAAAAGCTTATTCATTACAGGTCGTGTAGTAAAGTGATTATCTGTAAGTGTTATTACACAGTTGGATTATCCAGCTATGTTAGGTGAAATTAAAAAAGCAGCTGCCAACACACGATCCAGGAAAAATTTTGATATTTTAATGAGATGTGACGAAAAATTAGTGAATAAGGCACGTTATTCAACTATGGTATCTTGGTTTACGAACTGTCAGAATATATCCACGAACGGTGTAAGTAATCAATGAGCTATATTTGCTGGAGCTTTTAGCAGAGCTTCGTTTTTTCTACGTAATAAATGTCGTACCTCTAACCACATATACCTCTATGAAACATTTTTCTGAAGTCTTTCAAACAACGAATATACTCTCGAAAACATACATGCGTCAGGTATAGGCCACATGTACGTGCTTCCTCGTGTATTTACATAATTTATAACTTGTACACAGATGTTCGAGTTTGCCTTGCGTCATAAGATGAGGTGTTAAAGCTCAAGTTACATATTACACCAATGATCGCTTAAGTATTTATTTCAATCTGATGGATGAAAGAAAATTGTTGAGAATCTTGATTTTCGAGATCTTGCTGAATAAATAGTGCTTGTAAACAAAAGAGTGCATGTAATATGTATAAGCTGGTACTGATGAGAAAAGTCCTTTAATTCCAAGGTGTTGATCATAAAAAATGAAATCTGTCAGAGATACGTTAATGTACTTTTCACGCTGACACGGTTTTACTTTTCCAATAAAAATACAGCCCAACGAAATTTGGCATACTCAATGACGATCGATCCGCGCAAACGAGCCTATCCATCGCGTGTACAACAGTGAACGTATACAAGCCTACGATAGACGTGACGCAGAATCAGACGCGAGAGGAGCCTCGCAGTGGAGTGCACGTGTATAGGTGCATGAAGCATCAGCAAGACGGTGTACAGCGTACAATGGGTGTACAAGCTAGTTACATGCACACGTTCGTCCGACCAGCATAATGGAGCGCGTCCCTCGAGGGCCCATCCGAATAACGAATGCGCCCAGCGCGGCCTTTTGCGATCGGCCGATTTATTTATTTACTTAGTTACTTTGGCCACTGGCCGGCTTCCGCAGTCTTTTTCACTACGTGTCCCGTAGCACTAATGACTTCCAACGTGGCTCTCCCTCGCTTGGTCCTTCACGTCATGCTTTTTTCATTGAAAATTACGGCTGATCGTGTCTAATGGAATTATGCGTCAAGTCAATGCAGGATTCATCGAGTCCAAGTTACGCTAGGGGTACAATTCAACGGTTCAATTTTGGTAAAAGACATTCGTTGATTGATAAAACGTGGCAACTATTTTCTTCGATAATTTCAATCAAAGAGTGCTTTGACAAAATTCCTCGATTTTGTAGAGAGGGATATAAAACACTTGTAGTTGATATTCATAGGTAACAAAGTGACACAAACCGCGTGGATGAGTAGAAACCCCAAAATAGAAGGAAAAAAAAAAAAAAACACTGTCGACCGACAGAGTTGGCAAAAGGGAGAGCGAGACGTAACAAGAGCACACACTTGACGTGCGGACACATGAAGTGTATGTGGACGGAAAGAGAAAAAAGAGACGAGGAACCAGGTCAAAGCACGAAAAGGGCGAGAGTCGAAATTAAAAACCTCGCGGGTGGTGGTAGGTGTGGAAGCCGAGCGAAGATGAAAAAAAAAGAAAAAAATGTATGAAAGGAGAAGAAAATTAGGGAAGGAAGGTCAACCGCGTCGTACGACGCAGCAATCGCACCCCACCGACCCTGCACGTGCCAGACTGCACTTCCGAATGAACGGAACGACCGAGAGGACGCTTTTGTGTATTGTACCGAGACAAAAAAGTGTGCTAGTCTGGAAGAATGGCTCGTTTTGGAACAGCCCTCACGCGTTGGCGAGCACTTTTTTTTTGTCACTTTCTCAAGAATTGGGTTACGTCGTGTAAAAAAAAAAAAAAAAAAAAAATACCCCAGCGGGTTAATGAGATTAGCCGTTCGGCTCGAATTGAGTTTTCTCCACGGGGTGCAGCTTTTAAGTATTACATGCGAAGCGAGTGTGAGCGGGATTTATTGGGTGATAAAATCTGTCAGATGGCTCGTAAAATGGAGTAACTTTTTCCCCCTTACTCCGGGCTCGTTACTCGCGCTGTAATTATACTCGTTGCGCCGATCTGTCGATCGCTCGATACCGCCTCGGTGCTTTCGTAGTATCCTGGAAAAGGAAAGTTTCGCTTCTTGCGGGACCTGCGGAGAGTAAAATAGAGTGATTCCTTTCGCTAATTGGGGACAAGCAAAGTTCATGCAAACAAAGAGTGCTATTGTTGAGTGAAGGAGTTACAAAAAGAGAGATGGCGCATGTACATTGTTTGTGAAGTCACCGTCGTTGCCAGAAAAAGTTATAATTGCATTCGAGAATTATACTTTTCAGTTTTTATTTTTATTACAGAGAGAAACAACATACAAATTTGTAAGCTGTAAAGCATTAAAAAAGCTCTTGGATAATATTTCCTCGAATATGAGAAATTTCGTATCGATTTGCGTTTTCTTGGTGAGTGCCAAAAAATGGAGTATAGACATCCATTGTTCTCGCATGAGGATGTTGTTAAATAAATTTCTGGTAAACACAGTGTAGGTAGTATATGATGAAATACGAATAAACGCCCTGGCTGGCAAAAAAATACCGCAATAGCAAAATAAAAATTATGTTTTTCGCAAAGCGCAAATTTAAAGCTCTTCCGCAACGGCAGGATGCGACAACTGCGTTATACAAAGAGAATGGCTCTTCATAAAAGTAAAATGCAATAAGTGCGAAGCAGAAACTTCTGGATGGCCAAGGGCTTTTCATGAAATGCGCGATATAAATTGTTTCCATCGCTCGTAAAGTCTAATCACCGAAGAAATCGTCGAAAGAGAAGGAGCAGTGTGGGAACGTCGCAGACGATACGAATTCCGGCGCGGAGTGTGCGCCCTCGTGTATACGTCTCATGAAAAATCGATTACTCTTGGATAAGTAAAGTACCGGATGAGCCGTACATCTTGCGAGTGGACTCGAGAGTGAATTGGCTATAAACCTTCCGATACGCGGATAACACATTTGTCAAAGTTTTTTAATCAGTTGGATTATTTTTGGAGAGGATTTGCATAACATTACCGTAATTCATGAGGTGACTCAAGTTTTAATCTAATCGCTCTGTTAGTGTTTTCTGCATAAGCACAGGCTGACGTTTTGCGTACATTTTCAATTCGCCTTCAAAATTATGACTTTTTTTTTTTAACAATTAATCGATTTTTTAAAATTTGTTTTTTTTTAGCTTCTATTATGAATCTCCAGATAATTTTCAATCACTATATTCAATTACTTTAAAAAAATCATTGGTAGAAGTAGTTATTCCTAGCTGTGTGCAACGACTGAGGTCTTACCAAACTTTGACTGTATCTCCTTAAAGTTGTTTGAAGTATACTTTTTGTATAAAAATATGAGGATTCCTAACGATTTCTACCAATAACACGGTATTAACGTACATATGTACGATGTTGTTTACGAAGTACAGCTATCTCATGTATGTTTTTATCATTTATCATCACGTTTTGTTATCTTTGTTGTTTGTGACGTTTTTTAAATAAACCGTAAGAATTTCGAATGTTTTTATATCAAATCAATGTTTTGTTTCGTTCGTAAGTTTCACAACTTTTCATCTGTACAATGTAAAAAAGTCAGATGTCTTGACAAGTTTTCCTTCATAATTTTCCAAATGACGAAAATTTATAACTTTCTCTTGAAAAACTGATTACTTCCGTACATATTTTATTTTATTTTTTTCTTGCTAATTCGAGCAAAAAGTACCCAATCCACTTAGGAGAAACACCCCATTTCAATATTGCAGTGAGATTTAGACGTGGTGTTTCCCTCTGTTTATGTGCGAGATGAGTGACTCGATAAATCAAGTAAGACGTGTACGTACCATTTATGTTCCTGTCCATCCAACAAGATGAGAAAGAGAAGGAGGGATGAGCGCTCACGAGTAGCCGAGGGGACGAGCGATTCAGCAAGTAAATAAGAGCCACTTGGCAGTGGAAGAGCTACTTGACAACATCATACGTTTTTACATGCAAGTTTAGTTGACAGTCATTACCTTTAAAAGGATTAAAAAACGCCTCTCAAAGTCGGCACCTAAAAAAATGCATAGTCAATAGATTCAACAGTAACCCTTTATGATTAAACATGATAATTATGTTTAAACTTTTTAAAATGATTCGAATAAAGCAACAACAATAAAAAAACAACAGTAATGATGATAAAAACCCAAGTAATCCTCCGAAAGATTGGTAAAAGCCATAGGAAATCTCGGCCGGTATCCGAGACCCTTGGGAGCGCAAAACCTCGCCTAATCTTACGCTCAACTTTCCCACGTATCCTGTACAATCATTTTCCGAATGCCCCTCGAAAAGGTATAAATCATCCCCCGAGAGTCCTACACCCCTCGGCAAACTTTGTAGATACAAGCCCACACACGCGTACGTACGAAACTCGGTTAACGACTCGGCCGCACCAGCCGTCCTCCTCGTCTCACCCGAAATATAAAACAGTCCATTACCCGCGCGGAACGAAGATTAATTTAAAGTCCCGGGTCGTGAGAGGGGCGCGCGGTTCATCGAAGAAACCTTATTGGTAATCCACCGGGCCTCTCTGTTCCCGCGAACGGTTGACATTGGCTTTGTAAGGGGTGGGTGCAATGGCTATCCGGATTCCCGCTCTAGGGCCAAGTATCGCCGACCGTCATTTTTTTCTTTCGCTCTCTCGTGGTACATCGAGGGCATCCCTCGTGCCCTATACAGGAGATGCCAACATTTCGCGTACACGTATGAGTATATACACGAGTGCACCGGAGAAAGAGGTGCTGGCCAGGGGTTGGAGCCGATATATCGCTACTGTGTACGTGCGAGCTTCGGGCCATGGTGGGGTGGGTATCGTATGTGCCTCCCTTTTCAACACACTCACCCACATAGCCGAGGAAACGCGCGCACGCAAGCTTGCGATCCCAGCTGTGTACGACGGCAGTGGTAGCAGCAGTCGATTGCCGTAGCTCCGCACGGCCGGACCACAACGCGTCTGTATCTACTTGCCCGAGAAACACGGTGTATTTTACAACTGTACTCGCGCTCCCGCTTTTTTTTCCGCGATCGTCACTCCCTTTGTAACCATTTTCTTTTTTTTTTTGGTACTAGTTTCACCCTCTAATATTATTCTTTGGTTTCTTTATTCTCAATCGCTGGAAACTCGAACAAGGAAGTTTGTTTTTTGTTACTTTAGTAACGATCAACACCAGAAAACTTGATCTAGTGATTGTTTTCGATATTCATAGAAATAAGGTTTTTCAACCTGCACCATAGGATGCCCGTGAGATCGAGGGCATCGATCGTCACTGCGGGTGATCATCGAGAACTGCGTGTTGTCTCTGTTAATGCGGCCGAGACTGCAGCTGATTCATCGTCGCAAGTATAGATGCGTGGGTGTCTTTTTTAATTGGAAAATACGGTGCAAAGTATTGGGATTGATCGGCAATGCAAGAGCGTGTGTGCGTACGTGTTTTTTTGCTGTAATGTGCTGTATAGGTCGTAAAGCGAGCGAGTGCATGCAAGTGGCGCTAGGGTGATTTAATGCGTGCGATTGAAAAGCGTGATGCGAATGATGAGTTATTGTTTGCTTTTGTACGTACGTGTGAGTGCGCATTTTTATTCTGTTAGGGGATTTTTAAAAAAAATTTATTTTGTTCCTTTTATTTATTTTGTTTTTGTATTTTTTTTTTTTTTTTTTTAGAGGGTGA
>NW_019379467.1:1564821-1586304 GCF_000648655.2 Copidosoma floridanum | reverse complement strand
AGCTTTTTTTTTTTTTTTTCTTTCATCGAGAGCTAGTGAAGCCTTTTTTCGCCGAGCGATGGTTGTTTGTATTCCCCTGAAACCGGGGAATCCCCGAAAACAACGTGCGTCCCCGAAAAAAACCCCAAGTTTCAGAGGACTTGCCGAACAATCGAGTTGCTCACGAGAGCAGTAAAAGTTCGTCCGGGCACGCACCGTCAGTCAATCGCGTTACAAGCGACGGGGAGGGGGGGGGATGTAAAAACTTTGCCGATAAAGTGGTGGGCGCAATTTGCAAACTGCCCGATTCGGGAGTTACTATATACATATGTATCCATGCACATGGGGGAGAGAAGAAGAAGCGATTGGAGTATAGGGACGCGTAATCGAGTCGGGCGGGGTATGGCGCGCAATATGGGCGTAATTGGGTTACAAGCCCGGGCTCTCGTTCGATTATTATTATTGCTCCCCCCCATCGGTGCCATTAGTTGGATGCACGCGTGCCCCGGGACGCGATAGGAAGTCTCCGAGAAATATACAACGGAGGAGACAATCAAGCTAACAAAATCACACAAAAAAAGCAGCTATACTCATGATTCAGATTTCGGCGAGAAGTTTCGGCGCTCATTTCTTCGATGTGACGCCTCGATTAACCAATCCCTACTCGTTTTCTGCATCTATTAATTTATCAATGTTGAATTTTCGATGAAGAAAAGGCGTACCATCACCGCATGTCACGACTGATCGAGTAAGGGTTGGTTGGTTGGTCGTGGGTGCCTTTCCTCTCCTCGGCAACTCGGGGAGCTGATAAGACGAGGAGACGTACAGGCACAAAGGTTCGCACACGCACGAGACGCGTCTCTTTTTTCGTTCAATTGACAAGCGGCTCTTTTGCTTATTGTTTTTTTTTTTTTTTTTTTTTTCAACCTCGAGAGAAATGTAGAAAAAATTTTTACTTCCAAAGTTGCACAAGAGCAAACGAATATGTATATCCCCGATGTAAATCGACCCCAACTTTCGTCACAAAAGCGCGCGTGAAACGAAATCACCGAGTCACCGGGCCGAGCACTCCGTATATATGTACATCAGAGCAGCAAAGAGCTCCTATCCTTATCGCGCTATCCTCGAGCTATCATGCACACACGAGCGCAGAGTATATGGCCGAGCCAAGAGCCCCAGCGGAAGTCCGGAGGGGGATGTACTCTTCCTTCCTTCCTCTCCCTCGTACACGTGTACCGCAGACTTGGCGACTCTCTACTCTTGTCCGTTGGAAATTGATTCGCCGTCGTCGTCGGTTAGCCTTGACTTTTTCGGAGCGAGAAGAAAGAACCCTCTTACACACCTATACGGTCGTACGTCTCGGTTGCTTTCCCCTGGCGAAAACATTTTATCACTCCGCTTGGGTTTCTTTTCCTTATCCACGCTTCCCTGTGTATATATGTACACCCCACACCCATACGTATATACGTGGCACACTCGTACCCTACTTATTACACACGGCTGCACTGAAAATCGATTCTCGTGCACGAGCCAGCGCGGTATACCTACGTACCTGCAGTATTTGTGTTGAGGGGCACAGAAAATACTTGCCGCGATAACTCTTTGGGAGAGCTGGTACTGTGGGAGTTTCGCGTGATTAGCGGGAAATTCGTGCCCGAGTTTTTTTTTTTTTCTTTTACGCGAGGAGCTTGCGAACAGTCGCTGATCGGCGATAGGGAGCTTGCGAGTTGATTATGACGCGAGGACAATGGAAAGGTCACTTTTGCAATTGCTTCGAGGCCGCCAAATTGTTGTTTTAATGAGCAGCTCCTTGTTTTTTTACTTCGCGATACAGATGGAAATCGAGTTGTACTGTACCAATCAAGACTCGGAGCTAACTTTTGCCATTAGAAACTTTCGTTGAATTTTTTTTTTTTTTTTTTTTTTTGCTTTCTCCGGTCAATTGGAGAGACGCTGTGATTTTCATTCCGCATAATAGTTCGATATCGTTGAAACATCGAAAAAGGACGCGTTGTCACCACCGATGATGTATAGCGATAGCTGTAAACAGTTAAAAACAACCAGGGTGTGGTATATTAATATTCCATCGAGTACCGTACGCGGAGCCCTTTCCGACCCAATTGCGTTGACTTGGTGCAGAGAAACGCGCAAATCTCTATCGCGTCTCCGTTGAACGTGCACATGCAGTCGCACGGAGCAGGGAGCTAAAAATAAAGCCAGCGATTAAAAATGCGCATATTATTACGCGGAGCTCGCTTTTTTTTTCGATCGGACGCCCACGTGTCTTACTCAGGCGATCGCGAGAAGATCATTCGGAAAAATAAGAGAAGCGAGCAGCAAAAGCTTACTCCTTTGGCCAGAAAATGAAAATTAAATGCCCGGAGCATCCAAAAAATTAGCCCCTCGTAAATCCAAAGTGTGCAATTTTCGGTCCTCTCGCAGTCTCATAAATAAGCCCCAAAGTGTAACCCAGCCCCCAAAGACAAAAGCTCCCGACCTTATTACCCACCCTCTCGGCAGATCGATCTCCTCTGCTTGCATTAGCGAAGGCCTGTCTGGGCTCCTTTATCTCGGTGACATGTGTGCCACGTGCAGCTCCGTAACCCTTGCCACGTACATACACAGTGCACCGTACTTTACTTTGGTTGGCTCTTACTATCCGAGGAGTATGAAAAGGTCAAAAGTGTACATGATGTAGCGTGGTGACCAAACTTTTCTCGGTTCATCTGCGATCCATCTCTTTTCGAGGTCGTTTTTCTTAGTAGCGTCTCATCCTCCGGCGGAAGACGAATGGCCCAAGTTTTTGATTCATCGGACACGTTGCGTTGATGTAAATACACTAGGAGCTCAGGGGCTGAATTGTTAATCCTAGCGTGGGATGCGGACGGTGCGCAGGTGATTTAGAGTCGGTCTCCGTCCAACGTCGTCGACGAGGGTCTCTTTATCTTGTACGCGAAATGGGGGAATATTTTACACTCAAAGATATGACCGAAATTTCAAGAGATACGTACATGTATGTCATGATGAAAAACATAATGAATTTTGCGTCAAGCGAGGGTTTAGTAATGGGACGCTATGAGTACGCGGGCGTCCGTGGTCCCGTCAATTGGGATCGTAGAGTGGGTAAACACTCGGGTTGCGCAAAGTTTTGCTCGAGCCGGCAAGTGTTTGCGCGTTGCTGCTTTGACTCTCAAAAAGAAGCACTTGGCACGAAACTCGAGAAGAGTGGCTGTGGAGAAGAAAGGGAGGAGGTGAAAAAGATGAGAGAAACGCGAAATGAATATCGAAAGTCCGCTGCTGCTGTGCGACCTCGACTGTGGACTCTTGACCTAAAATCGGTGAAAAATTAAGCGTGAGATTGTTAACCATGTAAGCCTCTCGTGTCGCGTTGGAGCTTTTTTCTTTTTTTTTTGTTTATTTTTTTTTTTCGTTACTTTGTTTTTCCCTCGTTGTTGGAAAAACGAATAAACTCGCAATTGCGCGGTTATTGCTTCGTGATGCAAAATACGCGCGCGACCATTCCTGGCAAGCAGTAAAAAGAAACACTTAATAATCCATGCCTCGTGTCTTATGGAGCGGGCGAGTTTGTAAAAATAGATGGCACTCGTCCGGGGAATATTTCATTTTGTGCATTGTAAGGCCAGTTCGTGTTTTTATATGTGACGACGCTCGTAAAAATTTGGTTTTTGGCAAATTTTGGAAGAAAAAAAATATCAAATGCCAGCAAAAGTGGTGGCGAAGGAATAAATCTTTTTCAACGCGTGATTTTGACAGTCTATGCACTTGAAAGTCTTGATAAAATGATCCGAAATATTTTCAAAACTTTTGTATAATCTAACTAGAATTTTGTAGCGCAGCTCCTCGCGTGGAATTAATAAAAATAAAAGTGTAGTTTGGAAATTTTTCGTTTGAACGTGCGAATGCAAGAATGAGAGCTGCGTGAACGATTGACCGTATAGTTAAAATGGAAATTAGTCCCCTTCATTTGCGTTTGATTTCCTTAACAGGATCTAGTTGGGATTAAACGAGTGACAAAAGTTTCGATTTACACGCAAGAATAAAGTGCTCCAGGAAGCATGACTAATTCTTAATAATCGCTGTCTCGTTGAAAAAAAAAAAAATTTAAGAAGTAATTATGCCTGATAAGCCTGTGGGAAATCGATATGGACCAAGAGAAAGTGACTTCTTTGGAGAGGAGATATCCTCCATCGGCATGTCAGTGCGGCCGAGCGGTAGTGCCTCGTCTGGTGAGTTTATAAAAGTCATGCAAAGCCATTTGCACATTTTTTCAGGGGTAAATATTTTATTGTCATAATCTATTATTGCTTTCATGTAGTACACATGACCTACACACCAAAGAACGTCAGAAAACAACAAAAAACAGTCATTTCACTATGTGCACTTCCGCAAATAAGTACCAAGAACCTCGCATTTCTCCGACATTCATGCGGCACTAATAAATTAAAAAAAAAAAAAAAAAAAACTTTCTTGATCTACAGTCGCACACAAACCTATAGCCTTGCTTTGTCACATACACCAGTTCACGTAAAAGCGCTTTGCGTGACCGTGCAAATAAATCTCAAGATTAATATTCGATAAATTTTGCGCGTCCCGTGTAAAACAACACTGTATGTGTTCATGAAAATTTACCAAAGTGCACACCAACTTTTACACGCCAACGCTTGCGAGTATCGAATTTCAGTAGTCATTTGGTTAATATACATGCAATGGAGGTGACTGCGATTGACGCATTTAAAAAAAAAAAAAAAAGCTTTCGGTCGTGCATTGTTCGGCCATCCGATTTCTTTGAGCGAATAAGCTTCTATTCAAGCTCACGCTGCAGTTGAAGCAAACAACCAGCGACTACGTGTCCGTGGGAGAGCTTTTGAATACATTTTCTCGGTGTCGCTCGAACGTCCGCGGTCGTAATTACCCGACAATACCGCTTTGTTTGTCCACGATGACATTTTCCGCCATTGTACCAGCTTCTAAAACGTGTCGTGCATCTACATACACATATACGTATGCTTATGACAATGTTTTTGCACGTAAAGGTGCAATTTATTATTGATGCACAAGAGAAAATTTTACAAGCATTGAGGAATTAGTGAAATAATTATCATGCAACGGGGGTACACAGCAGGTGCCTTACGATCCTTTTTAATTAACAGTATGCCATGTACATGTAATTTACGTACTTAAATTCTACTTTGTAACTTTGATACATGCCAACCTTTCAAAGAAAAAAAAGATGCCGAGTTTCCTTCAAGCGAACCTCAACCCCACCTATATAGAGGTCGATTTCATTAGCGCTCAAAAGCACCCACAGGATTAATTACAAAAACACTCCTCTGGCCCTCTAACGTTAACCATTACTTTCCCCCCCCCCCCCACCATCCCCGTCTCCTTTCTCGGTATAAGGCGATGACTTCCAGCCAAGGCAAAAAGCACAGCGCGCGAATATTTGAGCAGGGCAAATAACTGAAAGCTCTAATCACCGTCACGATACCGCGCAATTTTCTCCCCCACCCCACCCCCCCTGAATAGCTGACATACATGTATACGTATATGATGTATACGTAACGTTCGCGTGTGCAAATTGCCTGTACGCAGGTATATCGAGCTTGGCGAGTTGCGGCGAAGTCGAGGCGCTGCCGGAGCTACCGCCCCAGGACGAGGAGCGCCTACAAAGAGCGGCCCGATCGCTTCAGCAGCGACTGGTGTTGCGCCAGTGGCTGGCTGATCATGGCCTCCACAACCACTACCAGAGGTATGTACCACTGACCACGTGTCCTTTTTATTTTTTTAATTTTTTTATTTATACGTTCAATCGTGGCTTTTGTCGTTACAATATCGTGTGTATATGTATAAACGAGGCTGGCGTATGTAAACGTGAGCTTTTACGCGTGAGCTTTTTTGCCCGTCTCTTTTTGGGCGCCGCGATGGGAGCTCGTGTTTATTGGTTTTGGCCCGAAGCTATATACGCCACGGTGCAAGTGAAAGAGCGAGCTTTGCGAAAACCCCTCGCGTAATGGCGCGTCTGTAACTCGGTGCGAGGACGTTTTCCCTCGTGGTCTGGTCTCCGTTTGCAGCAGCGAAAGCTTTGGTTTTTTTATTTTGGGGTTACCGGAAGAGGTTATAGTCACCGCTGCTTGGGAGCTTTTTGTGTACGACACCTTTGTCTTCCCAAAAACTAACATTTCTTCGAAAACGAGCTTTTGTACCGCGTCGCGTGTGATTAATCAGTTTGGACACTATATGCTCGGAATGGCGAAACTTTTTTACTTGTTTGCACGAGCGAAAATTTAGTTTCGTTGGCGTCAAAATGAGCCGCGATTTCCACCTGCATGTAGTTTTTGCGAATAAGATCTTGCTTGCTTCCCGTACGAATATTTTTCTAGAGCTAGTATGCAATATACACTTAATCCATTTGGGGGGCATTATTTAACAGTCGCGAATCTTGATGATAAAATAATTCGCGGCGAAAACCGTATCGGACTATTTATTTCTTTTTATTTCAAAGACGGGCAATGAATACTATAGAGACATGCGTGGACTCATAATCAGCGAGAATCGCAATTACATTTGCGCGCCTCTCGAAGAGGAAGAGGGGGGAAAGAGATCGTGAGTCACGGGACGCAAATATACCGCGGTTCACTCGTTTCTCGGCACTGGATGGGAAAAAAAAGTAAAATTTTTTTAAAAGAAAACACGAAAAACAAACGAATGAATAAATGAAAAAAAAAAAAAAAATATGTCAGATTGATGCAACTGGAGGTGATGTCGCTCGAGGACGTCTACTGGGTGGAGGACAACTCGGTGCGCGCGGCGCTCGGCAAGGACCTGGGTCGCTGGATCCAGGCGCGCCAGACGCTGCCCACCTCGAAGGAGGACCTGGACGTGCTCAAGGCCGACCTCTGGAGCAACGTGGTCAAAAACAGCCATCACCAGGACGCTTGGACCTGGGGTACAAACACGAGAGAGACTCTTTTGTTTTACCTTAGTTCTTTTGAAATTGATGCCTCGGCTTCAGTCCGGCTGATGAGAGGGGGCAGTAGCACCTTTTTCTTGGTTTTTCATTCACATGAATGGCTCTTGTTACGCGCGAGAGTACCTTGTAATTGAGATTTAAAAGTAGAGAGGCCACAGATGCGTGATTCTTTTTATTATCTTTGTCTTGTTTGATTATTGACACGTATTTGATGAAATAAGTGGTCAATTTAGTTTTTTTTTTTTATTTTTTTATCATCACGAAACGCGTTACTTACATAAATTTGCCCTTAATTGTGACGATTAATACAATTAAATATTCGAGATGTACGTGCACAAGGGCAATTATTGATAACGTGGCTCGACGACTCTTGCCAATCGGGTAAATTCCTTTATTCGTACAGTATGCATTTTGCGAGCAGCAATTTCTTGCAAGTGACAATTTACTTCAAACAAGTGAGCAATGAGTAGGTATTGCTCGTAACGTTTTATTTCGCGTGACAAGAGGGTTATCGCTGAAAAAATGAAACTCGTGTCCGCCACAGCTTGTACATGTACTACACATCCCGGCAATTTGAAAGAAAGGAAGACACTGATACGTCCATCACGCGTTATCTGGAATAAACATTCATTAGCTTAATTGTACGAAGCTCGATTAACCTAATTATGTTGAAAATTTGCGAGCAGAAAACAAAAAAGAAAAACAATAACACAACAGAGGCATGAAAAAAAAAAAAAAAAAAAAAATTTAATTAATCGATTTTTCGTGTTGGCTCTATATCAAGCCCAGCCATCGCTTACGTCATCCGTGTTCATGTACATGTACGTACGTACGGCAAACTGACAATTGTCAGGTATGGAATCGATGCATACGATATTTCGCTTAGTGTCGGCTCAGTCATTACTTATGCCTTTGCCTGATACGGTACGTAGACATCGATACACCTAACTCGCTTTTTCGCTGGCGATGCTTGCGCATTGTAAATCCCCACGAAAAAAAAAAAGAAAAAAAAAGCCAAAAATGATGATAACCCATAACAATGTACTGTCCTCGCAGGCGGTATGCTGGTGGTCTCGGTATCGGTCGCGGGGTTGGTTACCCTAGCGGCGATGACGCAGCCATCCCTAGCCCCCGAGGCCAAGCACTCGCTTCTCCAGTACGTCACCGGAAAGTACCTGCTTCCCGGCAATTGTCGAGTGCACTTTGAATGGGACGAGCCCCAACTCGTTGGCGAGACCATGACGTTCAACGTTAAGGTGAGCACACCCGCCGTTTCTTTCTTTCTTTTATTTATTTATTTTTTTATATTTCCTCTTCTTCTCTGTTGTTGATGGCTCTCTTTGTATGCATACATAAAACAAAGGAAGGAGCTTTCATCGGAGGGACGTTGAAAGTTGTGTTAAAATATTAAGGACCAATTGAAAAGTTGGCAAACTCATTCAGGGCAATTTGTGAGATATACCTATATACGTGTGTACGAGTTTTGCGATTCGCTTTTAATTTTACGCCCAGCGGAAGAACCACCGGGGAACGGGGCTATTGTGGGTTTTGGCAAGTTTCTCGCGAAAGCTCTTTTACCTTCTCGGAGTTATTTTCTCGGTTGGGATGATGCACTTTCCTAATTGTTCTGAAATTTTAATAGCCCAACCTGCACCTCCTCTCGAAGGTTTTTTTTTTTTTTTTTCGTCCACCTCCCACGCTTGAGCTTCGTAAAAAAGTTTTTAACGACGCGCAATCGGCTCTTGAATAAAAAATGTTATCTCGAATGAGAGACTTGAAATTAAAAAAAAAAAAAAAAAGCCCGAATGAACCTACATTTTTGATTATACAAACACGATACAGTCGTCAAGTCATCCTCAAACTCTTCCCAATCGACAACGAACAAAAAGAACTCGCGTACACGGCAGATTGCGATTAACGGCGCGTTTGTTGCAGTTTTACCAGAGGAACGGTCAGCCGTACCCCATTTGCGACAAGGATAACCTGATAGTCGAGGTGACGGAGGGCACCCGGCAAGTGGCCACCGTTATCCAACTGGGGGGCACCGATCCCCTCGCGGCCAACACTGCGGTCGTCAAGTTCACCGTGCGCCACGCGGGACAGTACAGGATCGCCGTCCTCATCGGCTCCTGCCACGTGCACGGCAGTCCATTTCTGAAAAACTTCCTCCCCGGTAGGTATACATATATACACAACGAGGTGGCCGTGTATTTTTAACCGTTTGGTCGTCCAGGGCCACCGGATGCGAACAAAACGGTGTTTGTCCGGCACAGTTCGACCGTCGTGTGCACGGCTGGGATCGCCCACGTCATGACGATCGAGCCCCGGGACGAGTACAACAACCTCTGCGCTTTCGGGATCAACGACAAGCCCGTCGACGGATACATTGTAAATATAACCCAGGTGAGTGTTTCATCATCTAAAAACTCTGTGCGTGAAAATTGAGGACTCGGGTGTCGCACAGATCGGTAGTTCGTCGGGGGACAAATCGCCGGTCCAGTGCACCGTACAGCTGGAATACGACGCTCCGAACCAGCGGATTCGGTTGAGGGTGAGCTTTCCAAAGGGCGGCTGCTACCACGCGACCGTCAGCCTCTGCGGGCTTCAACTCCACAACGGGGACTTTGACATCATAGTGCTGGAAAGTGAGCACCCATTGTTCGATTTCACGATGGTATTTTGTAGACAAAACGGCTGAAATATGAATTGTGGTGTGGTTGAAAGGTGCGGTGGCGCGAGCGGTTCACAACAACGTCGCCTCCAAGGACCCGGACACGTGCTACGCCGCCAAGTTGCTGGGCATGCAGGGCGAAAGGTTTTCCAAACCGAAAAAGGTCTTTTGCTTCATCTCCCCCAAGCAGCTGACCATCAAGGAGTACCTCCTCAAATTTATCCCCAAGCGGCTGGTCACCTTTAGGCTCTGTCCGTCTACCAAGGTACACCGAGGCCGACAATACCTGTACTTGGTTGGAAAAAAAAAACAACAAATTTAAATCCTCGTTTGGTTCAAGTTTCACTTTGATAGCCCGAACAACCAGTACGAGGGCTACGACTCGTTCACGATCGACGACGGCTGTCAGCCCCCGGTCGAGCTGATATCCCACTACCGCGACATCATCGCCGCGACCTTCACCCTGTTTCTCCTGAAGAACATCGGCGGCAGCGAGACCTTCGCCGATAAACAGGACTTTTTCTACCACGAGGTCAGGAAACACCACCAAAAGCACTACCACGAGAAACTGTCCATGAAGGTCCAGCGCGACAAGTTGCTCGAATCGGTAGGCTGGAGTTGTGTACCTTTCCCCCCCCCCCATCGCTAGACACACAGAGTGACATGTGAAATCCCTTCCTTTGCAGTCGATGAAGGCCACGAAAGGCTTCTCGGTGAGCGACTGGTGCCGGAACTTTGAGATAACGTTCCAAGGGGAGCAAGGTAAGCCTGCAGTCGCAAACGTCGTAAACACTCGTGTAACCCGTATAGCTCTCTTTTGGCGGCAGGTGTGGATTGGGGCGGGGTGCGCCGGGAGTGGTTCGAGCTGATCTGCGCGTCGCTCTTCGACCCGGGAAACGGACTGTTTGCCTCGTTCGGCGAGTCCCACCAGGCCCTCGTCCACCCGAACAGCAGACGCCGACCGGGCCACCTGAAGCTCAAGCACTACGAGTTCGCCGGCCGCATAGTCGGCAAGTGCCTCTACGAATCGGCCCTCGGCGGCTCCTACCGGCAACTCGTGCGCGCCAGGTTCACCCGGTCCTTCCTCGCCCAGATAATCGGCCTGCGCGTCCACTACAAGTACTTTGAGCAAGACGACCCGGATCTCTACCTCAGCAAGGTCAAGTACATCCTGGAGAACGACGTCGAGGAGATGGAGCTTTACTTTGTCGAGGAGGAGTACGACAAGGACGGCCAGCTCTGCAAGGTTGGCAATTAACTTGTCCTGCTTCGCTTATACACGCGCCGTTGCTCCTCGTATTGTCATTTGTTTTTTTTTTTGGAAACGCAGGTAGCCGAACTGATACCCGGTGGGAGCAAGGTCCGCGTGACGAACGACATGAAACTCCGGTACCTGGACGCCCTGGCCCAGCACAGGCTGGCCAGCTCGATTCGCAGCGAGGTCGATCACTTCCTCAGGGGACTCAACGAGCTCATACCCGACAACTTGCTCGGCATCTTTGACGAGAACGAGCTCGAGGTAGGATCATACATACCTACCTCTCCAGAAGATGGTGTAACATTAACAATGTCCTTTGGTTTTCAGTTGCTCCTTTGCGGTACCGGGGAGTACAGCGTGGCGGATCTGCGGGCCCACCACATAGCGAACGGCAGTTCGCCCGAGTTCCTGAGGGTCCTCGACTGGTTCTGGACGGCGGTGAGCAACTTCACCCAGGAGGAGATGGCGCGGCTGCTCCAGTTCACCACAGGCTGCTCCCAACTGCCCCCGGGTGGTTTCCAGCAGCTCAGTCCTCGCTTCCAGATCACCGCGGCCCCCACCTTCGAGAATCTCCCGACCGCCCACACGTGGTGAGTGTACGCATGATTTTTCTCTTCACTTCTGGTTGACCGGCATTGATGATCCTGTACTTCCGTGTTTCTCACAGCTTCAATCAGCTCTGTTTGCCCGACTACGAGTGTTACGATCACTTTGAGAAGGCGCTGCTTTTGGCCATCAGCGAAGGCACCGAAGGCTTCGGGATGATCTAAGCGCCACGAAATCAGTTATATCTTCTAGTCTGAACGAAAAGAAAAAAGAGAAATTCCTAGCTCAACTGTATTGTTAACTACGCGCGGACGTCGATTGCCGATGGGCCGATTTTTTTTTCCTTCGCTCGCTATACACGCAAACTGTACACACGATAAACGGTTGGATGCAAATTACTGGTCCTAACCGTCTAGTGGTTCTGTTGGAACTACGAGGTTTAGATCCTCGTCCTTTTTTATACGGCAAACAAGAGTATGATCTGTTTTTTATAAAAAAAAAAAATTCATCAACATTTGATTCGCAATAGTAACTTGTTAGAATTCATTTCGAAGCGCATGGGCTGGGCTTTTGTGATCGACAAAGTAGTTAGCGATCCACCGTAGCCGGAACGATTTTGTAAATATTTATTTTTCTTGTTTTTTAAATAGTGCACCAATTTTGTTGCTTTTGAAGCTCTGGTTTCCAGTGAATGAGCTTTTCTTACGCGAAAAAGCCAGCCCTTACTATGACAAATAACGAGGAACAACTTTATTTTTTATCGATACGCTTATAAACAAAAATCAACGGGTTTGTAAATTCCAAAGAACTATATCGTAGATTAAAACGTTGACAAAACTGTAACTATGTACTTGTAGTTGGTAAGGCAATTCATAGACTGCTCATTATTTAGAGGGAAGAAGGGAAAGTTGTGTACATTGCATTTACGCCGCGAGTAAGCGGCAAATGTAAATTTATCGAGTGCAAGATAACGAATACTATATACAAAAATGAGGAGCGATCGGTGGTGCGTTGAATCAAAGCAAAAGTTTTATTTCCTCAAATCTACGAATATAAAGATATAAATTATAACGTATATATATATTTCAAATTCACGAATGTATATTTACTCGACGAATCAGACGCAAAGTATGAGTCTTCTCCTCATCGATCTCTAAACCGACACATCACTCGTCACAATAATTAAACAGAGACAAAAAAAAAGTATATCAAAAATAAAAGTTACTACAATAATAATGATGGTGTTGACTGTGGTTTTTCATTATTTCACTTATTCAATTTAAAATACGTAAAAATACTTGAAACCACGTCCCTTTGCTACTTAATTACAGTACAAAAAAAAAAAAAAATCTTCGTCTCACTCGTTCCAACATCGACGACCCAAGCTTCTCCTCGTTTGCTCTAAAAGTAAACTGAAAACGAGTAAATTTTAGTGATGTGACGAAAGCTGTCCGAGAAAAATTTGTACGCGTACATCATTTATACAAGTAAGTGCCTATATAAACAGCGTACTTTTTAAAAAATCAGGGTCGTACTGCTGGAAAAGAAGGACAGGGTCCGTAGGAGCATGGTGGGCGCGCGAACGAAGCTACCGGCAAGTTGAAGGACCCGGTCGCTCCAGCCGCACTCCTGGGACTGGCGGAGCACGCGCTCCCGCAGGTCGTTCAGCTCGGCCCTGAAATTGGGATTTGCGGTGCGGGAGATTGCGAGAAAAAATGCCAGCTAGGGCTCTCCCGAGGCTTTACACTATATTATTATTATTATGTTTCGAGGCGCACTTTTGGCTCAAGAATGTTTATTGCGTGGGAAAGCTCACGAACGTAAACCGAGTAACGTGTGACACACTTCTTTTGCCGTGGGTCCCCTGGCTTATTTGGGAAATGCAAGCTTAAATTTCTTCCTCCACCGAATAGTTTTTAACCCGATGCTTTTTTCTTTTCAAAAATCATACAGTGGCAGTATCATCTGTTTTATTTTACTTTCAATCGTCACATCTATTACAAAAGTAAAATTAATAAAGACTCCATCATCAGAAAAATAAATCGTTTGCATATCGTATTACACTTCCGCTTTGTTCATTTTTTGCCACAAGTAAATGCTCCTTTGGATGATAAAATCCTTCGTTCATCCCCGCGATCGATGTGATGATTAAAAGCCTGTGCCATTTGAATTTTGAATTTCCAACAACACAACAGACAGTACTGCCACTACAATATTTTAATAAAAAAAAAAAAAAAGTCCCTCCAAATTCCTTGATATTGCAAATTTTTTCCTACGATTGGCGCACAGCTTATCCATATAAAAACCGAAAAAGACCGGAAAAACGTGCATCAATGTACATTCACGAGTTTTTTTCCCCAAGTGGCTTAAAATGGCACGTGAGGCAAATACACCAATAATCCCGAAAGTGAGTCGGACGGGCTCTTACATCTGGGCGTTGCACTCGGCCTGGATGCGTCGGATCTTCATCTCCTGGTGGACGAGTTGGCTCTCGAGGTACTCGGCCCGCGAGCCCAGCGTCCGCTCAGTTTCCTCGCCCAGCCGCAGTCGCTCGTCCAGCCTCGTGTTCTCCTTCTCCAGCCTCAGCACCGTATCCTCCAGCTCGGCCTTTTGCTCCTCCCGGTCTCTCATTTGACTGGCGTGAATCGGGGGATCAATGCTTTACCATCGCAACTATCATCTTTGGACCATTTTAATGCAAAACCACCTCAAGCATCTCTGGACTTCCTCCTGCAGGGAACTGGTGACGGCGAGCTGAGTGGCCAGCTGCATCTGCGTGTCCTCGAGAGACAACTCGGCCTTCGTGGCGCGAGCGTTCCTCTCCTCGGCCAAAGCCTCGCTCGCCGAGAGCTACGCGCATCGTAAACACGTGAGTGGTATTGTGGAAAGTTAATTTTAAAACGCAGAGTAAAGACGAGAAATGCGAGCATTTAGCAAAAACAGACAATTCAATTGTACGCTTTAAAAACGCGGTACTCCGATGTATGAACCATTTCCACGAAATAAGCTCGAAAAGCACGCGTTTCCGTCAATTAGAAGCACACTTTTTTAGTTTCAAGTACTTTTACTTCAGCAAGAACTGTCAAAAGAGAAAAAAAAGCGTCGAGTTTGTCGTGTTAACTCATGCTCGGTGATGCAAAACATAGTCCACCTCCCCAAGAGCGCACCTTGCAACATCGATCCTCTATATTCTTGGCTTATAGCTCTTCTTACTCGCGTGCGAGCTACATTACACACTGCAAAAGTACGGTAGGTACACGCGAGAGATAGGGCTATTATGTGACATTGAGTCAGCGTACGCGTAAATACTCCTGAAGCTCTGCCGCCTGAGCCATGCACGCGAGAAAGTTGACTCAGCCTTTGGCTATACATAGGTACTACGGCTCGCGCAAAGGGATCGTTGACTCCGAAAGCTTTGCCCTTTGCAAACGCGGGTATTGTACTTGTTAAAAGGGGCGGAGGTAGGTCTACACTTTGAGCTTCTCGTTTTGGCGGACGAAAATGGGACCGTAAGCCCCCCTGCGAAGATTCACAGCTAAGGGGAGAGACGCGCGAGCTGTTTTTAAACAACGATGCGCTCGGGAGCTTGCGAGCACCAGCTGCTGGATCTCCCTTGTTTTGCCTTTTATTCCAACTTGACGCCCGTCGCGGTGACAAATGGGCGCGCGTTGCTGGAAATCTGGTGCTCTTGACACGCGCGCGCGAGAGCTCGTTTCTGATACTTTCGCACTTTCCACGACCCCCGTTCATACGCGAAAAGAGGAGATCGAGGCTTTTTTGAAAAAATGTAGTCACCTCCAACTAAACCAACGATCGCGCGTACACGCAGAGGGTGGCGGACACAAGAGGGAGAAGGTTGAATCACCGGGTACATTCGCGGAAAGGATGATCATTTCGTGGGGGCCGCGACCCCGTTCGGGTCGGCTGACTCATCCACCCACCCCCTGTACGGATCAATTCCCACCCGTCCTCGGGTTGTACACCATCGCGACCAAAGAAGAGCGACCTGATGTGTGTATCGTGTGCCTATACATGTGCGCGTACGTTGCGCATTGCAGTATTGTACTGCAGCGTCGAGAGGGTACAACAACCCCCACTGTATACAGGTGGGGCTATATGCAACTCGAGCGAAATGAGCTGACTCGTTGTACGGGGTTGAGTTTGGGGTGTTGTTAAGAGGCTTACTTTTTCGCCCTGAGCTTTCTGGCGCTTATGTGTTGATTTTCTCGTACGGATAGGCGTGTAAAAGGTATATTCGTCGAGCGTGATAATGGTAAGTAAATGGAGAAAAACAAAAAATGGACCTTTTCGAGCAGAGCTTTCCTCTCCTCCCTGACTCTGAGCAGCTTTTCCCGGTCCCTCGCGATCTGCTTGTCGAGCGTGTCGATCTGGTCCCGCGCGCTGCGCAGCTCGTTCCGCAGATTCTCCACCGTCACCGACTGCTCCTCGACGATCTCGTGCTCCTTGCGCGCCTCCACCTCGGCCCCCTCTTTCGCCTAAAGACGAACAAACACAAATAAGACCATCCAATGTCTCTGCTTTTACGTAGGGCCACTCACGATTCTGAGCTGGTCCCGTTCCTGGGCAGTCTCGTCCGCCTGGGCCTTGGCGCGGTGGAGCTCCCCCGCGAGGCTCGCCACGCGCGAGTTCTCCTTGTCGAGGAGCTTCCTCAGCACGACTATCTGCAGCTGGAGGTGGTCGACCTGTTGGGTGACGCCGGCCAGGGCGGCCCGCAGCTCGCCCGACTCTACCCTCCTGCGCCTCCAAGCGTTCACCACGAGCACACGGCAGACGAGGCTCGCCGCCCTCGAGTCCCGCTGTGCCCCTTCGTCCCTACGAAGGACCGCTGGCCAGCGCATCGGTGCGCACCCACCCGCAACCTCGACCTCGGCCTCGGTCTTTGGGTCGACCAGTCGAGCCGACACTGAGCCGCTGCTGGTGTCCTGTCTACACGTGTATCATACGGGTCTTGTTGAGCGTCATTGAGGGGGGCACGCCGATCGTTGAGTTTCACTCACCGCGTGCCAACTGGCTCCCGAGTGCCCCTTTTCCGAACGGCCGACGACAGGTCGATCATCGAGGTGCTCTTCTTCTTGCCGCTTTCCGGCAGCTGTTGCTTGTCGGAGGGCCGCTTGACGGGGAACTTCTTCAGCGAGCCGACCAGTTGGATCGTCGGTTTCTTGCCAGCGCAGGGGATCGGTAGCTGGGAGTTGTACTGGAGCTTGCGCCGGGTGTTTTGGACGGTAGGCGACTCGGTGACGGCCGAAGCGGGCGCACCGGTGAAGGGGCTCGACCGACCGAGCAGTGGCGTCGTTGGGGTTTTCTTCGGCATTTTCGGGCTGACCGACGAGTTTTGGTTTGGCTGATGCTGCCGATCGTTTTGAGAGTACGAGTTGCTTGGAAAAGGGCTGATATCCAGTTGAGGGGTTCGGGTTGTCAACCACTGACTGGAAGTTTGGTGCGCTCGGCAGCTGGTGTTTCGATGATCGTCGTTTGTTTTTTGTTTCTTTTTCGTTTGAAGGTACTTGCGTCTGCAATGTTATTTTTGCACCGGTACTTTCATCCTTTTAGACCATACACGAGTGCGTGCCAACAATGCCCCTGAAATTAGGTGATTCTATCTGCACGGAAGGATTTTAGCTGTTTTTTTTTCAAATGGCTTCACGTTGTCGATGATGGATGAGATATTTACCAATAAATTAAACATTTGATCAGCATGAGGAACTAAAAGATTAAGAAGACCAATTTCCCTCTTTGATCAGTCAACCCAAAAGTTTTTGGGACCATAAAACTTGCTATGAAAATAATGCAATTGAAATAATTTATTATTAATCAACTCTTTATGAATCATTAGCAGTATCGATGTCAAGATCGTTGAATACGTTTTAATGACATTTATTTTTTTTTTTTTGTAATGTCTGCTTGAACATTTATAATATATTTGGTACTCAACCTACACCCATACGCTTGTTACTTTGACGTTCGATTTATTGGAATGGTAACCAATAGGAAGATAAAGGGCTAAATGGCTTCTCGAAAAGTTGCGCGAAAGATCCGCTCCGTACGACTTGGTCGTATCTCATAGGCTTGTTCCTCATTTCTCTCCCTCTTACCACTCCTTCCCACTCGCGGGTGAGTGTATACGGGCGAACAGCAGCATATAGCCCTCGAGCGAGCCCAAAATACCACCCCTTAAGTGCACGTGTCATATATACACGTATACGGTAAATACCGCGCGAGTCTCGGTCTTATTCAGTGCTTCTGCGCCGACGAGAAAAGGAGAGGAAAATAAAAGAGCGCTCGGTATGGAAAAGGGGGAGAAAAGCTCGAGGTGACAAAGAGGGCTCTATCCTTCCATCGCGGCTGCGGTCATTCTCTCCGTTTCACCGCGAGCCCGAAATAAACCTCTCTTTGCTCTCTACGACACCCCCCACCTCCCTATATCGAGCTTAATGCTGCTGCATCCTCGTTTTATTGGGAACTTTTGTTTTTTCTCTAAAGACGAGAGAGGGTAAACAGAAAGAAGCGATATCGTGTATCTTGCCCCGAGTAATCGCCTGGTTGATAACCATGTTTGCTCTCGACGCATTTATGTCGCTGCGCTTGAAACACCGTAACCACGTAGAAAAATCGTCAAGCGAGTATATATCGTGGCATTCATCCTCGCAAGCTCGGTTTGGCGCGAAACTCAAAAATCCCCAGTCTCGAAGGCCATAGCAAATCACCTCCGATCGATCATTCCCCGCGGAACCGGCGATAAGCCCGTCCGATCGTCAGCTGTTGTTTCGCACACGCAGCAAAAACATACGCCAAGTCTCGGGAGTATCGAGTTGGGCCTCTCACGTACTATCTGTGCAATTTTCGTCGGGCAAAAGAGGCGCAAGCGCTCTCTGCACCGATACGATTGTGGTGGAGGCACCGCTCGTATCTTACACTACGTTCCACGCTCCACTCGACGCTTGCAATCGGTAACATATTGCGCGCGCGCGCAACTCCTCGGCACCACCGCGTCGTACGAAACACACATATATACATACACGTATACCTATATATCGTTATGCGCGTTATACCTATATAGGGGAAGAAAACCAGGAGGTGGAGGAGAACCAGTGCGTAGGTAATACATGTATATGTGTGGTACAAAACATATCGTGTTCCTGTGCGCGCTTGTGTACATGTAGGTATTATGGGTTCGTTGGCGGCGCCCGGCGGTCGGTCGGTCGGGACGAGACTTTGGCCGATCAGTCGTGTTCCGTGAAAGCCAGAGGGAACAGCGGTACACACATATAAAACACCGACTCGCAAAACTTTTGTTGTACTCTCGGACGCGACTCCACCGCCGTGTCCCCTTACGCTTTTTGCGTAACAATCGAAGTGCATCCGGAGTATATCCAGTCACCTCCTCATCTTTTTTTTTTTTTTTTTTTTTTTTTTTTTTTTTTTTTTTTCGTTCCGAATAACTACAAATACCAAGACGAGAGCATTATTGCGTGCTCCGTCGCACGCGCGCGCGTGTGTGCGTGTGCTTGCGTGGGTGGTGGTAGTGGGAGGCTCCGTGTGGGTTGGACGGCACCCCGTGTCGCACCACCCGTTCGTACAATTCGCCCGACCCGAGCGAGCGAGGAAAACGGCGTTTCCCTGGACTTTGGAGCACCGCGTATAGCCTTTGGCTCGTCGTTTTAAAACCGGCTGGATCGTATACATGTAATACATATTGTGATAACCGAGCTGCAGGATAGGACAATCCGCACTCGTAGGGCACCTCTCGTCCGGGAAAAATTGCAGTGCGCGCGCGCGCGCGCCCGTGTCTCTCAGTGTGTGTGTGTGTGTGTGTGTGTGTGTGTGCGCGCACTGTTTGCTATATAATATACGCACAGGGCTGGCTACACGAGCATCACCTAGAGAGTCGCTGAAACAACATCCTCATCTGGTACGCGCAGGCAAGTCTCATCAGCGGGCAGTACCTACCTGCTATATTTGTGTACACTCATTACCTCTGGGACGGCTCCTATTGTCTTTGCGCTGTACGGATGTACTTATATTAGAAAATCGTTAAGCCGCAGGGAGAGAAACAGCACGCATATATATACCTGGCTGCCGATGTTTTGTTCCTGATGCTTGGCTCTCCTATAAGTACACACTCTTCCTCTGGTTATTCTTCCTTCTCACGACACTTTCGAACGCCTCTATACGTATATGTATACATATAGGTACTGTCTTTCTTTTATTTGCTGGAGCACAAGTGTGACGCATATAATATACGATACGAGCTTATTTTTCGAGGTTATATGGACGTGATGCAGCAGAGAGGAGAGCGGAGAAAGCTGAAAGAAAAAACAACACATCCGGGGCCCCGTGCAATCGATTTCGCTTACTTTTACGTATACAGCTGTATTATAGTTTGTCTTATGTATATAGACGCGATCGATTTTTTTCGAGCTCCTCGGCTCGTTGAATTATTCATCATCTTCGGGTGGAATCGCGGGGTACCCGGGCTTAATGATTCAGCGCGAAAAACGCGAGGATCTTTAAGTTTTTTTTCCTCAAACAAAGCCCCACAGAGTTTGCGCCAAACTTTAAATATTAAGAGGGTGATAGAGGCGGCCACTTCCAGGTACACTGCAATTTTTTCGTTGCATAAGCGCCGATTTTATCTCTCGCGTTAGCTATAATTCAATGTATTATATACATACATCGGCACTTGCTGCGGTGAGTGATTATCGAGAGATAATCGTTAAGTGATTTTAAATCGTTTTGTCGTATCAGCCGATTTTTCCGATTTTTTTTTTTTTTTTTTGATCCGAGCGATAGCCAAATCATAATTAGTGGCAGATAGTATTTTTTTTTTTTTTTTTTTTTTATATTGCATCGTGAGTCTCTACATGTTTACCGCCAGCTTTGGATTTTGGAGCTTGCAGTACGTTGTTGAGCTGTACCAAGCATCGACGGATTATTGAGATCGGCTGCATCGCTGTGGAGATCGGTAAAGTTGTTACATTAATTTTATAACCATTAAATGGGCCATTCGTCACACGAAACACGTAAGAATACGCGAGTGAGTAGCTGCACTTTCGAGTGGCAATAGGTGTAATAAGTACTCCTCTGCTCGAGCGCGCCGATTTCGTGAATTTTTCTTTTCACAGAGATCCAGAGGTGTTTAATTATAGACGAGACTCGGGAACGCCGGGAGTAGAGACCTATAGGGGAGCTCCCTTGCCCGAAATAATGCGATTGGATTAGCAGCATACGCCACTGTCCAGAGAAAGAGATACGTAGACAGGGCACGGCGTCATTTTCTCTACTTTGTTGTTTCACTTTGCTCATCCTCATTTTCTCCTTCTTCTTCTTTGGATCATCTGGTCCAGCCGAGCTTTCTCCACATTTCTCTCTAATTGCGTGTTTTCGCCCACCCCCTCCTATACCTGAGCTCCAGTGCTTTCGACACGCGAACGCGAGCAAACACTAGAATCCCTTTTGTCTACACGCGGCTCCTCGGACATCTTCCGATGATCATAACATTGACACACGTTGGAAGTTTTATTTTTCTGTTTCGTCGTTTCGCTGGCAACTATGTCAACGGCAATTAAATCTCATGACTCTCATTATTTTTGCATCACCGAGTGCTTGAAAAGACAAAAATCGGTAATCAATTTTTCACGAGCACCAACAACTTCGATAGGCTAATGCGAAATTGATTGATTAGGTGTTTAAAAAGAGATACTGAGGCTTGATTGTTTCACGCGAATATGCTGAAGAATCAGAGGCAAAGACAGGAAGAGAAGAATAAAATTGTGTTTGATTATACTAGACAAGTCTGCGATTTTTCTCACAATCAGTGGTCGTCGCGAAAAAAAAAACAAAATATCCCAGGGATAAATTTTTAGTCGAATCGTTGGCGTGTTATCTTTCATCTGTAAGGTAAATAACGTTGAAACTGCATGGTTTTGTTGCAGCGAGTGATGCCATGAGAAACAGCTACAATATCGACGGACAGTGATATTAAAAAAAAAAAAAAAAAAAAAAAAAAATTTTTTTTTA
>NW_019379467.1:1474440-1544299 GCF_000648655.2 Copidosoma floridanum | reverse complement strand
TTTTTTACAAGTGACAGCGAGTCGATTTTAGTACGATGATATTAATATTTATGCGAGAATAAAAATGAATCTGGACTCGGCTTTTTCTCCCTCGCAAATGCCGCTCGCGCTTATAAAGCCCGACTTTGGCGATGCTCGGCTAGCGTATTTTCCCTCTAAAATCACGCCCTTGTACTCCTAACTTTTTTTTTCTTTTATTTTTTCTAGCTTCCCTTTTCAAATGCTTCTTTTTTCCCCTATATTTTCTCACAATGAAAAAATATGACGTTTTCTGTTTTGTACATACACTTAATACACGTCTCTTAAGGATAAACATTTTCTCGTGCACCTACGCACGTGATATATATATATTTATATAAATTTATAATCATACATCGGCAGCTCGCCTGGCAGTATATATACTTAAGTCACACACGCAAAGTCTGGCAGAACTACGTAATTGGTCACAGCGCGTTTCGCCTCATTTTTTCAATGCGCTTACGAATCAAAAGTTTTGCTATGAGTGTATCTGTAAGTATATTATTTATATTCATCTACAAATGAGTCGATCGTTTATTGCTACCAGATTTTTTTTTTTTTTTCTCAGTTCGACTGCAAAATTAAAAAGGCTCGCCAGGATACAGCCTTCAAAATTCACATTTTAATGAACATACTTGGAGTTAGAATGATAATAGTTGAAAAAAAAAGCAGCATCGAGATGTGTTTACATGCACGCTGTATAACTATATTCAGAGCGTACGTTACAATCGCATGGATCGTTTGCTACTTTGTCCCCGCATTCTTCAGCTTTTCTACTGTAAACGTGCTTGTGACTTTTATGGGTGATTTTTATGATGGTACCGTTTGAAAAAACGCGTGTACGTGAGTGGTCCGAGGCGAGGGTAACAATTAACACACCCTCTTTTTTTCTCCAAGATGCCAAGGACCATTTTACTTCGGTGAAGCGTGATTTTGCTTTTTTTTATTTACTCTACGATGCTTTTGCGCTATACGAGCTCTGGAAATGAGTGAGATCACATCGAAGTGGTACAAAAATAATAAATTCAATAACGTTAGTTTAACTATTTTACCATCACGATGTCGTATCGTTACTATACACATGTATAATTATTTCTGTTGCAGTGCGCGTCTCTTCGGCCATTAGATGAATATCAAGTGACAAAGGTGGGTAATGATGAAAAAAAGTTCCAAGAGCTACTGTTTTTAGTACTGGCTCATTACTATTGTTTTTAATTCACCATAAAGATTCAAATTTCTGACTTTGAGTAGTTTTTTTTTTTAATTTCATCAATGGAACTCGTTAATTGCCAGTTTGGATGTGTATGAATTCCGAACTGAGTCGAGTTCTCGGCGAAAAATAATCTCGTTGAATAATATAATAACGGTGAATAAGTGCATGTGTCGTTTGAAGGTTAGAGAAATAAAAAGTGTCTCAGTACGTTTTTTTATAGTTGATAATAGCCCTGGACTTTATTTGATCAAAAAATGCATTATATAACAACGCTTAATTGACTTGATGTCTTTTTTTTTTTTTTTATTATTATTATTTATTACACTTACATCGACAATAAATCTAGATAACAATTTCATTTTTTTTATTCTCACAATTGCCGTGTTCTTAATGTACACGTAATATAATAATTATATAACAACAAAGTGGCCGACGAATATCAATCATCTGGCGAAGAGTCGCGACTCCCGGACTTTTGCGCGTGTAGTCTCGTCGAGCGAAAATACAAGTATATTTCATCAACACGAATCATCACGAGCTTTTTTGTTTTGTTCCCCGTGACGTTCAAGTTGGAGTTGCGGAAGTTGAATTGAAACAAATTTCCTCAAAAAAAAGGAGAAATTGTGAGATTCGCTTAGTGGATTATAAAAAAGTGATGACAATAGTAATGATAATGATAATTATAACTGATAAAAATAAAGAACAACATACATGAAATCGGCGACGCGCGAAGAAGTACAATCTATCATTTCCTGTACAATGTGCCGTATATCTCGGACTGAAATCGACTTTTGCACGCACTCCTCGCAGGAGAGTACAATTGGCGATCGCTAATGATGAAAAAAAAAAAAAAAAAAAAAAATGCTTACCAACTAATATTTACACTCGGCCAATCGATACGACACGCGTGAGAAAGCAAAGGTTTTTCGCAGGTGGGACAGACTCGCCGATTTCAGCGCGAAATTCACACTCGAGAGGAGAGTACAATCTGCATCCGTCGCTAACTCGCTCACGCATCTCAGTCCAGTATACTTTGCTTGTCCCCAGATACAATAATATATATATATATATATTTATAATATTCATATATGCTCGCTCGTACACATAGATTTCTCCTCCTACGCGCACATAAAGGCTATTGTTACTCTTCACGATATATCAATCACACACACACACACGTCACATCGATAAATATAAATCTTGGATCACAATTACACACACGCTTGCAATACTTTCCCGCTCGTCTTACAGCTTAGCTTGTACATCGCACGCAATACAATGATAATAACGACAATGTGGCGTTCGCACGCGCAAGTGTGTACACATATAAAAGTATAAAATAAGGATCGAGGACACGTCCGGCCGAGGATTCGCTTTACTGTTTAAGAAAGAAAAAAAAAAAAACAACGGAAGCTGAGTCATTTGCAGTGTCTTGGGGAGGTTCCTTTTGCAGAATCGAATACTGGCAGAGGCAGACCGTCGTGGGGACGTTGGCTAAAATTAAGTGTGCGTCCTCGCCACTTTGAAAATTCTCAAAGCGAATTATTGATGGAAACGCAGCAAGGACGCACGCGATAAATAAGAATTTCCGTACGACGTTCCGTTAGAGCCAGTAGTCCTTGTCGTCGATTCTGCAAGGACCTCGTGGGTATATGTAATGAAATTAAAAAAGCCCGCAATGTAACGAGACGAGGGTGCGAGTCGTTGCCTCGATTCAAAAGCGGAAACTCAAGGAGTAGTCGAGTTGGTAAAGCGTATCCTGCCGACCGGGCCCTCGATCTTTCGTCCTTGAATAGCTCTGGTTTTCAAATTTTTTTGTTTTTTTGTTTTTCAGCAAACAATGATGAACGTAATATTATCAGTAATAATAGTACAGTAACGATGAATAATCAAAAAAATAATCGTTAATGAAGAAAGACGTGCCTTACACTTAAATACGCTTTAATTAAGTATCGACGCTGCCGCGCGGCAGTCTCTTATTCGTAATCTGGATGCTGTTAGGTACTTAAATACTTTATATGTATGTATATATATATTTTTTTTTTCCTTTGTTCGTTCATCACCTTAGAAAAAAGTAGTCGATCACGTGCTCACAGTATACAACATGTACATTTACACACTTACGTAAGTAATAATATTTAAACCTAATATTTTCATATTTTCGAGAGCTCGTGCGCGAGCTCGATAATTTATGTATATATAATATATCTGTCTTTTTTATCCGCTTCGTTTTTGTATACATATAAAAAAAAAAAAAAAAAAAAAGTATTCTCCGAAACTTTGAGATTCAGAGTCAATGGCCTCATTTCGTTTTTCTTCTTTTTTCATTAGTGCTGCCTTGCGCTTCGTCTACGTCGGTTGCGAGAGGTAGAGCAAAAAAAAATTTATCCATACATTATGCGTTTTTCCTTTCGTTCTCATCTTCTTCATTAATTACAATATAATACACGTGTTTGTTATTAACCATTTTGAGTAAAAACAAGAAAATAAACTAAAAGTTCACGATTGATCTCGCAAACGAGAAAAGACACGTACAAAGTACGTCAGTGGGTGTGTATTTGAGTTTGAGAAAATTTATCGAGCACGAAAAATCGCAAAGGTCACGGTTATAATTACAGGCACACGCTCAGCATCGGATGTCCGTGGGTCAGGTCACCGCACGAGCTCAGGTGGCTCGTCACTCCCCTAATGTGATACATAAAAAAAGAGCACTCGTAGTTGTCGCGTGTAAAAACCGCGACGACTTACTTGACGCCGATGCGCTTGTTGTGTGTATATCTGTAGTCTCGGGCTCTGCCGAAAAAATCCAAGCTCTTTATAAGAACATTTAAAGCATTTTTATAGCTGTCTTTTTGTTTCGTGGTTTTTTTATTTTTTCTTTGTTTTTTTTTTTTATTTTTTTTTTTTCCTACAAAAATAAATTATCGGATTTGTCTATAAAAAGTTTGGTCTTTTCGACGAGATGGTCGCACCGGGAATTGCAGCTCATCGCTTTGAAGCCCAGGCCATTCACACTTTTTATCTTCCCCCCCTAAAAATAACTAAAAATTATAAAGTACTAGTACAGGTACGCGTTTTCATCGAAAATTGCACACCAGATGCATTCGAAGGATCAAAAATAAAATACCCCCTTCCGAGCAAAAAAAAAAAAAAAAAAAAAAAAAAAAAATCCTCCCTCTTCCGTGGGGCCGGCCCCCCCCCCCAGGAAAAAAAAAAAAAAAAAAAAAAAAAAAAAAAAAAAAAACACCGAGAGTGCAAAAGGCCGTCAGCTTCAAAGCGCAAGCTTATAATCCAGGTAAAAAGGCAGCCGCTTCCATCCCGCCCCCACCCCGCAAAGTACATTACGTATACGCAGCCCCTATCATTAAAATGGTCCACTGCTACATCAACTCTCGCCCGCCACCGACTGACCGGACCGGCCTCACAACTGCTCGGACAGTATGATCACGTGGACGGCCTGTATGTTGTCGTTGTGGCCCACCTTGGCGGCGGAAGTAGCCCCCTTCTGTGACCTCGACTCGGCCTCGATGACCGTGTGCTCGCACCCCTCGGCCTCCGCTCGCTCACCCTCGGGCACCTCGACGCTCGGCGAAGCCCCCGCTGCCGTGGTCACCGACGCGTCGGCCCCGCTCGAGAGGCTGCTGTTGTGCGCCTCGATGACGTCGGGTATGCGGTGCGAGAGGCTGCGGGGGCTCGGCCTACTCCTCGCGGGCACTGCCTCCCGGATCTCGTCGAGACTCTCGTCCGCGAACTTGACCCTCGGGCCGCTCCTGGCGGACGAAGGGGCCGGCGGGGGCGGCGGACAGCTCGACTCTACGCTCTCGGGGTGCATGGACGTGCCGCTGGTGATGTTGTTGGACGTAGAGCTGGCTGCGAAGGCGCGTCGCCGGAGGAGCGCCGCCTCGAGGAGGCCGTTGGTCTCGGCGCCGAGGAGGTGGTGCTGGCGCTCGACCATGGACCTGGTGGTGGCCGCGGCGGCGAGTAGCTCGTCCGAGGCGAGGCCGGTGCGGTGGCACTGGTGCTCCTCAGGGACCGCCTCGAGCAGTCCCGAGCGGTCTAGCCGCCTGGACAGGGTAGCGGAGGAAGCTGGCGGTGTCGTTGGGTGGCTTCGGGCTCCGATGGGCTCGACGTCCACGATCTCGAGGAGACCGGATTTGTCGACGCGTCGGACAGCGCTGGTGGTGGGGGCACCGGCTGGAGCCTCGATGACAACGGGGGTCCGGGGGGTGGTGGTGGTGGACGTTGAGGCACCAGCGCCCCGGGGTAGGGTGGCGTAGTAAAAGGCGGTGTTAGTGCCGATGTGGGGCTGGGCGGCGACGGGGGAACGCAGGTACGTGGGCCCGGGACTGGTGCTCGAGGGTCTGTAGGGGTCGCTCTCGATGACGATTTCCATCGGTGGTTGCTGCTGCTGGTGGTAGTGGGGGGCCTGCTGCTAGAGCCACGTGGTGCGCGATTTTCCGGCTCGCGAGCCGGTGGGCTGGTCTCAGACAATTATCTCGCGGATGATGCGCCGACCCCGGCTGTTGGGGGTCGAGTAGCCAGACTCCAGCGACTCGTCGTACGCTAGGCTCACCTGTTGCGGTGGCTTCGCGTCCTCGTCGTAGTTTTCTTGGTACGGGAGACCCGACACGTCGTACGGCGAATCTGGAAATTACAAAATTGACCATTAACATACGTGTCGCATGAGTTACCGAGCGAGATTTTGGATTTTTGTAGCCCAATGTAATTGTTTATCACGGTATCGAGTTGGTGAAAAAAAAAAAAAAATAAAAAAAAATTTCACGGCACGCGTTAGTACGTGCGAGCACGTTCATTCGATTTGTCGAGAGAAAGAGAGTACGCGCACGCGATCCTTTGTGTGCATGTTTTCGCTCGTGCGTAGGTATATCGGCTAGTAAGCGAATTGGCCAGAGTATTTGTTTTGGGGGGTTGAATTTTAAAGTGATTTCAAACGACCACCGACGACAACCTCGCGCCGAGGCTACTTTACCAAACTCTCAATCAGCTTAATGGGCAAACACGGCTCTGCAATTAAACACGATTACGTCGGTACGGGTGATCCCCCAACTTTAATGAAATCCGTCATTTGGTCTCCTGCAGCAACTATACCCAAGTCTCGAGTATGTCATACTTTGAAACGTTGCGGTATTTGGTTGGATAACTGTGTAGTTGCGTGATTCAGTTAAAAAAAGAAGAAGAAAAAAACTGTGCGCGAGTCTCTGTCGATAATCCCGGCGTTTAAAATCACGTCAGCGCAGCGAGCCCGGATTCTTCTCGGCACGATTGACTTTCCAACGAAGCCGTGTCTCTGAGTATTTTTTTTTTCCCCCCCTCGTTCCTCCGCTCCTGCTACACGGAGAGCAGCTCTTAATCAAGTCCAGAAGAGAAGGAGGAGCCAGTGCAGCGCTGATTTTCCGGAGAGGCACGCCTGCCTCTTTGTTGGCTTTTTTTTTTTTTTTCTTCATTGTTCCCGCGTACGTCTCTCTAACTGCAGCCACCCCTTCTCTCCCGGCTAAGTACCATTACCGTCCACTTTTCAAGAAAAAAGAGAGGAAAAAAACAAAAAAAAAACGAAACTACCCCCGAGGGAAAATAAACTGGTCGCCTACAGCTATAAGGGCAATGTAAGGAAAAAAAGAAAAAAATAATGGCAAATACTGACCGACGTGCTTTTGCGTCTTGACGACGGGGGCGAAGGGCTCGCAGAACTGCTGCCTGCTCAAGTTGTGGCTCTCCCTGTAGTCGTCGCGCTGCGGCAGGTAGTGCGGATGGGTCGGGTAGTCGGACTCGGTGGTGCCGTACCCGCCCATGTCGTACGGGGTGCCGATCATACCGACGTTGGGCCCGTTGACGCCCACGCCGTTGGCCACAGCCGCCGACTTCATCTGCCAAATCGAGTCCTGCGAGTTCACCGATCCGCCGTTGTTCGAGTTCGAGTAGCTGTTCTCCATGTAGCCCATGTTCACGCCTTGGTAACCAAAAAATAATGCGTGGTTTCATCACTCGTGCACAGCACCGATCGAACCGCGGACGAGTGCATTTTTTTTTTTCAACTTCCAAGATCCTTCCCGGCCCCCGGGAAGCAACCGAGTGAGAGCAAAAAAATAGTTCTCGAGGAACAATTTTTCGATAATTACTCGGGTTCCCGGGGATTTTTTGCACCCCGAGGCGGCTTTTATATTCACGCGTCTTCTCCCTCGCTTGCACCCGATGCAAGTTTTTCCATCCGACGTAAAACTTCTCCGGCCTTTTTTATTCATCGGTGCAGCTTAGAGATGGAGAGCCGGTACTACGGAGTTTTGATTGATGTTGCCCGTCGATCGCGGCTCTAATGTACACACGCGTGCGTTTCAGCCCGAATATTGTCTCGTTCGACTCGAAACTGATCCGCGACGATTTATTATTCGCGATCACCCAGGTACATGGGTGTATATATATATATTATAACGTATCTATCGGAGTACACTTGTAATTTAAAGGACGTCTTGGAGCTTGAAAAGCTTTTTTGCATCGGACACAAGGTACCACACTGGGAAAGGTACAGGATGCGTAATATAACCAACACCAAAAATTAGTGGGGGGAGGGGGTAAAATGGAACACACAGACACACACAACTGTACCACATCACATGTAGTATAATTAGTAAAACCCAAAATCCTGCATTACCATTGTTCTCACCGTTCATGTTGTGGTTCGGCTGGTGGTAGCCGTAACCCGATTGCCCGTAGGCCGGCGTCTTCGAGTCCTCGAGGGCCAGAGCGTGATCCAGACTGTGCTCCAGGGCCTTGTTCTCGGCGTAGTAGGGCGGCGGCGCCTGGGTCTGCTGGCCGTTCGCCGTTACCAGGCTCGGTCGGACACTGCGTTTCGCATGCAACGGAAGACACACAAGTTATATCGTATACGTTGGTCATCGATGAGTTACCGTACGTTTCCTACTCGGCTGGAAATTACGCTCTCTCGGCGAGATGCGAGTGAGTCAAGCTTCTTTTTTTTTTTCCCCAGCAAAACATCATGCGTACACGAAGAGACTCGCCGATATAATGAGTAACGCCGATGTTTCCGGCGGACGCGTTGCGTCATGTAAACGATGGTTGGTACTCTTGGCGAGCCAAATAACGATTGAATTAACGGCATTCCGTAGTCGCGCGAGATACGCTAATCCCGTTAAAAGTCGAAGAATGGAGGAAAGCTCGTGTAAACTGTAGGGCGAAAAAAGGTCGCGACGGAAGGAAACGCTGGAGTGGAGGGAGCGCGTTGTATATACGCAAAACGTATACACCGAAGAGTCATTGGACTCATTGGCCGGTCTCTCTCCTCCAACTGCGAAAATATATGTACAAAGTAGATACTGGGTTTTTGTTATCGCAGCGAAATCGCGAAAATTTGCCAACTGGGACAGCGAACGAAACTTAACGGAGCAAAGATACTTGACCGTAGTTTGGGGACTCCTATGTTTTATTTTATCTATAATGTAAAAATAATCCATACATCCCAAAGTGTAAAAGCAGCAAGGGACGAGATGCCGAAAGCACCTGCACACCTCTAATCACTGTAACGCCGCGTCTCAACGGAGTATATTTGTGCATCAGCCGAGCTGCAGAAATACATTCAGACGAGAAAGAAGCCACGGGCAGAGACCCCGAATCACCGAGTTAGGTATTTCGCTCCCGGGCCTGGCGCCCAAACTGTTTGCTCGGTATATATTTATACAGCGCGGATTCTTTGCCAAACCGATCCTCGGAGCGCGCCTTTGCATCAAACGGTTGGTGGGAGGGGGAGGGGGGCGAGCTACTCGTCGTTTGGATGAAATAAAAGAGCGCTTATCCTCCGCTCAAAGGACCGGCGGGGGTGAAATTGTTTTTCTCGGCGGATTTCCACGAGCATTAAACCGTCGTGTGGACTGTCGGTACGTGGTTTAATTAAAAATAACTCGAGATCATCGTGTCCGGGCTACCACGTCTATTCAGCCCCTCGTACGTATGTCGTGGAGATAAGCTGATCCGTCGTCGTTGCGCGTTAAAATACCGTGACACGTGCACTATGTATGGCATTGCGACGCGTAGCGAAGAAAATTAAACATTAGAGCGCGGGAGGAGAGAACAACGTTAGAAAAGAAACGAGGCGAACGAAGCGAAGAAGGAAATCCATTTTTGCGTTCAGCAGCAAAAAAACGGGGGGGGGGGGAGTGGAAGAGCGGAGCTTTGACTCCACTGCTGATCGCTGAAAAAGGGAGTAAAAACAGCATCGCTTGTATACCTGTAGCTCGTGATTATCTGCAGATTTTGTCGAAAACCGAATTTTCCTTCCCGTACAATCCGCACTACACGACATCTCTGCTTTGCAAGTAAGTATAATACCTTGGTGCGCATTTAATACTTTGAGGAGATGCAGCGCCTCTGGCCGCGCGGCGGATCGCTCCCGAGGAATGCAAGCCTCTCTCTTTACCAACACGCGCGCGAGGAGAGACGTTCCATGGACCCAAGCCCATCGAGTCTGCCTCTCTTTTTCCTTCTCCGCGAGAGCATCTTCTTACCCGCGCTGCTGCTTTTATTTGCCCCTTCGTGTTTTATAGATCAGCTCCGGACATCCATCACCCTTATATATATACGTTTATCGGCACGCGATCGTAATGAGCGTTTATCGATCGGTACGGCACAACGATGCTAATTTGAAGCGGAAAGATAACGGAAAAGTGACGTCGATTCATCATTTGTACCAATAGCGTATGCGCGAGTATACAAAACTGGATGAGCACCTGCAAATAGGTCCGGGTGATTTAAAACGCGAAAGTCGCCAAAGTATATTACATTCATGTACATGTATTAACATAAACCAGTTTTTCGCACAACGCCCATACCATCGGCTCGTCGTCCCGTGCGTGTACATCCTGTAACTCGTAAAATAAAATCCTCGACTCGAGGCTCGCGAGTCACTTCCTCCGGAGCTGTCCCTCTTTATCTCTTTTATACACATATGTATATACAATATACCTGCTCTTTGTCCTCTCGGTCGACGTCTTCGCGTAGTGTATATATTATATATACTTGGAGCCTCGATGAGACTTCCATTTCACGCTTTACGAGTCAGCGCGGATTAAGAGGCCAGAGAGAGGCAGCACCTATATACACAAGATGGGGGGGAGGCGAAAGAGCTGCACTTAGGGATCGTCGGCCGATCTGACTTTGAAATTTTTTTCATATCGCGCTCGGCTTGAGCTCCGAGGCCACCTCGGCTCCTCTTCTCCGTCTGTATAATACACTTTTACTTAACCGCGAGAACGAAAGGGCGGTCGCTAATTCCTTGATGTACTCCCGGGGGAGCTATGGGCCCCGGGACCAAGTTATGATTGAATCGAGGAAAATCGCCGAGGTCGCGATGCTCCGCCCGAAGAGACAGGGAAGAAGGTGCTTTAAACTTGGACTCTTTTTTTCTTTCATTTCCCCCCCCTCGACCCCTTCGGAACTCTACCGTCTGTTTCTTCTCCGTATAGATATGAAAGGTAAACGTTGGGAGAGTCGTGGGTCAGTGTATTACGTGCTGGACGCGAGGATACTCGAGCGAATTCCGGGCACCCATATCCTGCGAAACCTCAAGCGCTGCTCGGAGAGTCCGAAACGGTTCATTACACCGCGCTATGATACTTACAAAGGGCTGTGGATGGCGTCGCGTAATTTCCAGCCAAGAGGAGTACATTGCAAAATGTATCGCAGGTATATAATATGTGTATGTATGTATACTTACGCGTTGGAGTCCATCTCGTAGTCTTTGGCTTTGGTGGTGCGCTTGCGGCAACGGCAGAACAGGAAGAACAGCGCCCCGAAGAGGACGGACACCGAGCCGCTCACCAGGAAGGCTATCGTCGTCGGGCTGGCGAACGCACCGGCTTGAGCTACGTACGAAGGACCGACTACAAAATTCGGTTGTTAGCTCCATGTGCCTACCGGTTTTCCCCCTTTTTTTTCTCACAGCTTCGAGGCTCGGGAAAATGGAAAGTGCACGACCGGCTGGTGAATTACCGTTACCACGACGCAATCGCGGCGCTTTCGAGGTATACGAATGAAATATTGCTGCGAGGGGCAAAGAAAACGTGACCCAACCGCACGCGCATCTTCGAACCCCACCGCGTCACCAAATTCTTTCCATTTTCTCCTCACAACCGCTGTACTTCGGGACCCACAAGTTGAAGAGCAGAGAGAAAAAAAAAAAAAAAAAAGCATCCACTCACTCTCAGCCTCGGTGTACTCGCCGCACCGCTGCCTGTCGGCCTTCAGACACAGCCTGACGCGTATCCTCGGATCGGCGCTGGTCGCCGCTGGATCCCTGAGCCTGTCCTCGCGCAGAGTCGGCCCACTACCGCGTACCTCGAGGCCCCAGTCGTCGACGATGCGCCAAGTGTTGTCCGACCCAGAGTCCGATTTTTCGATCGAGGCCACGAGCCCGAGGCAAGTCGCGTCCACGTTCACGGCCAGCATGCCGCTCTCCGGGTCGAAGCTCACGCGCTGGGGCGACGGGATCCTGGCCACCGCCGTTGTCGCCATCACCTCGTCCGAGTAGTCCGAGTGGTTGTTCGTGTTGTACACTTTCACCTGACCGAGGAAAACAAAAAAAAAAAAAAAAAGACATGTAGTTTTGCGCACATATAGCGGTACCAAAAGCAAAAGCACCCGAGGAGGTCCGTTTGAGTGGACTTACCTTGAAAGTGTAGGTCTGGTGCTGCTCGAGGTCGGAGACGTTGCAGGGGTTGGACCTGCGACAGTCGATCTCCGACCACTGGCCGGCCGGTCCGCGGGGCGGGGCGCAGCCGGCTGCTACGACCTCGTCACCGCTGGCCACCCGCCTGTAGGAGACAAAGTACTTGGTGATGGGTAGACCGCCGTCGAAGCCGAGGTCCCAAACGAGGGCCACGTGGGTCGGCCCGACGTCCATGGGCCTGACGTTGTTGGGCCGCTCGGGGGCGCCCTTTGGCTGCAACTTTATCGACGAGACGATACTCCCGTGGATGTTGATAGCGCGACAACTGTAGTCCCCGTAATCCGTCTCGCGGATGTTGGTTATCTTGAGGACGGAGGTGTAAAGGTCGTAATCGTTGTTGCTGGTGGTCGATATCTCGTAGTGGCCGTCGCTCGAGGAGCCCTGCAGAGGCGCCAGGTTGGTCCCGAAGCTCCACTGGAACTCGGGCTTGGGCCATGCTTGGACCTTGCACGTCACGTTGGCGGTCTCGTGGAGGTTGTTGGCCACCTTGTCGTAGAGGTTCAGGTTGATGGGCGAGTGCTCGACTTTGAGCATCATCTGCGACTCGACGGCGTTCTTCACCTCGTTGTCGAAGACGCAGGTGTACTTGCCCCGGTCGTTGGCCACTATCTTGTCGGTCTCGGGCCGAGCGTTGCCCAGAAAACTCAGGGTCGAGTTGACCGTGACGACGCGCCCGTGGCCTTCCAGGGGAGTCGTCGTCACCTTGTACAAACTCTGATCGCTCGTCAGCTCGGTGTCGTCCTTGAGCCAGCGAACCGAGGGCCGGGGCTTGCCCTGAGCTACGCACGACACTTGGAACGAGGACTCACCAACCCTGCAAAGAACGGAGTTTTTTTTTTTTTTCCTTCTCTTACTTCAATCCACAGGAAATCGCTACTCAATCACAGAGCAATTTAAACCCAACGCAGAGTTTATCTCTCCTGCTTCTTCTCCTCCTCTTTTTTTTTTTTTTTTTTCACGAGGTACTTATAATTACGGACAATTCGTACAATTGATGGCCCTCTCGTTCTCCATGTTAAGCTTTCCCACCACCATCGCGTTTATTTACAATAACACCGCAGGTACACCCACACAATATGCGTATACAGAAGCAAGAGAGGGAAGATTCAATTCGAAAAGGTTTAACTAGCAACGTGCAGATTCCCTTGGGGACCTCGAAAACAACTACGCGCTGGAGGGAAAGAAAAGACACCCATATTACACAATAGGATATATACATAATACGTATGCACGGGTGTGCCGCAACGTGTCATTAAAATGCATAACCGAATTGCACTTGTTGGCCCAAGAAAGTTAGATCACGGATGCTCCCAGGGGAGACACGAAGGCTAATAAGCGTTTCTCTCTCTCTCTGTATGTTCCATTGTCTCACGGTTGTTAGATATCATTAGACCGCGCTGGAGGTGCACTCATCGTCGTTTTGGGATGCAACGAGAGAAGGAGGATCAGGAGGAGGAGAGCTAAATGGCTCTTGATTGGAGTGCGTTGTTAATTTGTAATGCACGTAGACGTAAACGATGAGATAAATTGTTTGAGAGAGGGAGAAAAGAAAAGAGCTTACTTTCTGGTGAGGTGGGGCTGGAGCTTGGTGAGTATGTTGGGTGGTTTGTGCACGGTGAGGTTGACGGAGGCGGACTCCCCGTTGCCGATCTCGTTGAAGGCGTGGCACTTGTAGGTGCCCTCGTCCGCCAGATGGACCGAGTTGATCTCGTACTTGGAGCCGGAGAGCTCGCTGGGCTTGATGCCGGCGTCGACCTGGTGGGACCAGCGGAACTGGGGCTCCGGGTATCCGGGCGGGTTGGCGACGCACGTCAGGATGACCTTGTTACCCTCGGTGGCGATCGGCGAGTCCGGGGTTATACGAGCCGGGCCGGGCTTGTGACGGACCCGAAGCTCGACGCGCGCGCTCGCCGAATAATTCTTACGCTCACCACCGGACGGGTGGATCGTGTTGGTCGCCCGACACGTGTAGTTGCCCACGTGCTCGGCCGTCACCCGGTTCATGCGCAATATCGGCCCATCGATGCGGAACTCGGGTCGACCTGTCAAAAATTTCATTATTGAAACCCCTTAATCGATTGTCGTGCATATTGTTTGGCACTTGGCCAATCTCACTTTTATGGAGTATATGAAAAAAAAAAAAAAATAAAATAAAATAAAAAAAAAAAGTAAGCAGGAGGGATGAGGATATTTACCTTCGCGCAGCCACTCGATGGTCGTGGGCGGCGGGTTCGAGGAGACGTTGCAGTGGGCGGTGAAGGGATCCTCGACCTCGGCGGTTCTCACGCGCTCGCCCTCTATGGACACGGTGGGGGCGTACTGGACGTCGAGGAAGAGGAAACTCTCGCCCTTCTTGCTCAGCCCGTTGTCTGCCTGGCAGGTGTACTTGCCCGCGTCCTGCAGCGTGACCGTCTGTATCTCGTGGTTAAAGGTCATGGCGACGAACCGCTCGTCCTTGATCCACTTGACCTTGCCGACCTCGGGCTTGGAGTCGACGTTGCACTTGAGGACCGCCTGCGAGTTGAGCTCGACCCTCAGTGGGTTCTCCGAGCCGATGGACACTCTAGGGGAGTAGCTCACGTCGAGGGTCAGCCTGTCCGAGAGGGTCTCCCCGGCTTTCATGGCCCGGTTGCGCACGACGCAGCGCAAGGTCTGCCGGTCGTCGTCCTTGGTCGGGGTGAACTCGTAGGTCTTGCCCGTGTGGATGACTGAGTTGGAGTTGCCGCGGTACCACTTGACCTCGGGCTCGGGGCTGCCGCCTTGGGTGTTGCACTGGAGCTTCATGCGCTCGCCCTCCTTGGCGCTGGGCGAGTCCGAGGATATGTAAGGCGGACTCGGGGCGCGCAGGACCGTCAGCGTCACGTTCTTGTGGTAGATGTTCTCCCCGGTGCCGCTCACCTTCACCCTGCACTCGTACTTGCCGTTGTCCCGCTCGTACGACACGTTGCGGATCTCGAGGTCGTACCTGCCCTCCTCGGGTTTCATGTACACGGTGTAGTAGGGCGCCAGGGGCGTTTGCTCGACCGCGGCGCTGTCGTGCCGGTCGTTCGTGTGGGTCAGCCAGTAGTAGGTCGCGTTGACCCGTGGGGCGCCGAATCGGCATTGCAGCTTGACCGTCGAGCCCTCGTGGGTGTCTATCTGCGTTTCTTCGACCCCGACTCCCAGAGCTTGGCTCACTCCTGAAACATTCGAGGCAAAGGTACTCGTTACACCAAAGTCCATACGCAGTGCGGTTTTGTTTATTCGTTTATTCGATTCAATCAGGATCATGAGTATTATTGGTTGTCAAAATGATCTTGGGTAGTGTTTTGGGCACAATTTCATTGGCGAGTTTCAAAGACCCATTCCATGGCATTTTAATTTTAAATTTAAAAAAAAAGTAACAAATTCCAATGTGAAATTCAATGTAGATCTACGTCACAGGAAAATAAATTCCAAACGCTCCGCTTGTATCGCCTAGAGCTCCAGTTTACGCTCTACCTCAGCAGCTGTATATAAATATGTATACCGTATACAAAACGATATTACGCACGGCAGCGAAATAACGTTTGCTGGTACTTTAATGATCGACAAGTGAAAAGAGCCTTGTAGCACAGTTGCGCAAGTATTGTTACGAGGCAAAAGGACTGTGACGTCTTTTCCGTCCTCGTTTTCTATCTCTCCTTTCTTTTTTTGTTTGCAAAAACCCTTTATCGAAGGAGCATTGTCGGTTATACCTATATAATCCTCCGTCTCGTAGGAAACGGAACTGCCTGTGCATATATATATATTTTCCAACTCTGGCCTTTTCTCGTCGGTCAAAAAACTAATCGGACAAAGCTACGCTTATTTTTGTACGTACCAGCGGCAAAGTACGGGTGTCTACGACTGATAAGCCCTCATTTGCCTCAATGACAGAGAAAAACAGTATACTTTGTCCGGGCGCAAAGAAAAATGGAGAGAACTTTCATACAGGGTTCCGGTGGATGTTTGTCTTGCGAACTGGTCGAGTTTTATGTACATATAGGATCGCGCCTTCGAAGAATGTTTGGAAGGGCGCCAGACGATTTAGTTTTTTTCCCTCGTACCAACGGGTGTCGGCTGGTTGTTTTTTTTTATTTCGCTCCGTTCACGCGAAAGGTTTAAAAATGATTGTGACAAATACCCACTGTTTAACGAGCTATGTGGTTTAATCATCGTTTTTTTTTTTTCCTCGTAAAAGGGTGCATGTAAATGTGTTTGATGAATTTTATTACGACTCGCGTAGCAAAACGACGTTTATTAAGCTTGACTGATTCCCTCGACTAAGGAAATTCGTTACGGAAGCACCATGGAGATTATAACGAGAATTTGCTCTCTTATAGCGATGAGTATAGAGGAATAAAATTAAAAAAAAAAAAGGTAAGATTCTCGCAATTTTAGCTACTCCCTTTGACGACGACGGTCAATACACTTTTTTTCCTCAAAGCTAATGCGCGTCTCGAAGCAATCAAACACACCCATGCACACACAGAGCAAAGCTCTATAATGAACATTTTTGAAGGTAAAAGGTAAAATTTTCTTATTAAACGAGCCGTAATTTCTTTCTGTCGAATAATTCACGCAGCCTGTCTAGCTCGGCTAGCTCCTATTAATAATCGCTAATTGAATTCTCGAAGGATTTTTAATTTTTCCCCGTTTTTCCCTGCATTTTTCCACATCACCAATTCAATAGCTTTTCACCCGATAACCTTTGTTACAAACACTTGTTATTCGGACGGGGAAAAGAAAAGCCGCATTGTAATGTAAACAATAAGTGGACAGAAAAATTGGAACACAAGCGAAGAAGGGATATACAATGGAAAACAACACCCGCAACCTACAAAATATTCCCTTTGGCGATTCTCGACAAACGCGAATAAAATCGCGACCCACATGCTCACACGTGCATCTTCGCCTCCAAAACCTGCATAATTCAAATTTCGCGTCCTCATACCACCGGACTCGGTGCAAAACTCGACCAAAAATACTTTAGCTGCCAATGCAAAATCCTTCAACTCTGGCTTCTCTCTTTTTTTTTTTTTTTTTTTTTTTTTTACAGTATTCACCGATTATTAATCGAGTGGGCGCATCTGCCGACGGTGCACGCATCGAAAACCGTTTTCCCCACTACATGCATGTATATGCCAGTTACAGGCGATAACAATACACATCGGATGGGCAGCTTCTTCTCTTTCTGGCACGGGGAACTGTTATGTTCGCCGAGAAGTTCAACGGGACGCGAGTGCACGCGTACGCACGGGTACATGTAAGCCCCTACATTAAAGCCACTCGCACACACACGTTGCTGAGAACGTGTAACGCCGCGATGGAGACGCGAGAGAAAAAAATCACATCGCGTACATGTACCCGCGACAACTGACGCCGGAGGGAGAAGGGGAGTGCGTGAGTACCGTTGCGTCGTACCTTTCTCGTATACGCAGCAAGACACACTCGTCTTCTTAATAACCCGCCCAACGGGACTCTATACCGATTTTATCTTTGCCTGTCGTCCGGATGGATATTGGGGGCTTTTTTATGCGTGTCCAATAATGTTGTTTTTTTTTTTCTTTCTTTTTTGTTTTATCGAGTGAGCATAAAAGACAGATCTTACGTGACGGCCAGTTGACGTTTATTCGTGTGGTTGTTGTCGGGACGACGAGATTCCATAGAGATTTTGTTTGCGACGTCTCTCGGTTTATTCGTAAGATTTAATTGTAGGTAAAAGTGTTACGGAAACAGAGAGTTGGAAAGTATATTTTTGCGGAGGGGTAATCAGCTGATTAATTCGAGTCACAGTCATTTAATACACTTCCAACTCGCGTTATTAACATCATGTGGGTATGATATAGTATACGCGTGTGCCTCGTTCTATGATGGATCAAACGAGTCGATTCATTAGCCGATCTTCATTGGGCATAATTATACGTACGGTGGCAAACCCAAGCAGGCAAAGGCAATAAAAGTGCACGCAACAACCAAGTTTCGTTATCTGCTTCGTGGATCACTGCCATTATCGTTAATTACACGCGGTATCATAATGCCATGGGACTCGATCGAATCACCGACGTATCCGAGAGCTCTGTTTCGAAACAAACGACAATGTTGTAATGAAATTCTGGGTAAAAATGTGCTCGACACGCAACCTTTTGTGATTTATCTTGGGGTCTCGATGATAAACAAAAAAAAACAAAAAAAGGAAAAGAAGAAAAAAAAACAAATTTCATCGCGGCACGTATACCCGTGTAAGTACGACGATCGAAAGAGACACTCGCTCGGTTATTGGAGCGTGTACGCGCGCCTACGACAATCACGGGCCAACTCGATTTACTCCGAGGACCGAGCAAAAACGTATAAATGCAGATCAGTTCAATCATAAGAGCATTGAATACGGTACATTATATAAAAATGAAGAGAAAAAAAAAATTGATGTCAAACAATGCTTCTTATTCTGCCACTTATAGCTCGGAGCCGTACACCTATACTGATCTGTATAGGAGAAAAGTAATAAATGGTTTGGTGGTACGCTTTTTCCTAACACCGAGAAACGACGTGTACACAAAAGTATAAGGCATAAGCGCAAACCGCGAGGAGAAAGGGACATAACAAGACGGAGACCCGCGTCTCGAATGTGCCGAGTGTCTCTCTCTCTCTCTCTCTCCTCGTAACTCGCGGCTGAATGTGGGTCGACCGATGGGTCGCATAACGGTAAGTCGACGTGTTGCCAATCGCCTTTCTCTTTTTCTCTCTCTCTCTCTCTGTGCCAGTCGACTTGTATGCACGTTCAATAGAGTACGTATATTTATATTCCAATACACGTGAACGCATACGTTTTAAGGACAAATAATTTTCATACCGGTAAATTGGCATGGAATTTCATACGATTGTCGAGAGGGAACAAAAATCGCAATACGTGGTCGATGGCCCATCTTCGAGGATGACCTCCCAAGTTCTCCAATTGCTCGGTAAAAGTTTATGAATGGACCCCCGTACACGTGTGATCGGGGGTATTTTCGAGCAACTTTCTAGAGTGAAAGGGCAACTTTCAGCGCAACGCGCGGAAGCAGTGATACTCTACTTTTTGGCTTGCGATGGCGTGTATATATGCCGATAATAACCGGGTTCTCGTGTGATAATAGTTGTTTTTGCCTGTCGTTGGTCATACCGATTGCTCTGGCGATGGCGTACACCGAGACAGATTTCTATCAAAGTATCGACAACCGAGTGGTTTGCCGTTCTCCTCCCAAATTACACGGGATCGAAAAGAAAGTCGACACCGGACGTACACTTTCCTCTCAACATCGGTATATACATATACATCATCATCGCGCCAAAGTGGCCGCGAAATGTCTCGCCACTTTTCGAATGCTAGTTCCCACTTTGCCCGCCCACTTTCACCCCACCGGGATTATTTTTGTCGCCCCGCGTTTTCTCCAACCTAGCAGGTGAATTTCAGCGGCTCGACGAATCGCAAACGGGTTTGATTTGTTTTCAACCGCGGCATATGTTATTAGGCGTTTGAAAATAGAGCGCCTGCGTGGGTATGCAAGATCGGCGCACCGCGTGCGGTTTTCAAAAGCGATCGAGTGCCCTCGGGCCGGGTCGCGGCTAATTATTTCCCCGCGGAATCGAAGCCGATGGGATTGTTCAAGCAACGCTCTCATCGCGAGCGGGGAAAAAATAGGCGATAGTGAGTATACACGGAGAAGAGAGCGAAAGGAAAATTACGTAGACACGTACACACATGCAGGTGTGCACGTTGAAAGTATCGCGATCCGCTTGGCTTGGCGCGAGTGACACGATTTCGCGGCTTGACTTCTTTTATTTCGCTACTCGAGCGTGTGTTCCACACATACACGTGTATAGACGCATACAGAGGCGCGCCTTGCATTTTCAGTCAAATGTGCTCTTTGCGAGTCGCTGATGCGCTTCAGGGACGAATATACAGCATACGCGGAGCAGATAATCGGTTTACGCGACGCTGTGGGCGCGACGATTTATTGAATTTCACGAGCAAACTCGCACGGCTGTCTATGTATGTATAATTTTGCGCGTTTGAGCATTTTTGCGTATACACAGAGGAGGGAGAATGTTGTTTCGGGCCCTTTTGCGTGAGATCGGCTTGCCGGTAATTTTCGCCGGCACATCATCGGAGGGGGATAAATACCGAGGTAAATACCAACCCCGAAACGCGCGCAAATAATCAGCTATGACTGGAATTTTCGGGGCTCCTGTTTTCCCGGAAATTTCCTCGGATGATTATCAGCAGCTTGTCGGGAGCTTTTTTAAAAAAAAAAAAACTCCATTCATCTACATGGACCGCGTGAATGGAACGTATGCATGTACGAATCGCGATCGAATTTACATAAAATGGCCCGGCGCACTTGAAAAACGCACCGCTGTGCACGGAGAACTTTTTCTTTTTTCATCTCCAGATGTGGGTTTACGTCCGCGTTATCGCAGAGTGGCCGAGCGCTTGCAACGAAAAAAAAGTACACGGTAAAATGGAAAAGGAGACGAGCAGACTTGCGTGTGTATACGACTCGGGCGCGTCGTGAGGCCATTTGTCCCGCGGAGAAAGAAAAATGTCACATGTGTACATACACGGGCGAGCCTCCTCTTTTACTGCTGCAGGTGTGTGTTTTTACCTGTGCTACGCGAAGAAAAACAAAGTTTTACCGAGACAACGGCGTATGAGTGCACGGCATGAAATTTGTACGTGTGTATATATGCGCGACGGAAGAACAAGGGAGACAAGAAGAAGGAGAAGAGGAAAATAAGTCTAAATAATTCCTAGGGCGAAAAGTTTGCGATCGGCCATCGGTGCGCCGCACGCGCGCGGAAAACGCGACAAGGCTAGCCTACATATATAATACCCGCGTGTCATCCTCCATTTTTGTCCTCCGTCGATATGTTTCCTCAACCCACCCTCCTCCCCTGTAAATGCGTGTGTCTTACCACGCTTCTGGCGACGACGCGCGGAACATGTTTTTCGTCTGCGGACCCTTTTTTTTATTTATTTTATGTTCCACATACATATGCGTGTACGCGGCCGTAGGTGTGTACAGCATCGCTCGTATTTCTGGGATATACGTAGAGATCGGGGGTCGAGATATACGCCAAGCGGAGACGCCGGTGGGCGGAGTCGGGGCACGTGACCGGGCTCCGGGAAGCCGAATATCCTTCGGAGCAATGAATTTTCATACGGGACGAGATTCTACTTTACGATTGCCCTTCCCGGGTATATGTGTGCACATATTACACGGCAGTGGATATTTCGGGGGGGGGGGGGGAGTTGAAAACTTTATGCGGGGTGTATACGTGTCCGTGAATTATTGCCAGTCGATGAGCCGTGTGTGTGTGTACATGGACAAAAAATGTGGGATTCGCTACATTATGATATGTTCGGTGTCTCTTTAAGGTAAAAACTCGAGCGTGTATTTCTTCGGGCTCCCCCTCGCAACGATTACAGCTGTCTTCATTGACTCGGGCCCGGAATGTGTATTATTGATCGAGCGCCACCGAGACGCGTCTGGTTCATGTTTGTTTAGAGACATTTTCACACAGCTGCGTACATTATTTTCCATCGTCTTTCGCAGGGCATAGGAAAAAAATCGTACCAATCCGAGCAACTGTTTCTCTGCACCACTGTATACTCGCAGCGTACATGGGTACGAGGAGGGAGAGACGAGGGACAATGTATTCTTTTGATTCGGTATCCGCGGAGTATGCACATGGAGACGAGGCAATCGATTTTCGCGCCCATGTGAAACCAAATGAGCGAGAACGGGGCCAAAGGTGTCGGGCGTGGATTTTCCCTCTCTGGAAAACACTGGTATTATCCGCGACAATGACCGAAATACTCGCGTTGGCCATTATCGACGAGGGTCTTTCGTTCCACAGAAGGAGGGGTGGGGGGGGGACTCAATTAAAAGCCGCGCGGAGGGGCTTTTATAATTTTTCGCCTCGTCGAGGATTTTTAAGGAAAGGGGTCAAGTTGTTTATTGAAAGGATCGACCGGCGTATAGAGCGAGGAAACGAGCGTCAATAATGTAGGCACGGAAAACGCGAAGAAAGCTGCAGCGCTCCCTCGAAAGCTTGTTAAATCGGAATCGGTATATACACGGGAGATGCGGTGCTTAAAATTTCAAGATTCTCTCACTCTCTCTCTCGCCGGGGCCAAGTAAATGTAGCTCGTTTCCCTCTTTGCCGGTGCAGTTTTATTCGACGAAACTTTGCTCGAAGCTCCGAGGCAAATTTTTCAAGACAAAAAAAAACCATCGAGTCGATCGAACGGGCCGAGGTGGAAAAAGAAAAGCTAGGGGGAGGGGGATGGAAAATAATCCCTTCCCGCTCGCTTCGCTGAGCCTCGCAAGGATAAATCCACCCCGTCCTCATTCGCGCTCCTCTTTTCACTGGGCTGCAGCCTCCCGATCCGTCTTTGGCTGCGATTACGCGCTCCGACGATCATGTCCTCCGCTCCGGATCCCTCTTTCGCCGAGTGAGGCTGTAAATGCATTTTAATGGTGGCTTTCGGGGCACGCGAATACACTCGACGGGAGATGACGGTGGAGCGCGAGTAAACCGGCAAAAGACGCGGGAGGACTTGGAACAAAAATGCGCGTGCAAGCACGGGAGGCTCGTGGGAGTGGAATTTTGCGCTACGTCAATCTGCATGGCTTCAGATTTGCGCTTCGCAGCTCTTTGGCCCGTGAAATTTCAACGTAGCTGTCGTCGTCGTGGTTGCCCGATTTCTTCAATTATACGACATCGTTGCTCTCGCGAAACTCTTCCGCACCCCGCCAGTGGATTTAATTTCCTATACTGCTTGAATGCTCTCCGCGTAATTTGTGTAAGCCCACACACACAAAAGAAACATCCAGCTATTGGAAAAAAAAAAAAAAGGAGAGTATAAGTACTGTGGCTCAGCACGATCATGCAGTCTTTGTCGCATGAGCACACTCTTATGCGAGCTTGTGAACCGTGCCTGCATGTATGCTCGGGCTCGGCAATCGTTACTGCGTCCTCGACCCAAACTCCTGCCAACCACCCACGAGCACACACACACACACGTGTCTAATAACTTGCACAGCAAACAAATACACAAGTGCATGCTAGTAGCTAATATCCTTGGAGGCACGTAATGTCAAAAGCGTCGAACGCGGCTGACGAGAGCTTAAATTTAGCTACCGTGTGCGGTTGTTCTCGTGAACATCGGAATTACGTGTGTGACTACACGTAACTCTTAACATTTATGTTTAAGCGTATCATCAGGGATGCGGTTGACCCGTAACTTTTCATCGTAGGTATAAGTAGGTAAATGCGAGGTACGCATGCAGGGAAAAAAAAAAAAAGTGTGGCCGTCAAGGATTATAAGTATATACGTGTGTGCACGGAAGAGAAATAGTTACGTGCGCTCGGGCAATTATAAAATGAGCTCTGCTGGGCACACATGCATTAAAGTACGTTCATACGTTATAAAATGCGAGCGTTGTACATCGCTGTACATACACACAGGGAACCAAATACTCGATGGTGTATAATATGCATGTGCACACCATTTCTTGCATATTATCATACGTACGTTTCGTGCGGTTAAGGAGTTTTGTAATTCCAAGTTGGTTGCCAAGGGAAAAAGGGCAGAGTGCAAAAGAGCCAAATTGTTTTTTCACTCGTTTGTAAATTGTTAGCTCGGCTCGACCCCAATCTCGACTAGGGATCTATCGAAATTAGAAAAAAACAATCGACACGCAGCGAAGGGGGGCTCTAAATCTCATTTTGTACACAATGTGTATGTGTAAATACAACAACAACAACAACAAGAACAACAGATGAAGAAAAGACGGAGGGTGGGAGGGGAGACTGCGTGTAATGGCCTACCTATACACCCCGGCCATTTCTGTCAGGTCGCGGGCGCATTAAAATTCAAGCGCGGCTGCTCCCGCGGAATCGACGCGAGCATTAGCCATTAAAGCGCTGCAGCTTGCATCAAACAAACTCGATTAAAGCTTCAACAACGAAAACAAAGTAGCGCGCGCGCATCAATCTTGTTTGGTATATACGGTGTTGCTCGTAAATAAATCGCTAACGGTGTACATGTCATACTTGTTTGCGTATATCGAAAAGCGGGGAAATGCTTACTAGGTACTATATATAATATGTGGCGATTCATTGTAGTTCTCTCTCTATATATTATACGCGCCGTTTGAGTAATTGGCTCGTCAGCTTGGAACAAGTGAAAACGCAAGCGTCGCTGTTATGGTATGCGCGACAAGTGCATTACATTTCGTTGCAAGTCCAAATTGCACGAGTACTTGCAAGCTCTGCCGATTCGAGTCTTCTTCGCGAAGCCCACCGTTGATGTGTCAGAGCGACTAGTTTGCGTGGCCCTCGACTGACGGCAACTTTCTGCGGCAAAACTTTTTACGCTTCCTACTTCTCTTTCGATTACTTTTTTCCGGCTCCTTCGCGAGATACAATCCATACGTACACCAAGGTACAAGCGCACACGCGATTGTTTCGAGCTACTTCGTGTATACGGAGTTCTTTATTCGCCGAGAGTTGTATATTACTTATGTGCATCGCACGGGTTGACCATCGTGTGATCCTATTGCTCGGTTAGTTCCTCATACGCAGCGTAGCTGCCTACACGTAGGGCATTTCCTTTGAAACGCAATTACAATCCAAAGAGCCTCTCTATGGGTACCGTGTAATTTGTAACACGTCACACGCGCAACGGCCATTCAAAGCGGCCCGTCTATTCTCAATGAAATTACCGCGTCGATTGATTCCCTCGCACCCCACACGTACGTGTACATTATTATATTATATGTACACACGGCCCGTATACCCAATGCGCCTAAAGTCTTTTCGTATATATATATATATATATGGACCCTCGATCATCGCGAGCTCTCAGAAGCAGCAGCTCGTCATCCCTCCCACCGGCGCACACTGCAGTGGGTAATAAACCCTCGTGCGCGCAAATTAACGCCGGCTCTACACACTTCGGCCTCCTCTTACTGGGGTAAATATCGACTTTCGCTACCCCCACCCCACCCCTTTTATTTCTATGCCCCCGAGCTTTTGCAGACGCGCGGCTCCACTTGAATAAGGTCGCATCGATTGCGCGGGAGTATACACGAGGGGCGGTGCACGACGACGCGGATTCTTATTTATAACCCACGGTCGAGTTGGCTTCGAATTATCGACTTACCCGGGCTAAAGAGGAGAAAACGAGGCGCCGTGCACGCGAAAAGAAGAAAAAAAAAAAAAAAAAAAAAAAAGGGAGGATGCTGCATATAGGAGGAGGGCGGGGTTTAGCGAGGGGTGCACTGTTGCGAGCATTAATCCTTCGAGACAGGCTCCCGGATAGTTTAGCGGATAGTTTAGCGCGCGCGAGTATGTATATATACGCTTCCGCCCCGCGTTTCGCGTCGCGTAATATAGAGGACAGTAGTTTTACAAAAGGAGTAGAGGGGGGGGGGCACGTTGGCGACGGGGCGAGCGCATCTTTGGCGCCATTAGGGAACAAAGTTCCTCTCTCCCTGTTGATTAATCAGTCCGTGAGGGAGTGGGAGGACGAACGAATGGGACGGCAGCTGCTGGTGGGATCCGTGACGGAGATACATCGGTGATTTGGGAGAAAACGGTGCAGCAAACGCTCGCTATACTTCTTGTCGATGTGCCCCGGTTTCGGCTAAAAGCTCGGATGCGTATATCCGAATGCGCATCAAAGTTGCGATGTGTACGTGCGTCGGTCTTTGTCTCTACTGTTGTTGTCGGTGACAAACTTATTGAAATCCGCGCCATTACGTTATATTATAAGTGGGGAGCTCGAAGGATATACATTGCATGTTCCATTAAGCGGATCGCCACTCGAGCTCGTATCGACGGGAGTAATTAATTTTCGCCATCACCGCGAGCGACGAGCCAAGCCGATAATCAATTATTTGGCGATGAAAGTTTCAAAAGTCGCGCCCTAGGATATAATGCCCGTCCTATATTTATGAGCCAAAAAAAAAAAAAAAAAAAGGAGGAAGAAAAGCGTATTTTAACGCGGCCTCATTAATTCCGAAATCAGCCATCAGCCGGGGGGATCGATCAGCGGCCCACCGAAGCGCGCCACTCGAAAAGCACGCATCACCTATATATTGATGGCGAGGGAGAAAAAAAAAATCGTCGATAAATCGCGATGCAGTTAATCCGCGGTAAATTAACCGCCCCAAAATTCCTCCCGGTTGCGTGTCGGCCGACTGACCCGGACTCGCTCGCCCCGCGATTTTGCATTTTCACCCGAAAAAATTGCCCCCCCAATATACCCTATCCATCTCCCCTACCCCCCCTCCGCCGAACTACCGACGTATACGCATACACGCTGTTGTCATCGCGAGCGTGTAAATTCAGTGAATTTTAAATCACGCGCATGCATAGCCCAGCAAATCGCCGAACCGTCAGCTTTGCGGTCAAACGAGAACTACAGAGGGTGGAATAATTTCGTGATTTATGGTTGTTTCGGTGTTGCTATAACATCTGCAGAGACTCCTGATTTTGTTTGAATTTCATTACGACTTTATCGCGTCAAACTCTGCGCTTTTGAAACATTTTACTTTTGCGAAACGAGCTGCATCCGCGTATCCGATGGATCATCGACAAACAACTGAATTCGAGAGTCAATGTAGCGCTTCCGCGCTTTGAGTTATCAAACGGGGGGGCTCCCGCAAAACGGGATGTATATATTTTGCTAACGTGCGAGCAACCGACCGTAGAACCGATAAAAAATATACTCCGTGCAAACAAACAAAATACTCGTATACTTTTGTGACAAGTAATTTTGAGCGTAAGCTATTGTGAGAAGAAAGAAGGAGAATATACAACCCGACGTATGCTAAATTCAAGCGGCGGAGAGACGCTGGAATCGATTTCTGAAGACGTGCAAGTTCTACCCAAAGTAAGCGCCTGTGTACGACCATGTACACGTGCGCTGCCCTCGTCTCGAGAGTTATTTATAAACAGCGAGAGAAAAGAGACTATTTACTCGACTGATCAAAGTAAACCATCGCGTCATTTCGTGTACAGTGTACGTGTATATTATACACGGGTGGAGGCGACATCGGAGGAAAAGATGTAGAGACAATGGGGCGGATAAGCCCAGCCGCTTCCGGAAATAAATCGCGCCTCGTTCGAAAATCGATTTTGGCCGAACTGAAAAACAGAAACGGCAGACTATACGGGGAAAAAGGACGACTCTCCTTTTGCGAGTATTTTTTAAGGAATCGCTATTCCTCCCTCGTCCAACACTTGTCTCTTTTCCTCCTCTTGTGTACGCGAGAATACACCCTCATCCCCCGAAAAGCAAGGGAGATAGGACGATCTCGAGGATTATTTTGTTCATTTGGCTTTTTATGTACACACCTATACACTTCCTTCCTTTCTCCGCCTCCTCTAATCCTGTACATAGGCTCTTTTGTCGCCCAAAATGGAAATGTGCTCTGTTTGGATCAAGCGCTCACTGATTTTTTTATTTACTCACTCACTGTATCGTTTTGTTGTTCATTTATTGTGCTAAAAAATACAAGCCTGGAGATGACGGAAAATTAAACACCAAAGTTGGGGCTGCAAGTACTTTTTCATTAAAAACATTTATTGTTATTCATTTTAATTCTCTCGTTTGCGTAGTATTTGCAAATATTTGGCGTTTCAATTGAAGTTGAGTCAAAATTGGAATAAACAAAATTGTTTGTTTTTTTTATCTTTTTGTTTCCAAACAAAATCCACGTAAAACTCATGACTCGTCGATTTGGAAATTCGTGCATGCTTTGTAAATAAAATAAAGTGTCCAGGTCAAGTTTTCAGGTGAAATACAATTTCAAAAGTAAAGTTACGGTATGGTTAACAATATTTTGAAAAAACATTGACGCAGTTTATTTTTAAATTTAATGTTTACGTACACGGACACGTATAATAAATTTTTTAAAAATCAAGCGAGCAAATTCTATAAATCATCCATTCAAACGGCCAACGTAAAACCCAAAAAACAATCCTGTGAACGTGATATTGTCGCAAGGGCTCGAGTGAGAAAAACATGCAATCCATTAATTTCCAAGCGACAAAAATTCGCCCGTCTACTGCTCGGCTATATGGGTAACACCTGCAGCGCTCGTCTTCTCCTTTATCGCAATACAACTACATCATCTGTACCAGCCAGCACACACACACACACACACACACACACACACACACACGTGTCCTTTGGCACTCCCAGCGTCGTTTCAAATTGGGCTACAAAGGAAGAAAGAAAAAAGGTGAACGCAGAAGGAGCCCGGGCTTTCGGAAGACACATCCCATGTCCGCAGCTTGATAAACTCCTCCCGCTTTCCGTGGACCATTTTCGAGGGCCACGTACCATTTTTCTTCCCATACGTATGTATATATATACAACACGTCCCGCGGTCTTATTTCGTAACTCATCTGCCGTCTCAATCTTCCCCCGAGTTTTTCCCCCGTTGTTTTCCTTTAATTGCGCTTTTTCAACCACCGAGATAACCCACCGCTGCTGGAATAGTTGATGATCGGTCGCAGATTAGATGATGGCCGATAGCGACCGGTTTTTCCATCCCTCCGTTGTCCTTTTGTTGGGTATACGAAATGCCTCATCGATAGATCGCCACGCGATATCCGTTGGCTCTCGAGGTTGCGTAAAATATCGAGAAAAGGCTCATTACAGTGCCGATATGTACAGGGAAAACGAGGGGAGGGGGTGAGAGTGCGAAGCAAGTATACGACTGATGATTTGAATACGCGGTCTTTGCGAGCATTAAAAATTCAGAGATAACTCTATATACAGGGCTCGCCTAATAGCTCATAATATATACCCACACGTGTAAGTAGACGTGTAACACAAAAGTGCGCATCGCGTGCTACGAGCCACGCCAACGCGGTGTATGTTTCTCTAATGGCTCCGGGGGCTTTATAAACATTTACGTTGGACATTACCTCAGTTTTTCTTTTTCAAACAATTCCTCCCCTATAATTGTTGGGTGTTTTTCACCCCGCGACCTTGATAATTTATTGTTTCGGGCTAAACGTCCGCGTATCTATTTTTGCTTTGACCCTCATTGCCATTGATTTATATTCGTGTACTTGAAAAAGTGTAACGTAAAAAATCAACGTGGATCTATGCTTTTTAGCGTTTGTGATGATGTTTTGCGTGTAGTGGCATTAATAATATATTATTTGAAATGAAGAGTAATTTGCGACACGCGCCGATGAATTTTACTCGCATGCGTCAATGGCTCGTAGCTTCGTGCCCAATTCCGATAATGCCACGGTTGATTTTAACAATCAAACAGCTGCCGTTTGCGCAAAATTAAAAGTTTGTGCGTCGATCAGTGCGCGCTGTTCGAGCGATCGAGTTTCGAGGAATGAGATTTCATTGTTAAAAGAAAAAAAATAAAAGAAAGAAGAATTCAAACCTCCGCTGAACAGGGAATATTCAATTACACAGTCCAACAAAAAACAAAGGCTCTCAGGAATTTCTCATTGCAAAACCACCTCCTGTGCAAGCAAAAAGGTCGGAAGAGCGAATAGAGGAAAAAGAAAAGTGGTAAAAATGTACATATAGGTATAAGTATTTGAAAAAAAAAAAAAAAGAATAAATAAAAAAGATCCAGTACAGTGTCCCACAAGCCTATGTGTTCTATTTCTCTCCAGCTAACAAAACGCTACATGGCACAGTCCAGAGCCGCGCCCGCTCGCTTAATAGCGATGTTGTATATGGTAGCCGCAGTCTCGTTTCGCGTGTTACGTTATAATATACTATGTATAAGTACATGCAGACAAAGTCGCGACGACGACGACTGTAGATTTACGCAACAGCTTGCAGAGCTGCAGTGTGTATATACGTGTACACTCATGCTACCATTTTTCTCCATATCTCTCGATTCGACCCGCGTTTCTCGTTAGAAAACTGAGGAGCAAAACCGCCATCGCTTACTTACTCTTCGTGTCTCTCAGCACTACCAATCACGTATACATGTATACTTTTGCTTTGTGGATGACAGTACGGGTGTCGATGCATAAGTTGGAAATTCGAGCACGCGCGTCTCGCAGCCATGTACTCGCGAGTATAAGGCAGATATGCTCGTTGGAATAATTTTTCTTTTCCTCCTTATCACCGAACGCTGCTACTTGCTCTACTTTTGTGAGGCCGTGTTACGTACACAAACGGAGCCAATTACATTGGCGACGATAAACGTATGCGTGAAACGTAGAATGAAGACCATCGGAGCTGGAAATATTATCCCCCTCGTCACGAGTCTCTGGTGAATCATAATTAAGTACCGTACGTACAAATCCCGAGGAAAAGAAAAAAACTCCTGGGAACCGAGCGTAAATACTTACCAGAGCGAGGCCAGTGGGGGAAAAAAAAAAAAAAAAAAAAACCCTTTCGACCTTTCCCTTCTCCGTGTCCCGGAAAATGAAACACACGCGGACGTGCAGTGTGCATCGCTCCAAAACGACGTTTTCAATGTCAAGCCGAAGAAGCCGCGTATGGGTATACTCCGGTTACGCGGCGCCGATGCGTATCTCGACTCGTTTTTCCTTTCTCGCGTCGAGTGAGCTGTACGTAATAAGTACACGTATACCCCTTTTTGGCCCTCGCGAGAGAGTCAGTGGCCTCCTCCTCCTTATTCTCGGCGCGACTCTAATGAGGCACCGTCCTCCCTCACGTATGTTATTCACACACATGAACCCGCGCACAGTGTAAGGATGTACATATATACACATACATACTCATGTGCTACAAGTATACATAATATAAAGTAAGCGTGCGTCTCTGCAGTTCGTTGGCTTTTTAACGCCTGTGGGAATTAGATAATGCAAGCGGCTGGATGGCTGGCTGAGTCCACGCTGTGTTGTAATTACACCGAGGGAGCAGCGTATACATATTATAAGGCGCGGAGCTGAGTTTGTCTGTGAAACGTTATTACGCCTACGTGTATACCCCTACGTACATGTATATGTATACACCGTACTATAGGTGGGCCGGATATATACATATATATATATACGCGTATCCATAAAGGCTGTCTTATAACGCGCTGGTTGGGAATCTTCATTTTTTTTTTTTTTCTTTTTTTCATTTTTAGTACTGCTTGGGAACTTTCCTGATGTATACACGAAACGCACGCTTATGATTTATCTGTACTTATAAGCACAAAAGGGGGAGTACGTAATTACATAATTGGATGATAAATGTATACATATGTATTGTTCGCGGAGATTCACAAGGAGGCTCATTTCGTTGTTTTCGAGAATTATAAATTTACCGCTTGTTTCGATTGCGTTGCTCTGCGCCTATAGACGTTACGGCCATTTACCTTTTGGTTATACGTTTTTCTCTTCGTAATTTTTAAACACTAATGCATGTATGTCGGTTTTTTTAACGCATAATACATATTTTACTGAAAAAAAAAAAAAAAAAAAAAACCCCTCATCCCGAGTTGATCAGTGAATGTTTACGTTTTCCTGAAAATACAGCCATTGAGAGGTGGGCATTGTTGTGCTTTTGGCTTTTGTAATCCGTACGTTGGGCGAGTGTGTGCTGCGTCAATTCCATTAAGTGGCGCGTTGACATTTGATGGTAATAACAACCGTCCACAAAAGGGAACGAAAATAGTTATTAATCTAATTGAGTGCATCGGTGCTTGGGAACGCTCGTTAGGTGTTAGGGATCCTCCAAACGTATTGTACGTCACTGCACGTTGATTAATTAAATTGGGGGATTTATTTTTTATTCCATTTTTTGTCGATTGTTATTTATTGATTCGGTAAAAATAAAATAAAAATCGTCGATTTTCGATAACCCGTCAAAATACATGAATGACCTAAAAAACTTGTGTCAGATCTAAAATATTAAAGCACCACTTTTCTCCCCACTGGGCAAAGGTCTGTTATTAAAAAAAATTAATTAAAGCCACGAACAAAGGTCCCCCCGTCTCTTATTAGACCTTCCCTGGCTACTAATATCGCGAGGAGGATGAAATCTCTTTAAGCACCTACCTCTTACCGAACAAAATCCACCGCTTTTGCCCGCACCCACACACACCAGCAGTCCCTCCCTCGCTTTTCCTTTTTCCCATTCGGGCCGCGTATATATATTTTAATCACATATGTACAATAATCCGCGCATACGAGGGGAGGGGGGAGATTATACGTCAACGTCCTTTTATCCTTCCCTCGTCCCCTTTCACTGCACACATCCTGCACTCGCGTGTCTTTGTACTCGGCTTTGGCTCCGCGGTTCTTTGGCCAGCCATCCCTGCTCATCCCTCCCACGCGGGGTCGCCGATCCCTCCTTTACGACTCAACTCCCCTCCTAAGCTCGCGAGGTGCATGTAACGAGCGCGCCGCAACTGCTGGGCTTTTCTTTCAGTGCACGCGCTCTCGCACCCCCTCCCCCTTTTGGCCCACATATTGTCTGGCGAATTCCGTGCCACCGCGACTGCCACGCGAGAGCGTGCAACTTTTGGAAAATACGCAGCCGGCGATTTATTGTATTATGCATCATTATACGTCCCTGCGTGGAATTCCTGCGTCCGGCCAAAAATGCTAATACCACCCCCGATAACTTTGAAATACTGCCAGATTCGACGACGAGCTCTTAAAATCCTCTTTTTTTTTTTTACCGGGAAAGCACGAAAAGTCTCGTTAGGGAGCTTTTTCGCGGGGCTCTATAAATTATTTAAACATTGGAAGGGCGATTGTTTGTGCTTCCGGGGATATAGGAGATTTGGTGAGTTTCGTGCGATCTATATGTATTGATAATTGTACATGGGGTTTTAATTAACGTGCATAAACGAGAGCGAAAGTGGCCCAAGCGTCTCATGAATAATGCACTCGTGCTTTTTCGTTCTTTTAATTTTCAAGGGGAGCAAAGAAGGGGTGAAAAAGTTGTTTCGGGGTGTACAACCGGAGCTGCTAATGATAAAAACTTGACGGGGGCGAGAGTGGTTAGGCTAAAACGATACAAACTTTTCCGTGTGGAGGGTGGGTGTAGGAGCAGCGGCAAGAATTCCAGCTGACTTGCATTGTTTCGAGCTCATTAACGAGCTCGGGGTGTGTGTTTGCTTCGGGAATAGTTCATCCATCCTCGAGGTTGGAGATCTGTTTTAATTGACAAACACGCGCACGCTCACGCGATGCATCGTGCAGGTGATGATGTTAGCATCAATATCGCCGAATAAAACCTCATTGATGAGCTCTTGCGAAGCGCCAAGCTCTTGGGAAGTTTTGCAACATCGAGCTCGTGAAACGTGCAACCACGTGATTCTCGTCCTCCCACGAGGGAACAACGCGATTACGAACAGCGAAACTCTCGGCGCTTTTTATTTTCTGTTTTCACCGTGAGAACATTTCAACTCGTCAATTAAACAATGGCTTAATTTCAAGTTGCAACCGTGTCACTTGGGTACACCCCCCTGCTCAACAGTGTCGTTCCCTCTCTTCGTTGACTCTTTTGTTTATACCGATCGCATACGTTGTTTTTTTTTACTCGCAAGTATGAAAATCGGTAATAACAGTTAAAGGTGATCATCAAGTATATTCTTGTAGGGAAAAAAAAAAACATGAATACGTCACATAAATAATGTTTATATGTTTTAAAAAGGAAGCTCGCCGAATCCAGTAAATTACAAATCCACCGGTCCGATTCGGACAGGGATGAATATATACACGAAGCCAAACATTTGTACAATCATCATCGATTGTTCACTTGCTTCCGAAACGAATTCTTTCAATCGCACTCATTGACTCGCGAGCAATTGCTATGTCCCAAAAATCGGTAAAAAAAACTCGATGTGTCCCATTTATCCAGTGGGCTCGTTTCATCGGCGAGTATATAATACACACTCGGAGCGATCGTACGCGGCCGGTGACGGTACACGCAAGAATATAATGGGTTTGATTTTTGATTGCACTGGAAAAGCACAGCTACGGAGAAAAAAAGGGGGGGGGGTTCAGGGTGGTGATTTTATTCGCTTTATGAAGCCTGTAAAATATTTAGGCGGCTCCCCGGGCCCCATTGGAGTCGGAATTTAACGATCACGCGACTCCATTCTCTGTAATGGATGACGAGTATTATTTAACGAAAGGCGTATATACCTCCCCCCCCCACTCCACTACCGACTCGCGATTTTCAGAGCAAAAGCGAGCTTGTTTAACGTTTGTTACCTACACGCTCCGATGATTCATTTATTCGAGTATTTGCATACGCGCGCGCTCGTGCATGTGTATACGAACGGGCTCTGCTAGAGTTACTCGAGAGAGAGGTTTTTATCACTATCGCTGAACAAACGATAATTACTTTCGATAAGCTGCCCGCAAGATGTGACGAAGCTTATTTTTTTTTTTTGTACTTTTGTGAAAAGCTCGGACGAGCAGTCGAGTTGTTCGATTGGACAACCAAACGGTACGATTTTTTTTTTTCTGTATTTCATGGTAGCAGGGAAAAAACTGTGGCTGAGCAAAAAGTCAAAGCGAAAAGAAGAAAAAAAGCTTCTTCGTTTGCGCAATGTAGCAGCGGCAGCAGTTTAATTAGCATCAATCGTATAATTATCGAGCATCGAGGGCGCGCTCGCAATTACATCATCCCGTGTAATTTCGTTCGTTCGACCGTAGTTTATCGAAACATTTGCGCGAAACGATCGTAGAAACGGGGTCACGGTGAGGCTGCGCTTCATCGCGCGCTTGGACGTTTCAAATGTCAATAAAACGCGATGTATTGTTTATGCCGCCGAAACGACGATTCTTCGAGGTGTATCGAGTGTAATGGGAATTTTGCTTGCAAGCGCGAAAAGTTGCCCGTACACCCGTGCATGCACTCGATTATCTCGGTTTATGTATACTTATAAGTACTTGGGCAGAGGAAAAACTTTTCCCGCTCTTCTTACACCCCTGACGCGAAAAAGCGTTTATAGGTAGTTTCCGAGCTTGGTCGCTCAAGAGGGATGATGAGGTGCTCGACGCGAAAAATCGTCGACTAAAAGTTAGCGGCTACCATACCCTGTACACGCGATTCTTCCATACGTATACGCGTAGGAGACAAAGTAACTGTAGCCAAACTAATTAAATTCAGTCTTTGCCCCCTTCCAAAGGTCAGCAAATAATACGTGAAGCGTTTCGAGGACTCGGGTAAAAAGCTTATAGTAGTATACGCACGAGCTAAGACGAGAAAACGAATGAAGGAAGGTATCTGTTATAACGAGAAAAGTCAGCGAACCCGAAAGTTTCGGCAGAGGTGTATGTGCATAATTTAACAGCACATTAGCGAATTTTGGCTCATCGATAGCACATATACTAGGCATCGCGTAAGTACACGAGAGATGCTGCGCCGCAGAGAGCGATGGCGACTCTCTGCCTCTGCGACTCTCCCCTTCTCCATCTCTTTAAAATATACAATGTGTATAACTATATACGTGCAGGTGAAAGCCTACTCTCGGGTTTCTCGAGGCCTCGGAAGCAACAACAGCACATATATGCACCTCTTACTCGGCACACACACACACACAACTTTGCCTACCTGGATTTTCCAAGGCTACTATAAAACATGTATTCCTTTTCGATGCGTTGTGCTGACGTTACACTGGCTCTAAGGCTTGTGGCACACGATGGTGTAAGCATATGGGTACATATTTTTCGAGGTACCAGGAGGAGGAGGATTTTTCGTCTTGTCGCTCGAGAGACTCGTGTATTATCTGATGTTACATCTCGATTCAGTTTGCGCGCCTCATCTCACGTGATACGAGTTTATCCGTGTGGGCGGGTGGGTGTGTGCATTTGCATGTAAAGGTTTTTCTATGGCTCGTTGTTTGCGCGATGGAATAATATTTGAATGGAAAACAGTTTTGGCTCGAAATTGCTTCTACACCAACGATTCGATGATCGATTCTTCTCCCACTTTTCCTCTTGGTTTCCTTTTTCCTTTTTTTCTCCCCCCCCCCCTCCTGCAGCGCGTTTGAATGGAGAGTCGAGCCAAGGAAAAAAAAAAAAAAAGAAAAAGAATGCCCTCATCCCTCGCGAGCGCAAAAGCGCATAAAATTAGGAGCTTAGGAAAAAAAAAGTTTACGAAACGTGCCGTACGTGCTGTTGGAAAAAATGAAGATCGCGAGCAAGTCGCTCAAAGTTTTACGAAATTAACTGCGACATGGGACTGCTGGTGCTGCACGTCGGAAATTTGATTTCATGCATCCAATGGCAGAAAAGTTTTTCAAACTCTCCGAGCGAAAAGGACCTCCAACGGCGAAACTCTGGGACTACAGGAAAAAAAAAAAATTTGGTTCACCCCTTTCTGTTTACCCCACCCGCAGTCATAAAAAATGATCTCAAACACCCGAGATGATTATGTAGGTATGCGACAAAATTCAGACCCACTTGAACTGAATTGTATAAATACGAGAATGATGATAGTAATGTATGTTCCAACACGAAGCGAAATTCCGAGTCTCGCTTTCGCATGTGGCAAACGCGAAATTAATTCAACTTTTCGTCCGACAGCAGCAACTATGACCAAACAAATCGCTTTCGAAAGCTCGGCGTTTAAAATGTAGAGTTTTTTTTTTTTTTTTAAAACAAGTGTTCGCTCGACTTAGCATTTTCCCCGTGTGTCGGGGTACGGTAAAACCACTCCGTGAGCTGGCGCCTCTGGCGACAGTCGCTTCAACCTGTCCGAGTCACAAATATAGGTATACAGCCTCGCGTACCACAACGGGGCACAGGGGCAGGGCTGAACTTTTCAAAAGTTACGCGCTTAGCACGTGTATATACGAGTGTCGCTCTAACTGCTGGCTTATGTTTTTTTTTTTTTCCCTCCTTTCATTTCTACATTTGACCAACTTTGCACTCGGCTGAATCAGTTTCTTTTTTTTTGCACTCCTTTTTTCTTTCGCAACTCAAAAGCAATAACGCAAACGAGTACGCATTGTCCAACGGGTTATCGTACAGCAGCGCATGGACGCGGAGAGCTCTGCAGTTGTTTAATCAGTTTGCGATGCCCCGTATCGGTGGACGCGTAACTAATCGAATAGCAAAGTCGACTTTATTCATTACTCGCGGAGCAGCCACTCGTATACACTCGATGGAAAGTTTGGGGGTGTCAACGCGCGTTTGTAATTGTTTCTTCACAGCCAAAGTTTGTCGGGATGTTCACGGTACGGACCAAGCAACGCGACGCATGCAAAGGAGCTTTTTTCACAAACAAAACAAAAACAAAAAAAAAAAATGAAAAAATGAAAAAAAAAAGAAGATGAAGGGATAATCATGAGTAGAAAGGCAGGCATTTTTCAGTAAATATCGTCGTCCCCGGCAATATGTGGAGGTTCGATGAAAATAAGCGCTCTCGGTGTAGTACGATCGTTGAAAAAGCCAGTTGGCTGTAGCCGGACGGTGCTACACTTACGGCAAGTCTCGCAGCAGCTGCAATAGGTAGTTTGCGCGGAAAAGGACGGACTCGCGGAACCGGAGATGGAGGAGAAAAATGAAATAACGAGCACTGCATGCAGGTAACACGTACACTAGGAAACGTACCTACACACACACTTGCACACTGCACGATGGGACGCAGAGAGCTATAGGTGGCCCCGAGGAACTTGTATTTGCTGCAGCAGCTCTCGTAATTTCTCCCAGTGGAGGAAGGGTATACCGGTTTCTCCGTATCCCGCCCCTGGATCTCTCTACGACGCTTTTTTTCTTTTTTTTTTTTTTTCCTCAGTGCAGTGGCAAAAATGGAAAATCGACGCGAGGCAATATCGCGCGCGCCAGTAAAAATTGACCCGGGAAAGCTCGACACTGCTCTGATACCTATATATATATAATATACTGTACCCCGTGTCGCCGGAAGAGATTAAGATGATAGCTGAGTCCGGAGTGGGTGGAGCCCGGGGGATTTGAATTAAGATGGGATGATATTAATACCTTGATCAAGACTTCATTGCACGGCAGAGCTGCTCGCGCGGAGACGAGAGGGATAAGCTTTTAATTTTCGAAAACTCGCGTCCGAGACTATGGATGTTGTTTATTCTCTGACTGCGTGTGCTGAGTTTTCCGAAAATTTCAAGCCTCTTGCACGTATAGGTATTACGTATAGCGATGCTCATCATGATTACATACAAATACAATAATTTGTTACATGCGGTTGAGATAACAATGACGTGGATGGTATTTTTCTTTGGAGATTCGAGTTCATAGTGACGCGTCATAAGTATGCGTAATGTAATTTTTAGGAATTCACTTACGGACACGTTTTATGAAATACAGAATGAAAAATCCGGTTCCGCGCAAGTGGCTCAAAGCTGATCGGCCACGAAATACCAGTTTCGCAACTATACAGGTGTTTCGACTTGATGATGCTTAAGCAAGAATATTGAGGTGAATAAAAACAACGTAAGGTTTGTTAACTCGAGCGAGCTCAATAAATTCCATTTCGAAAAAAAAAGCTCCACTCTGCTTTTCCTAACGAAGACCCCTAATTTACGCTTCCCCCCCCTCCCTTTTGCCTTAAATCACAAGCTCGTATATCTAACTGAATGGAAAAAAGGGGGGAAAAAGGACAGAGAGAGAAAGAGCCAGGCACAATGGCACTGCGGCTGCAAATAAAATCCGATAGCTCGATCGCCTCTGCGCGCCGCAGCGAAACAAATGCGCACTTATCGCCTTTCGCATTTGTATTCTTCCAACACGCACACTCGCGACCGCACAACACGAGGCTCGCCACAGCGGCGTCGATTGCGCGACTCATTGTCGATTTCCTACGCTTGTGCAGCCGCGCAATTATATTCGGTAGTTTGGCTTGTTCAGCAAAGACTTTTTCTATTCATCCTTGGAACCGTCAAGTACGGAAAATTGGAACCGAGGCTTCCACCGGAGTGCACATCCATCTCTCGGATGCAGCGCTTTCGCAAGCGGCGATTTCAATGTTTATTACGCGGTTTCGGAATCGCTGGGTTGGATGTGTACATCCCGCGTATAAACCTCGTTGGCCTTGTCTATACACCACAGTCTACGACGCGATCAGCTTCCACGATAAACCCGAGTTTTTCGCAACGCAACTCGCGAGTGGCTATTCATTTGTGAAAATTCATTTTTTCAACGAGGTAAAAATACCATTCGTTAGCACGAAAATGATAGGGTTTCGGAAAAGTGTCGGCACCTCCGAGTCTCAGGTATATATATATTATTTCTCGAGTCGCGAGGTCCGCGTCAACGGGAGAGGCACACGCAAAGCGCGCCAAAGTTGCCACTGTTTTCAATTAAACTTTCAAGTTTACGAAATTAAGCTCCGCGAACTCCAAAGGGCGGGAGAAAAGTTTCGAAGAGAGAAAATTAGTTTCCAACGAATCATCCCCCAGATAGAAAGAAAAAAAAGGCTACCCAGTCTTCGTTTGGAGAACCTCTGGGTATTCCTTCCGCGGTCCTCCATCGCAAACGAAGGAACCAGCACTCGCTCGGAAAGGGGGTGAAAAATCCGTTGTCCTAATTACAAACGAAATCTTTAAAAATCCAGCCGCAATTTTCAAGCCACTCGAGAGCTTTTTCACGAGAGACAGAGAAGGGTATAACATTCCAAGCGCAGCTCGTACACACTTATAATATACATGTAGGTGATCCTAGCACTCAACTCACCGAGGCAGAGAACGACGAGCGCGGCAGCGCGCATCGCTGCATCCATCCTGAATCCCATGCTCCTTTTTTTTTTTTTTTTTTTTCTTCTTCACCTGCGGGTCGTTAGATTTCGCTCTCCTCGGATCTGCCCGTGGCACACATGCAATTCATCCGCGCACTTATTCCTCGTACTTGTTTCGAACGAACAACCAAAAAAAAAAAAACTCTGTTCCCGCGCACTTGATCCTTGCACGTATCCGTGTCAAACAAAAAAGAAACAAAAAACCAGCAAAGGAAAAAAACCGACACTTGGACCACTCGTTCAGCGGGTCATCGTCTCATCTCGAGCTGGGCGCCGTTATATCGCAACGAGGCGCCTCGGGCTCTCCTGATGCACCACGGCCGATCAACGTCATTTAAACCACTTGCACGACGACGAAGGGGGTGTTTTCCAAGAAATCGCACGCGCACCTTTTTTTTTTTTTTACTCCCACGAGCGCACGAAACGATTTTTCTTGGACGCTCGGTCGGCTGAGCAGAGGCCAACGGCCGCCTTTTCCCTTTTACTCGATCTCCTCTCCGCCGCGGAACAAACTCGAGCTCCTTGCACAACACAATGCCTTGTCGATCCCAATAAACCGGACGGCTGTGTACTGCAATATTACAAACTCACACGACACATATGAGGCACATCATCGAACCGGAGCACACGAAAAAATACACTTTGAGCCAACGATCGGTATGGAGATCGATCGGCACACACATCAGCTTGTACCGCAGCGACGCATGTATCAAACGATGATTTGCAATTGTATCGATGGATTTCTCAAAAAACACAAGAAAAAAAATAATACAAAACACCCCCGCATGAAACGCAACTCCACAGTTCGCGTCTACACAACGTATGCGTGTGTATGTATACGTATCGAGGGAAGTGAGGAGATAGGGGGGGGGGTAGGGGGAAAGAGATCGTTAAAAAAGCTTTCGGACAAAAGTCGCTTGCGCACCTTTCAACGGCCGCGCGGCAACTGAGCGCGAAGATGGAAGGGAAGCGGCGCCGAGTGTGTGCACCCAGTTGGCGAACGCGCGCGCGCGCTCTTTCGCTCCCATGTACTTTAACCACCCGCCCCCTTGTCCCTCCACCGTCGCTCGCTCTCTCTCTCTCTCGGACCGTTGGGTATATATATCTGTACGTTACGGCGGCTCCAAAGTGTTTTCGCTCTCTCGCTCGCTCGTTCGTTCGTTGGTACCTTTTTTTCTCTCTTCTCTCGGCACACCGTACATATATATACACGTAGCGCAGAGGTACGGTGTATACGCAACGGCCGGATGGTCGTGGTGTGGCGGTACACCCGAGACGGGTATAGAGAGAGAGAGAGAGAGAGACAGAGAGGAAGACTGCAGCGTGTATAAGGTACTCGTAGAGAGAGAAAGGATCTCAAGGGGTATCCACAACGCGTTAGAGGGTGCAGATGCGTGCTGTTGGACGAGGGGAGTTTTTCGACTTTTTGAATCGATGAATTTTCGTCAAATGTACCTATACATATATAGTATGGCAGAAGTGGCGGATGTACGATGATTTACTGTAAAGTTTTTTTTTTTTATACCATTACGCGGGATGGAGAAATATGTACGTGTGCGAGTGCAGCCTGCACTGTTAGTGTCCAAATGGCACTTGTAAAGGCGGCACTTGAGGCGTTTCGGAGGGCTGGTCGTAAGGGGAGAGACGCTTCAAGTATTACATTATATGTATATAATACACCAATGGCACTCGCTGGGTTATTTCTAGACATTTTTGCGAGCATCGGGCCTCTTCCACCGCCCGCTCTCGGACGTGTTATTTTAGACGGGAAAGAATAACACGATAATACGGGGGCTCTCTCTATCTCTTTGACGGTGCACTTGCAGTGCACCAAGTCGGCGAAAAGACGCGCGGAGGCTTCCCGTGAGTGGCGGTGTGCCGTTGGCCCAAGAAAGAGTGCACCACTGCAAAATTTTATCACAGTTTCCTCCAGAGATGCACGGCTGTTTGGATGTTTATCTCCTTCCTCTTGCCTTTTTGTCCCTTTGCCAGTACATCATGTAGATCACATTGTTTTACGCTTGTAACTCGCAAGCTTACGAGGAGTTACAAAAACCACCTTGGCCCCGGAAGAAATGACAAACATCGTCCCGAGGATAATAAGGGAGGGAGCTTACGTGGAGGGTGGAAAAAAAACCACGGCTCCCTAATTCGTGGTGGGCGTATACATCTAGAGTAAAGCCGGGGAGGAACGTCAACCGTGGGGTTGTAGCCTATACAGCTATCACTTAATCCACGTACTGTCCCAGCCGGACCGTACTCATAATTACTGCCTCTCTCTGCCAAGCTACCGTATACGTGTATATGCGCACAGGTAGGTCGGACAGCTTGCCAAAATTTCAGTCCAAACAATCGCCAATGTATGTATTAAGTGATGATTTTGAATAAACTCCCTTGCCTACTTTAGGTTTGGAGTTCGCCATCGTAAAATAATGAGGAAAAGAAGCGCATCCTCGCGGTGCTTCGTTTTTTCGTCCCACCAAAGTATATCCTCCGCGTATCCGATGTTCCGGTGAACCCGCAAGCTCTAATTACTAGAGCGACTCAGCGGAAATCCGATATCACTTACCGGGCGCTGAGTCGCCGTCTTCGAAACACCGCTTGGTTTTCCAAGCTCTCTTGATCGCCGGTAGGCCCGTTTATGCACGGTAGCAGGTGAACAGAAACAGTTGCTCAAACGGAGGCTGGTTGTTACACGGCACGAGAGCCACTACTTGTTTTTTGCTTTCTTTCAGATCATCATTTCGGTAAATCAAAGTGTCGCTACCGGCGTGTGTACAGTCATTACGCGTGTACCGCTACGTATAATTGATCGAAAAACCATCCGGGCAATTATACCACTCGAGGTTCTGTGTTTTCAGCGCGAGCCAGCCACTTTGAAAAACGTGAAATCCAAATCCTCGCATCTCGTAGGAAAAGAAGAAACTCGAGAGTAACGTTGTGGAGTTACCCTGCAGGCGTCGAGTCGAGCTTGGCGGGAAGGAGACGAGAGAAAAAGTCCCTCTATCCTCTTCTTCTCTCCGGCGACGTGGAGGTAATATACAGCCCGTGCCCCCACACCGATCGCCGATCCCTACGGCAGGTGGTTCTCTCTCGGCACACGCGCTCGTTCGTTTCAGGGTCGAGCCGATCCATACGCTTATTTATCCCGTACTTATAGCGAGGAATAAACGAACGAGCGTTTGTTTCAGCATCCTTTTGTATATATATATACACGCACGCGCTTCGTAATAGATCGACTCGCGGAGGTCCGAAGCTCCTTATAACCTTTAGCTCGTCGCATGTTCCCATCGATTTTTTCGATCGGCCCCTTCATCGGTGCACGGTTAATTCCCCGATAGAACATACGTGTACAAAAGTCGATGTGTGCGTACAAGAGTCCTCGAGAGTGATGCGTGCGGAAAGAGTTACGTAGCGAATGAAAAGACCGAGCGGAGAGTGCTCTCGTCTCGGGTGATTAGAGTTTACGCTCGAAGGTTGGCGAAGGAGGGGGGGGGGACCTCGATGATGTATCAAGGAGCTTTTAATCCGACCGAGGGAGGATATAGGGATATAAATAAGCCCACCAGAGTTTTATGATTCGTAAAAGTAATTTATCGAATAGTGAGCGCACCCCCCTCTCCTCGTCCTGGTGCAGGATCGATCCTCGATGGCTTGGGCACCTAGGGAGAGTGATACGGTACCGCTGCGCGGGTCTTTGGTGGAGCGGTCCAAGGATGGAATTCCCGTTGTCGAGGAAGGGAGGAGAAAGTCGTACACACAATGGGGCCCGAAAGGTGCCCCTCACCTTTTATATTTATACACGAGGTTGATTGCACTTGGGCTTTTTCTAGCCGTGCGGGCTTCCCTCTGCCCATCTCTCTTTTCCCTCTCTCGTCTTCGACTCGCGTGCACGTGTATATATATATATATATATATATTCATGTACCTACCTCGTTGTGGAAGTGAAATATAATCCTGGAGGGGACCTCGTGAAACATAAATTATCGAGGGGAGGGAGAATTTTTCTTTCAACGCGAAAAAAAACAAAAAAAAACAAAAGCAGGGAATGGGTCGTGAAACGGGAAACATTGGAGCGTGATCGTTGCGAGAGTTTAGCATTTGTCGAGAAATAAGCCACCCCTACTGTATTAGCCTAGTAACTTGGAGTTGGACTAATTTGAAAACGAAAAGTCTTTCTTTGCATTGTAAATTTGTTATCTCTATGTTGTGGCACGCGAATTTTCACTTTTTCACGGATCATTTGCTAAACTCGAGTTCAACTATTTGAAACTGCTAATGGGAGAAAAAAAAGGCAACATAATATTAATCAAGAGCACCCCCATGGCATGCTATGATTTCCGTACAGTTGGAAAAGCGTTAATTTTCCGAATAAACGAGTCGAGCGCAAAAGAGTTGATTATTTGAATCGATAAAAGGGGGGAAGGAAAAATAAAGGAAAGAACAAAAGGTAACCCAATGTTTGGAACAATTTGTTCAACTTCCGCCCCAATGTTCCTCTGGGGCGCAAACAGGCGTGGCCTCGTAAAAGTACCCGGGCCACATAATATTCTCGGCAGCGCATTTATACCTCCTCTATAGGTATAACGTACACACACACACACACGTGCACGGCTCCCGTCCCTCTAATCGGAAGGTTTTCGAAGAGTGTATTAGTCGCTGCCTACGCATACACACCCACAAGGTGGAGAGGAAAAGCAGAGCTCGCCACACACCTGCCAGCTACTCTCCTCCGCTCGAAAGAGCCTCCTTCTTTTTATATTCCTTCGCTACTTTTACCATGTATACGCACCACTGACGGCTCGCGGCTACGCATGAAAATATCGCATTAGCATCCAGCCCGTGGGGCTCTCTTTGCGCAACGTGTATATACACCCCGAGAGAATCCGAGCAAGCTCACCTCTCTCGTTCTCACTCCATCTGCCCACTTCTTTTCCGCTTATACATATTCTGCCGGCTGATGTACACGGTGTACGGTCACGTACGCGTGCCCCTTGCTCTCTTTCGCTCGTGCATTTTTTTTTCTCCCCCTCCCAGAAGCTCCGAGAGGAAGACGCGGGCGCGTGGCCCTATACGAAAAAGTGCTGTACATGCCCGGTAGGTATACCTTGGGCGATCTGTACAATATCGTATGTACACGGGGCACGCGACATATGGCCCTCTGGTGCGCGCGTTGACTTTTTGGGGCTTCCTACGTCATATACACTTACGCGTTGTGCGTTTTCAAGCCCGTGTCCCTGCTGCTGCAGTGTACCATACAAGTTCTTTCATGATCAGGTAGTACCTATACCCGATAGCCTTTGATGAAATATATTACCCATGTTGCATCCAAACGGAGGTGCCATATTTTTCTTTCGTCCAGATGGGCCCCTCTTTTGTGTATACGGCGTTTGTTATTGATATTGGTTCTTTGGCGCGTGTATGCGGGACGAGAAATATTTTCCGTATCAAGAGTATGCTAATGGGCCATAAATTCGGGTCAAACTCTCTCGGTGTAGGTATAGCAAAATTTGCCACTGTGTATACTTACTGAGTCTATATTGAATGGAGAATGGTAATGGACGGAGGGGCGTTTTACGCGGGTGACGTATACGGGAGCTCGATTTATTTTTACACGACCATAGGAGTGTACGGTGGCGCGATGAGTTTCTAACGAAAGTATGAATAAATTCGTACGTACAGGCGTGCGTAATTTGATTGATATGTTTATCCCGTGATACCAGAGGGATAACCATTACAGGGGCTTTATTTGATCTCACTGATTACCATACGAAATTTATTTGAAACACCAGCTTTTGACACGAGTACCGTACGTGAAATCAACGTGATTTAAGGGGCGTTGATAAAAAGTAAAAACCAAAAACTCCGGAGGGCTACCGCAAAGTCCCAGCTTTCCATTATTATAATGAAGATGAGGATCGGGAAGAGGAAGAGAGAGAGAGCTCTTGCGCGATACATCACTTGAAATCTGTAAAGCCGATTTAACGCACAAAAATTACAAGGTGGCAGTGAAAAAACTCTTCGCTCCCGGCCCTGGGGATACATAATATACTGTATAAAGGTGAAGTGCACCTTTGGCCAAGGAGTAGCAAACAAAAAAAAAAAAAAAGACACATCCCGAAAAATGGCCAGACGAGCCTCACATGCTGGCGCACCGCGGGCCAAAAGGTGCTGATTTAAGGAGCCGGCTGATTGAGATTTGATTGTCACAGAAGGCGATACTCGACGTAAAACACGGAGAAAGGAAGGAGAAAAAAAAAAAAAAAAGAAACGAGCGCCTGCTGCGAGCGCGCGTATATATATATAACGCAGGGACCCTGCAGTAGATCATTTAAAAAGAGCCCACAGTCGAGGATGAAAAAAAAAAAGAAAGAAAAAAGAAGGGGAGGAGTGCCGGCCGCACCGGGCTCCTCTGCACATTGTGTATAGGAAACGAGAGCCGGAGAGAGCAGGTGTCCGGCGTATCTCTCCCTCATCCTCCTCGAGGCGCTTGCCTCCAAACTGTTGGCTACGCATCTGCCGCGCTCTCCTCCCCGTTACACTGTACGCACTCTCGGCACAAGCCGAGCCAAACGAGGCTTCGGACTCGAAAAAATGAGTATCGGCAGGAGCGAGGAGAGATAATAATAATAATAAAAAAAAGGGCCATAAGCGGGGGACGAGAGGCCGGAAGGTGTATATATATATGTATGGCTGCTTGCGAAGACACGCGCCGGCGTGCCAAGATTTTTTTTCGTTCGTCCCGATTCTTTACTCGCGCGCTGAATTGACACGAGCGCGCGTATGTGTGCCCCAGCCCTTTTTTTCTTCCTTCAAGAGTCGAGAAGAAAGAGGCTTACCGAGGCGCAATATGTACACACGGGGTTTGTATGATAATAAGCGAGGAATCGCTGTTTCATGCGCCCTCGCCTCTCTCCGTGTGTCTTCTTCGCCGTGGCCGGAGATTATCACGCAAACGACTGTATATTTCTCTCCTCCTCCATATATATACCTTACGTGCCTGCAAACACACCTATAACTACATACACGACGGTGTGTAGAGGCGCGAGGGTGGTTATTACCATCGCACGCGTCGGGGTTGGCGCCCCGTATAACTCGCCTCGAGATTTCGATGCTCATGTACGCGGGGGTGGGGGAGACGGGGCGTAAGGGTGAGAAGTGTTAAGCTCTTCGGAATACGATTTTCTTCGCAGGAATTTTATCGATATCTCCATTCAGGGGGAGATATTTTTTTTTTCCCACCCTCGGTGCGAGGGTGTCGTCGCGTTGAAGCCAATCCCCTCCTGTTTAGCTACTCGAAAATTTATGCGATAGCAATTGACTTGGGTATTCGAGAACTAATGATACGGATGGTGGGGAAAAAAAAGGGGGCTGCACGTAATTATTATACTTACATTTATTTGTCTTTCGTCACGTCACGTGGCACGAACTTTTGAAATGTCTTTTCTGCTCATCCAACGACTCTTCGACTTGTCTTATGAAAAAAAAAAAAGATGAAGGAATTACGATGAATGCCAAACAAGTGCTACCAAAGCACTTTCAATCGATCTTGAGTATTATGAAAAAGCAACGTCATCGCTAAACGTAATTTCCGTGGGGTGTATGGAAGAAACAGTGCTCGATGCGTGGTCTCGGTGACCGACTGAACAATCGACCCGCCACGTACAAGTACAGAGGTGAAAACCCTCCGGTGCACAGCGCCATGCATATATGTAAGACACGAGTAAAAGGGAGAAAAAAAAAAAAGAAAATATGGAAGAGGAGGGCACGGGAGCGTACACTCCCCTCGGTGCATTATTAACGCCGCGTACACCATGTGCTCGATAGTGTACGTAACGGGGAAGATGTCGACGGCGATGTTGGCAGATGCGGTGGCGTCTTCCACAGCTAGCTCGCGTATACGCTCGTTCGAGGGTGAAAATCGTTGATGACTTACTTAGTCCTCGAGAAAGCGCTCGGAGAGCCCAGCCACGGCTCTCCAGCTCAACGGAGCAAGCCACCCAGCCGCTTAACATTTCATGATACGTAAACGTAAGGCGATCCCCCCTCTAGCCGGCTGTCTCGCGGCTACACGCGAAAGAGAGAGCAAAGTGAACTTCCTTTTCGAGGGAGCGCTATCTTCCTCCCTCTCTCTCTCTCTTGCTTCGTGCAAAAGTTGCATCGGCTCTTCGTGGTGGAAATCCGAGGGGAGATAGCGGCCGGGCGGGAAGGAGCCAAAGATAAATTGATTGATGTATTTATGTGTGGTTTGCGCCGGCCTGCCTTTGAGAAAGAAAAATTCGGTCCGATGCACGCGCGGAGGGGGAAAGTTTTTTTTTTTTATTTCAGCCCTGATTTTCCACCCAGCGCGGCGTTTAATCCGGTGCCGTGGAACTTTCGATGGACCTTTTTTTTTCTCCATTTCCAGCCAACGATCGAATTTCTAGTGTTTCGAGTGCCCTGTAGCACTCAACGGGTGCGAGTGTGAATTCATAATTGCGTGTAATGTGCTCGAGGATAGGAGTTTTTAAATTAAAAGGAGAAAAGGCAGTGCTTCGGTGGAGAGGGGAATGAAAAAAAATCGATGAGAAATATTTCACGTGCCACTTTGTCGAATGATCAAGACGGGTTAAAGCGTTATAATAATACGTTGATAAGTTGATTTAGTTTGGATATTAATATTATCGTTTGTATTCTTTGTATTTTCTCTCGGCACACCGTACATATATATACACGTAGCGCAGAGGTACGGTGTATACGCAACGGCCGGATGGTCGTGGTGTGGCGGTACACCCGAGACGGGTATAGAGAGAGAGAGAGAGAGAGACAGAGAGGAAGACTGCAGCGTGTATANATTGTTTTTTTTACTATAATATAGGGGCCATTCTATTTTTGCGATCCGTTCTATAGAGAGTGCAAAATGCGGGAGCTCAAAGCTCCGCAAAAATTTAATGAGCAGCTCGTAGTACTCGCGGCCCGGAGTTGTGCCGAGATTATTTTACGAATAATTGAAGCTCGTGCAGAAAAGGTTCAATTATGGCAAAAAAGAGTCACTTTTGTATGTACAATCGGATTGAAAAAAAGAAACTTTGGAGGTACGTGCATATAGTGTGCTCGTTAAGCCGTGCCTTTTTTTCCGGCCAATCCAACAATGATACGCATTGATGAGCACACTTTTGCGTTACGTTACAACTATTGTAAAAAAATTTTAAGAGCCATCATCGATGCGTTTGGATCAATCGAAAATATCCCGACTCGAGCAGTTTTCCGTAAACATTTGCACAACAATCTCTGCACCGGTATACATCCACGCGCTAAAAATACAAATCCGCAGCGCAACATCGTACATCCGGCCCGAGGGCTCTGTCCAATTATTTTCTTTCCATCAGCGAGCCAAAAAAAAAAACACTGTTACGCCATGCCCCTTTTTTCCTCTCTCTCCTTCATCCGCCGTAGATAAAACCCACGGCCAAGCGATCGGATACCCATGAATCAATAAAAAGCAAAAGACCCTCTTTAAATTAATCACCGACGCACGTAGGCGAATAATTGGTCGATCACTAGCTATGCCTCATGTACAATGGCACCTCTGTTTGCTCGACGCCACGTAAAGTCTTACGCGAATCGGAAACGATGGATACTAAACAGCTTGAAAAAAAGAAAAAAAGCCGATATCGAGTTGGCATGAAGCATCCGACCTCCCGAGCAACGCAACTGTTAATATTTGTTTGGATTCGCTAGAACTCGGGGGGTCTCGAGAGCTATCTCGCGCTAATGGAGTCCCGAGAGATAATAAAGTCGAAAATCGGAGATACACGTTCCCCGTGGCGTACAACGAGAATTTCCGGCCACATACATACACATGGAACCCCGTCGTTGGTATTGTATACACTATGGTCTTTTGCTTGGTACGCATATACCCCTGTATATTTTTCCTATGTATACCTCCATAATATGTAGGTGGAGTATGTTACTATACACTGCAGCCGGCGGCTCGGATGTTAACTGGAATGGATTATCATTACAATTTCAATGATTAAACGGGGCAGCGATTAAGCACTACGCTCCCTCTGTTGCTGCTTATGTGCCCATCCTGCGGCTAAATGTGGTTGAAATTTTATAATTACATGCGCCTCGCGTGGCCCCAACAACTCCCGCGGATGAAATATACATATAAACGGGTGCGCGTATGCAAATCTGATTGTATCGCGGTTTCAATTACTCGTCGGTGAATTTGGACTGATTTCATTTATAATTGAATGTTGTTTTTCACAACTATGGAAGGATCGAATAGTAAAACAGCTTATCACCCACTGGTATTGGTACCACATCGGATATGGTAAATGAAAACAGTGTATAGTGTGGGTAAGTGCAAAAAAAAAAAAAAAAAATGTAAACCTCCGCATTATATGAGTTCAAATTGGTTGACACGGAGACGATTATTACCTTCACCGCAAAAAACTATGATTTTCCCCTTTCCGTTCGACTGACCGCGATGCGAGTAGGAAAATAATAAACACGCACGCTTCACCACGTACGAATGCATTATACTTACGCGTGTGCAATAAAGAGAAACACATCACAAATTGTGGATGCAAGTTCGACGTTACACACACACACAGGTGAGCGATTGAATTCAAAAGGTGCTAGAGCGCAAGAGGGTGGATATGGGGGGGGGGGGGAACGCGCCGCTAGTGGTTATAAAAGCTCACGAGCCACCGGTCAACGAGCCGTGCAGCGCTCCCGGGCTGCCTGTATATCACGTCCGCGAGGAAATTAGTACGTGGGTATTGTATAGACGCGCAAAGTTAAACCGCATTACCGCCCTTCTCTCTCTGTTCCGCGGGCAAGTGTACTCGTGTGCGACCGATACCATGTCCGGCTTTATACCCTTTCGCGGATTACGAACTTTTGTCGCGCCGTGTAAGCTCGTCTTCTGGAAAAGTTTTTGTCGTCGAAAAAATTTACAAAGTTGTTTCAACAACTGATACTACGAATTAAAAGTACAACTAATCCCATGTACATACGTATACGAGTGTTACAGGCACTCGTTTATAAATTATGCCTCCAGGATGTGGAATGACTTACCCGTGGCGATCAGGGGGCTGGCCTATGGTCCCCGCTTCAGGACTCGTCTCCGAGAGCACCTCTTTCGCGGTGGCTCGACCCAGTAATTGCCCCGCCAGCTGATGACAACTGTACATTGTGTGTACCTTTTAAAGCTGTGATCTTTACTTTTAATTGTGTAGTGGTCTATCTATGTTGACTGTTAATTTAAAATTGTTCGATGAATTTCCATTTTATTTTATTCATCATACTTTACTTGACCATTACTCTTTTTATTACATCAGTGTTTTTATTACATCAGTGTTGTTATTATGCACATTTTTTATTTTATTTAATTATTTTTTATCTTTTTATTTATTTACATATTTTATTTTATTATCTCTTTGTTTTATATGATATTTTCTTTGAGCGTAACCTGTGATAGCTGTTTTTACACTTTCAACGCTTGTACAACAATGTATCTGCTGTAATTCATCATGTCAAGCATTAAACAGGACCTCTGAGTCCTTAGTGCCAAATAAAGACTTACTTACTTACTTACTATACAGAGAAATTCACCCTCGACACGAGAGGGCAATCATTATAATTAGACGCGCTAATTGGTATCTCGTTCATTTGCGAGGAGCATTGCACCGACCGTTGGATGCAATTTAATTGCGCGTTGTTAATTATTACATTGTTGTTTCGGTGATACTGTATATCGTGCTCGCGAGTTGACGAGAAAAGAAAAAGGAGACTTTTAATCGCGAAATTTACGTTTCTCCGGTAATAAACACCCACTCCATCCTTGATTTATCTTAGCACCTCCATCCCTTCGTTACTGCTCCTGTATAGTCTGTGTATATAATCAACCCTCGTTCTCGCCCATATCCACAATACATAAACGCACAGGTGTATATGCGTAAACTCCAGTAGCGCGTTACCCTATATAACGTAGCTCCCATGCAGCGGAGCAGTTTGCTTGTACAGGCTCTGCTCTCTCATTGTTATTCCGTGCGACGACAGAGAGGGAGGCAGACGCTCAAGTAGCAACGACCGGCAGCTCGTTCGTTCCTTCATTTTCGCGCCTCCTCCCCTCCTCCTCTCGCGAACTCCTAACGATACACTGTACTGTTATAGCGCACGCGTGACCAGCCCGAAAATACCGGGGGACAGAGATTGTGCAAGGGGGTATGTGCGTATACCTGTGTGGCTCAAGCGAGAGAATTTCGCGATATTTGATCCAACGAAATTTGCTCGTGCGCTTAAATTACCACACCCCCCCCCCCCATCCCCGTGGACAATTTCGATCGGTTGGCGTGAAGTATGTGACTTTGGGTCTCGGAAGGGAATTTTCGCTCGACGCCTGATTGAATAAGTTTTTGGAATTAAGCCGCCACGTGTGAGGCAAAGGGGGAAGGAAGCCGGTCCTCGCGACGTATGATGGAGCACTCTGGTGCTCGCCCGTGGGAGTTTATGGGGTTTTTAACCCACCGGCTCGACGCTGGATTTTGAAATTTCGATGAAAGCTCCTTGCATATTACGCCGCCGGTGGGTGCTCAAAGCTCGATTTTAACTTTGACCCCGTGGCTGTTTGGTCAAAAGTAATTATCGCGATCATCAGCTTACAACTTTGAAATTACGCTGCGTCGTTGGTTTTCAAACCAGGAAGATTGACGATTTATGTCAAGCTCCGAAGAGACGTGTTTATTGTTTCCACGTGACCACTTTATTGCGAAATTTGCATATTTCCTTGTCAGCGTCTACCACGTGTCATCCGATATGAAAATTTTATACATAAATGTGGATACTTATACAGCTTGAATGGGAATTCTAATTGAGGAGAGACTTTTGTTCAATCAACTACTGTTACCTGCACCACCGGTATCATTCGCTTAAAAACTTGCGTACTTTTATTTCGGATGTGGGGTCGCTAGATAGGTATGTATAAATTGTCATACGGATTCGCTTTAAATCACTTTAATTGCATACTCAGAGACACGCACTCAATTGAATTGTGGACATTTTCCCCAAAGTGTTCAATATCCGTATGCCTAACATCACACAAATGGTGTTAACACGTGTGTGTAATATGCTCTGGTGGTCGACTCGAGCTCTCCACCCCCTCCGCCCCTTTATACTGTATACTACAGAGTAACCTTTGATCACCAAAACACCCCCGTCCACCGTATGTAAACAGCGAGATATATTTGCACTTTACAGAGCGTATTCCATCATGAGCCCACCCACTTGTATGTACGTATATATTCACGTACTATATTCGAGGTACCCGTACACAACTATAGCCAGCATCTCGCGCGCATTACGAGGCCTGAATCATTGATGTTGGGTAACGTCGTCGCCGTCACCGTCGTCGTCGCGCTTTACCCATACCTGTGTATACAGTCGCAGCTTTCATCGTACGTATATATACACACTATAGCGTATTATAATACATACTCAACGTTGCAACTGCATCGATGCTAATTGTGCTTGTGCTGAAACAGCTGGGTCTAATGGTCCGGCGGTCCAGTCTATTCAATTCCAAGAATCGATCGCGTTTGTGCCTTGTATCCCTCCTACACCTGTACACAACGCGTTTGCTGTGAGCCCGCTCTCTTGAGATGTATACCATAACGGGCCTTTGATCGGCCGCGATTGGACGTTCTCTTCGTCCTCTTTTCTTCGTTTATCCCTCGTTATGGGTGGACCACAACGCGTACTTTCAACCTCGACTGCACGCATGGGTATACATTAGGCAGGAGTTTTTTTTTTTTTCTTTTTTTTCCTATGCTCAAATTCCCAAGCTATGCACACCTTTTATCGATGTAAAACTTGCCTCTTAAACCTTGGAATTCGTAGGCATTCAATTATTCGTCAGCACCTACTTTCGCGTAAAAGCCGTGCCATTATCGGGGCCATCGATAATGAAACCTAATGCTCTGTATCCCTTGCGCGAGTGCGAAACAAAATTTTCGGATCTCAACTCGGCCATTCGGTTGATTCCTTATTAACAAAAATCCCAAGCTTACAGTAGCGAAAACAGTTGGAAAAGCGTCAAGCGAGCCAAGACGTGATTCGCGTTTCGCCAACTCCGAGCCCGGAATCACTAATAACGTGGCGTACACATACACATACTGCACCACTCGAAGTAAAACTTTGCTCGTAATACAGAAGCACATAGCAGCATCAACCGTGGCCCCGGGGGAGTTGATGGTATGTGCAGTAGGTATACCCTCTCTCTCTCTCTCTCTCCGGGCGCCGGTAATTGGTATTTGTTTTTGGGGAGGGACGTATAGAGGGATGGATCCTCGAGCGAAGCGCGCGAGCGATGCTCGATTGCCAGGAAGGCTCGATTGGGAGGAAGAGAGCTAGGTCTCTCTCGTATACATATCTCAGGGCGCCATGCATGATGCATGCATGCCGTTGCCCTCGGCAGACGTGACATTTAATGGACAGCTCGATAAGCTCGTGTTTGCCATGTGTGTGGGTATACGTGTCTTATATACATATACATAGAGGTACGGGGTTGCTGTGTACCATCGGTACAATGCGCGCAGCCGATGCTGCTCTCGCCGCCGAGATCACTGCACAAAGTGTATGCAAGGTATGTAGGTACGCACGGGAGACTGTGCAATACACGCGACGCGTATAAACACACCCACACGTGCAGAGAAAGCGAGTTGAAGTAGAGGGTGTTGGAGCAAGAGAGAGAGAGAGAGAGAGACTGATGGAGCTCTGCCGGGGCTATCAAAGAGAGAACAGGTAGAGACAGAGACAAATAGCGGGAATGATGGCTGCTGCCGGGCTGAAGGATGAACGACGCGTAAGCGCTCCTTCCCATCCCTCTTTCGATTGGAAACTCGGGAGAGATGGGTAATGGGTGAAGGAGGAGAAGGGGGATTATGATGGCACAACATGGGCATCGACAACAACAATGATGGGATACAACGGCGTATGTGAGAGACTTCGTGAGAGCGACGATTATGTATTCATAGAGATGATGCAGAGGGACGAGATCAATGCGATGATTCTTTCGATCGATTATTGTACAGGATGACTAGTCGCGACTTTACGAGTACCTCGTTGTGTGACTGTTTCTGTGTATAATGATGCGTGCACGCGGTGAAAACAATACCATGGACGATTGTCCGAAATTTGGGACTTGGAGGGGCCTCCCTGGAGTTTTCATGATGAACGCTCTTGTGTGCGATATTTCCCTTCGCAAGAGGATCACAAGGAAGGTATTGTCTTTGATCGAACGTGGTGTTACTACATTTACACGAGGTAGGTTTGTTGCTTGAGAAAAAAAGGGTCCGCGGAGCTCGTTTACATGCGTATGCTCTCGAAACGTAATTTTACAACTTACATGCGGAAATTCGCGCAGTGGGAGAAGGGGTAAATTGAGTTGGACGAGCGGGAGGGCTGAAACAGGAGGACGAGGGTGGGGATCACCCCGACGCATATTTCGCGTTATAACTTGCGGTCGCCGACGGTACGGCGTGGAAGTTGAAATAAACGGCGCTTGGCCCCATGGCGTTGGCCATTTCCATATTTATGTGTACAGAGGTGGTGAAGGGACAAGGGGGTGACGTAGTCGAAAATAAGAGCCAGACGACGCGGGGCCGTGCAACTGCGTCCAAAGTCCGCGCAAATTGAGCGGCCCAATTTGGCGGGGATTGTGATGGTAAGCGCGAAGAATTTCGCCCAAGTCGCCGGACGCCGTGCGATTTGGTACGTGTCGTATAGGGGAAAGCTTGTTTCGTGCCTTCGACGGTGCGCGAAATAAGGGAGCAAAGTGAATTTTCCAGGCAAATCACGGATGCTTCGAGAGAGCGAGTTGTTGCCGCGGGAGAAAAGATTTCGCTAGGGACAATCGGGACTGTGGCTGCGAAATCGATTTGCGCCCTGGATTTTCGAAATTTCAATTTATTTGTCAACTCGCGACAAATAACGCAAAGAGGCCGTGTTTTCGTTCACTCATAGATTCGAAAATAAAAACTTGAATCACAGAAGTAACTTCAAACTATTTATTAGTGTTGAACAAATACACGATATCTTAATAACAGCAATACGTCTTACTTCTACGAAATCTCAGACGAAAACAGATGCAGGAAAAAAAAAGAGCTCAAGCTTTTGTTTATTTAAACGTTACCATGACAACAGAAAAAAGTATAAAAGAACAATAATAAATTGACAATCGTCTCAGAGCCACCGTCCGCGGTAAGCCTCTACGCTTTCCCGCCCCGTGCCCTGTGTTCCTTTAGGGAAAACGTGCCCCCAATAGCTCTCTACAGCTATCGTGACACGGCTCACGATTCCGACGACTCTACAGCCGGTATCGGCGAAGCGACTGTCAAACTCAATAATGCAAATAACAAATTAAAGCTCTGTTAGGTCTTTACATTATGAGACGTTCGTTCTGTAACAGGCCGGGAAGATGGCACTTTGTGGTTTCTCGCAATTCTCGTTTTTGTACTTTTACCATTTGTTGGCTCGTGGGATGTTACGAACATTGGCAGAGAAAAAAAAGCCATTTTATTCCCTGACAACGATACTCAACAAGGGGGTGCAAAGTAAATAAAAAATATGTTTTTTTCACGTAAAACGTCAACACAAGTGTATAGCACACACGTAAGTATTTGTTAATAGCTTCTGCACGTATCCACTCCATTTTGGAGAAAAACAGGTAAAACAGCACTAAAAGCTCCGAAGAAAAAAAAAGAAGACGTTACGGTACATCTGCTTAAAGCTTTTAGGCGAACTTCTGAAAGCTAATAGCGGGAGAGGAGAGGGAGCCAGAGAGTCTTGTTTTCACTGCGAGGGTTGTATAAAGTTGTTTTGAAGCTCGCGGCTTGTTATGACGGGTAATTGATTCCGCATGAAAATTAATTGAGATCGAGCGAATATATCCGTCGTCGCGAGGGTGCATATAGATCGAGCGCAAATTGGGGATATCGATATGGCGGGTAATGCCAGCTCCGCACGGCCTAATTTGGCAGGGATAATATTAGAAATTAACGAGCTGATGTAGCCCCCTTTTCTTTTTTTTTTTTTTTTTTTTTTTTTTTTTTTAGGAACGTGCTCGTTGTATTTATTTTGGAAGTATGAATTCTGGAGTTTTCTGGTTGGAATTGTAAATTTTTATGAAAACGGACACGGTGCTGCCATAAAATTTAAAGTTTATTTACAATGATGGACAGTCACCAATGGCACTTTGTTAATATTCATACTCTCGTTTTATTGATACTCTTTTTTTTGTTTATATTTCTGAAAATATACGAGTTAAATGCTATTTATACAGGATCACTGCGAGAAAGTTATTTAATATTTTCCCATTTGATTCGTGTCGAAAAAATATGAAATGAAGCGCTCCGAGAAATTAAATATGAAAATCCCGAGGTGAAGAGAGATTCGTCCAAAAAAAAAAAAAAAAAATGGAAATAAATATCACGTATAGCTGGAAAATAAAACATCCGACAACTGACGAGGGTAGCACCATCCTGCCCAGTACAGGCAAATCTCCCAAGCGTCGATGCATCCACAAGGGAGGTAAAACGCGAATGCCAGACAGATTCAATCGCGTGTAAAGAGGTCAAGGGTCGCGAGGCCCATCGACACATCTGGATTTACATCGAGTCCCAATTCCTCTGACCACGATAACCCCCACCCCAGAGGTGGCAAAGTTCAGGATGCACCGCAGCTTTGTATTGCTCAAAAGTAGTCGAAAGGAGGGTTATTGTCAATTTTTTTTTTTTTTCTTCCACAACCCCTAAATATTAATACATGCAAACTTTTGCATGGTGCTTTTGATAACCGCGCAAAAGTGCCGATTGATGGGCGCACACGATGATTTGACAAACTTTCGTTTGCACGACATCGAAATGACATTTTCCGGATGCCGTGCTCATCCCGCATGGCTTGTATAAATATCAGCTTGTTTGCCGTTGACCCGTCACCCGCGTGATACGTCCGTCGTGCGACCGATACTTTTCGCCACAACCGAGTCTGCAATCGAATTTCGCTCGACTTGCGGGTACTCGAATTCTTTTCCACGCGAGCACTGCTGTACTTTTAAAAAATCCACAATGCAAGAGGAGGGAAAACAAAATCAACGAGCTGGAGCGAGTTTTCTCATCAAATAAACATCTTTTTTTTTTTTATCAGCTGTAGGCGTCCGTGGGGAAATAAAAAAAAATCCAGAGCGTAACCCGATAATCGCGCTGTAAGTGGCCAATCGATGAAAAATATAAAAACACTCATGACCCGAGGACAGAGATCAGCGTCTCGCTGGCTGTCGAAGACACGCATCGCCTATGTGAACCCTGTGCACTGGTAATCCATTTTTTCAAGCCCTTCTCCCACGGCATCTCTTGGCTCGAATACCTATATACGGGCTGGTTGATGAACGGAGGGAAGAGCAAAAGCACGCGCAGCGACGTCCTCGAAGGTACTTGGGTGTCACCGTTGGGTTGGCCACCCGTTTCTAGGCTCCTTAAAGACTCTGCGCTCCCACGGCGCTCGTCTGCTAAACATCATCCAGCCCTGCTCTCGATGCTCGAGTGCTCCTGGAAGTACCGAGCTCTTGTTTCACAGAGCCTGCGTTGTGTGTACCATCTGTATATAGGTACACAGCCACGGATCACTTTCGACCTGCCTGTACTTAGCGTCGAGGATGTCCTCGTACACCCCATGTAATTTTCAGCTTTTCCACACCCTGGCATCCTGCAATCTAAATCAATATCTTTGATTTTTCCCAATTGGTCCCCTACCACGAGCTCAAAATTACTCAGTAAAAACTTTGGATCCGTCAAGTGATTGCTATCCAAGTTTTCGTTGACTTGTACATTTCCCATCGATAACCAAAGGCACTGCCTAACACGTGTAGAGGCAAGAGCTAAGCAGCAGCTTTTTCTTCGAAAACTTTTTCCGTACGAGCACACACGCGCGCGCCACGTCGAGGGGTGTAGACTCGAAACTGTTTACCGAGCAGTCCGCGCCTGAATTATTCAACTTGCGTTGTAAACTCTCTCGTCGGATTCCTCGGCGTCGCGAGCTATTAAATTGTTCCCGGCTCGCGCCATCACGCGCTGCTATTGACTTCTGTTCAGCCGTGAATTAGTATACTGGTGGTGCACGCGAACGGAGGAGAAAAAAGTTTTTTTTCGATCGCGGGGATGACCCTCGCCCCGAAATATTCTCGACCGATTGGCTGACCTTATTTCTTCGAGTGACTCCAAGCGTCTCGCGTACACCCATTGGATGGTTTTTGTACTTTTTTGCTCTCTTTTTGATTGACGAGCGAATAGGAAAATTCAACCACACTTTTTATTTTACTAATCTCCGAGCTTCATTGGAATTGGAAATAACTTGGCTTAAGTTTATTTTAAGCAACTCACCAAAGTGTGAGCTTGACTGACACGAAATGTTTATAACTGTACGAAAAAATGTGCTCTGTAAAAGCTACAAACCAGAATAAAAGAGACACGTGCTTGTTCCAGAAACACACAGTCTTTACTTCCCCTCCCATATCTATGCGGCTCGGAAATATGTTCGAACCAATAAAAGACCCGTACGAAAACCAAAAGAAAAACCTCAAACAATAAAAAGGTGAAACTACGATTAGGGCCATCAGCCTAAAACAAAACAAAAAAAAAAGTTCGTAGACCCTGCACGTACGCGCAATACCCGTCGAAGCTGCGATGGGCAAGCGGCTTGAAAAAAAAAAAAAAAGGGCCGGCTGTTCTCATTTTAACAGCCCCTCGTAAATATCACGGCCGGTGCAATTCACGCCCGCAGACAACGTGCGTGGGGGCAAACGGTATCGCAGCTCTCTCCGCCGAGAAACACCGTATACCCACATATCCAGCACCGAGCGCACGCGAGCAAACAACCAAACAGCTTTTTCTGGCAAATATGCATGTATGTATATGTATATAAACGACACAGGCGCAGGAGGTATTCAAACGAGGCGAGAAATGAAAAAAAAAAAAAAGGAAAAATCAACACGTGCAGCGAAAGAGAGGGAGACGAGAGTAACACAGAGATGGTTGTGCAGATGGATGGAGGCGTGGGCGGTAGTAAAAACACGGCCACGGAGAAAAGAAGCTCCGGAACCGCGGCAGCTTCCAATATATCACACGGGTCCTAAGCAGCGCGCCCTTTTTTCCGTACACCATATAATGTACACTCGCAACTGCTGCCGTTGCGGCAAAAATAACCTCTGCCACTCGGAACGGCGCGCAAATCAAGTTCGGTTAGCTTCTTCTACTTACCATCGGCGTGAACATGTATATATATATATATATATACGTATACGCACGTACAACCTATAAACGTGGGCAAAATGCACGGGCGGGCGGGTCCTTGTACAGCCCGAAGCGGAGATAACAAATTGACAATTCCCCGAACGCGCAGAAATAAAGCCGTCCCCGCTTGCTTTTCCCTCGCTTCATTTTGCCGCTGACGTTCGATTCTCTTTCGCGTGCGGGGGGGGAAAGAGAGAGCTGAAATTGAATTTCGAGGCCGATTTTCGCTCGCCGAGCAAACGCAAACACACCCATACACACAATGTAGCTCGATCGCAAAGAGCCGAAGGAAAACTTTGGGGGGGGCTTTTTCTTTTTCCCTCCCTTTTATCCTCTTTTCCGCTCATCGGCTCGGCCATCCGTCCTCATTTCGCGATGGCTCGAGAATTTGTGTACCGCAGTTTTCTCGGTCGAGCTGGCGCTGCATCATTACTTTTTGAGAGAAATTTTGCTGACAAGTGAAATAAAAAAACAACAATTTCGCCGATTTTCGCTCGATTCGTGATTCATGCAAGATTGTCGGAATGAGCTACGGAAACAAACAGGACTCTATACCTTAGCTCGATCATTGCTCCACCCTCAGCCTCGATTGCACTTGCTGAAAGATCCAAACGAGTGACTAATTTCCGGAGCCAATAGCGCAGAAATAGTAAGGCTCTTTCTCTCCTGCAATCCAAGAAGGAACGAAACGCTAGAAGTCTCTGTAATTTTTCTTTGGCTGTAGCCACTTGAAGTGTGTGTGGTGTGTGGATACGCGAGAAAAGTGCGGAGTAGCGCACATGTTATATATACACGGCGAGTCGATTTCATCGAAGACACTGGGCACGTATATATGTACGGCAACGACAACTGCGTCGGTATAACGGACGAATCCATTAACGGAGAGTTTGTGTGGCGATGCTCCTCAAGCCGGGGACATCGCGTAGGTATATAATCCCACGCGACGACGCGTGAGAGCCCTCTCGGTGCGGCGGCAGTGGCCCGTCGGCCTATACACGGGACTATCATTACCCGTGTATATATATTGTGGTAGAGCCGGCTCTTCCGACTGTACTTGTACATGTGAGCTACCTTACCTTCCTGCAAACGGGTAAGTATACAGGAGGTGGAGGATTGAGTGCGCGACGATGTTGCACTGCTCGATCTGCTTCCTCGCTTGGTGCAAGTAATCCGATCGGTATATGTATACATAGCCCGCGGACGATCGGATGCATTTAACCAAAGTAAAGAGAGAGGAGGCACCAAGTGCGTATATGTGTACAAAGTAGAAATGCAATACGAGGTGTCTAACTGTACCGAAGTAGAAGACTGGCGGCGGTAGCCAAGGGGGGGGGGATTTTTTTTGCGATTGATGGTGCACCGGTGAATAGCATGTGGGTCGTGGATTACAGTAGCGGTCGAGGGTTGCTTTTCACTGTTATATATGTACCTCACCGTGGATGGGAAAATTGCGCGAGCGATGCTCTCTCTTGGTACAGGTGTATATGGTATAAGGTGTATATATATGTACACACAGGCAACTTGTAGATTCGGTTCGTGCGTTGGGTCGTGGGAGCGCGTCTTTTGTATGTGTATGCGGTCTGAAATCGCGGTCGCGAGGATGTGCCTTTTGCGCGTGCGAACATTACGTGAGCTCTGAGAATTGCGCTCTACGGGAGTTGTGTGCCGTGCGGTGTTACGGATAGGGACGATTTACGGCAATTTTTTTTTTTTTTTCCACATCTGGTGATTCTACTTTGGCTTTGTGAGAAGTCGGAAAACGATTTTTGCGTGTTTCATATAGCACAGGGACTCCAAGTGTACACGCACTTCTCAAATGATTACTTTCAGATATACGTCCGTATTTTTAGCGTTGGTTTAAAGATTCGTATTACTCTCTCCGCTGATTTGAAGAAAAAGAAAAATGTGTAGGTGTTTCATATTTTCTTTCAACACGAGGGGAGCTCTCGAGAGAAAGAATAAGAAAAAGATCTGAAAGAAAAGCACCGTGACTTTGCATCGGCTAAATTCTATTTCCGATAAGTTTCAATTTCTCTTCCGAGGGAGTACTCATGTAAAAGGAAACTCGACGACTTCCGAAGTGTGGCGCCTCGAGAGCAGCCTCAACTCCGATTCATCATGTGCTCGATGCAAAAAAAAAAAAAAAAAAATCTAATTTCCAGCTGTACCTATGGACAAATAAAAAAGATCCTCAAACAAAACCAAAGAGTTGATTTTCCATTGTGCACAGCTATCCTCCAAGATACCAACGCGAAAATCAAAACGACGACAACCACGAGTCAAATAATTAGTTCCCTGTTAATTGATGGCGTGCCAATTAATGGCACGGCAAAGCGCAGGCTTTGGTCTGTACACTGTCTCTTCAAACGGCGCAAACGCACAGTACATTCCACGCATGTATACACGCGAGACTCCGCCAATTACATACAATTATCTCTCCCTTCTACGAGCTTTAGTCTCGTGCGTCCCCCTGTTTTCCCGATCGGACACAATACTTATTTCCATGCACAGGTATATTACTTGCGCGAGAGAAAGTGTACATGCACGCGACAGAGAAACCGACGAGAGGGAAATAAGGCCACGCCACGGCGTCGATTTCACGGGACGCACGCGTGTACACGGTATTTGTGGTATATAAATAAAGAGGCGGGACCAGAACGATAGGAAAATCGCGATTGTCTTTCGTATCATCGCTCGAGTGGCCATTATAGCCACTCTCTCTCTCTCTCTGCGGCCGTGCTCACGAGCCTCCGTTGCCATTATGCGTGTACATGCAGTGTGATTTTCTCTCTTTGCAAATGTGCAACTAATGTGTGCGGGTCTATGGATGGCTAATCGAGCGTTCAAGTACCTCGACGCCGAGCAACCGCGGACGGGCCCCATATAAACACACGTACAGGGCGATTGTGTGCCAAGGGCACAAAGCCAAATCGCAACTCTGTCGGCTGGATAGCTGCAGCTACTCCACCTTCTCTGTAGCGTATAGTGCCATCATTGCTGTACGTATATAGCCGTTCGAACGTCTGGAAGGGGACGATGAGAGAGACAAGCTTAGATGCACTCTCTTGGCTATATACTGAATACTCGACTGATTTCTGCGGTCGATTTTTCTCGCCGCAGCTCTTTAAATCCGAGTCACGTACACCCTACTGGACCGTGCTCGCCAAAAAATGGCCCTTTAAACGTTTCTGATTTCTCATTTTCCTTTTCGTTGTTTCGTTTGCTCTCTTGGCCACGATTGCGCAAAGAACGGAACGGAGTGTTGGAACAGAGACGTCGCAAAGGGAGTTGCTCACATCAGCAGAGACGGAGAGCGGTATATTGTAATCTCGTTACACTGGCGTTCCCGGCGGAAATGGCACGGCTCTCCACATCTTCCTCCGACCTATACCCGTGTACACTGATGACATATAATATACTACATGGTGTATACCCTCGGACGATACAACCCTCGTGTGTATACTATCACTATACCCGTGATCATCCGAATAAACGCGCATGCACCGATCACGTTTATACCCAGGGATAAGGGGAAGGGGGGGGGGGTTGCTAACCGGGCAAATCACGCGGATGCGCGGATCTTAGCGCCTTCGGCATCATATGCAAAATGGTCTTGTTTTGCGAGGTAGTTAATTATCGAGGCAACTTCTGGTGCTTGCAATCGCACGCAGGGGTGGCCAGCTCCCGGTGATGGATAGCCGCCGTGTATATACCGCGTCCGTGTGGATTCTGCTGCGCTTGCACGCATCACCTGTACGCAATCGCGATATGCAAACCACGTGGCTAGCTGGAGCCGTTTGTTCATAAATTACGGGGCACGCGAATCTCGCTCTGGGAAGATGTATGTGTATTTATAAAATCCAATCGTTTTTACTATTATAATATGTATATATGCTTGTTAGTATCGTACGCAAATATGGGGTTGAACGTTCGATCGGTGTTTGCCGATACGTATCATTTCTGCTCGTTTTTTTTTTTTTTTTTTTTTTTTTATTCTCTTTGACGATGAAACAGATATGGCGAACGAGTGTAGAGTTTTTTTTTCAGATAAACACTCTTTCCATATCAGTTCTAAAACGCACGAACCGTTTCCCGAAAAGAGCTTTCGCGCGCAGCTGCAATCAAAGAGAATTTTTTTTTTCGTACAGGACGCACAACCTGTGTATACACACTGTACGTATAAAAACATCACACTGAAACCTGGAAATTCCGAGTCGATAGAGAGTTATACAGGTGTATATAAATATATGATCGGTGCGATGATGAAAATAAAAATGCGCCCAATCGATTGATCAATCGACCCGGGCGATGGCCCTATCGAAATTGAAATGACGCGCGTCCCCAGGTGTATTTTATTATACTCATATACACACGAGAGCGTGGCTTGAATATTGAAAGGCGTGAGCGATATGGTTGGTTTATTTATTTATTTTTCAACCCCCAAGCAAGGGGACAAGTAAATGGATAAAAAAAAAAAAAAAGAAAAAGAAAACACTACTGATACTGTCCATGAGTGAAAATAATAAAGTTGCAACGAGGGAGTTGCGGCTGATTCGAGCGAACGGGCGGTCGAGTTGGATTACACGGGAGCAAGTTGCTATACGTGGATTACAGGAGACCCTATGGGTCTTCCAACGGGGGGGGGGGGGTTAAGCAAGCCCCCTCTTGATAATGATATTAGTTGACGCGTATCAGCCGATTGGCGGTGTATTCCTTTTTTTCCCAGCGGTCGTCTTTGCTCATTCGAGACGACGGGCCTGTCTCGTAATCCAAGTGGATGTGAAACAGCTTGATTATTGTTTCTCGTATACGAGCGATTGGCTCGGTGGTGCGGGTATAACACAACTGCGCGAGAGAGTAGAGGTACAGTATACGGGATTACGGGGTTGGAGGGAAAAGTAAGCTGTCGCGCTTGACTCCGGAGACAAACGGTAAATATAGAAATCGATGAATATTCATCATCGGGCGATGGATTTATGTTGGATAAATATATACACATATATCTCTCTCTGGGCTATCGGATTTCGCGCGCACTGCAAATTCGTACACCGAAAGCCAATCTCATTCATTGTGATGTACACGTCACTTTCGGTGGCTATTTTTTTTTGTACCTTCTCTGTGCGTGCACGGAGCAGCGTAAATTCGAGGGTGACCCTGAGGATGGGAAAGCTCGATTTTTAAGTATAGCAACAAATAACCTTGAGCTTGACTCAACAGAGTAAATATCTACTCGATCGAGAATCACAAAGCAAGCGAGCGAGGCATTTTCAATGAGCCGGCCCGTCGAGATGAAACTGCCGATGTCCTCGAATCCCCTAATTGACGCGGAAGCGCGAGGCGTCGAAAGCCTTCTATATTTAAAACCTACGCGTTTCAAATGTATACACGTGCACGAGGGATAAGCCAGTCCAAGTGCCGTATAACGTAACTTTGGCGCAATATCGACTTGTCAAAATCGATCGACGGTGGTGCAGTATAGCGCAATGGTTCAACGAACCCCTTCCTTTCTCCCTTTATTTAATTCAGCAGCGACGAGGGTATAGCTCCCCAACGACATTTGTATACCACACACGTACGTGCAGCTTATTAGGTGAGCGCAACAACTGCTGCTTCTTCTTCTTTTTTCCGTGCGGTGTACATGATGCGATGCAAGTATCATATGGAGCGAGTCGATGGATACCTGGTGTAAGTATACACACACACACACACACGAGAACATCCAACACTTACAGCTTATTACCGGGTGATTGCGCGCTGCGGATGATACGCTCTTTGTGTGCATGAGCATCAGCTCGGAAAGTTTTGCCGGGAAAAAATAATATCTTCGTGTATATGGATGACATTATAGTATTTACTATAGCTGGTGCATTATCGATGGTCGCGTTAATGCACGGTACTTTATTTTTCTCTCCTCCCGTGGGTTGGATGTGTATGCCCGTGGCTCGTTGCACGTTAACAATTTACGCGAGAGACGTATACCTTGTATACCTATACGTGCAACGGCCACTTTGCGAAACGAAACATTGTTTGCTCGTTGATGAAGCAAGTGTTGTTTTTTTTTTTGTTTTGTTTTTTTTTGCAACTGTATTTTGCAGTGTTGTAAGGGGCACGTGTACTTTCAATTCAATGACATTAAATTGCTCACAAGCGAATGGCCATCAGTTCTCGAGTCGCTTTGGTATTTAAAAAATTGCTTTTTAAGATGTCGATGGAAAATATCGATTTTTCGTACATACCTTCACTGAATAACATGAAAATAATTTCATACAACGGAAAGGACTTCATCAGTGCACAATGTGATAGCCGTGAGCCACGACAGTGGCTGTAATTTTCATCGAGTTTCTAGCTCGAACGAGCTTTGTTCGGGGCACACCGCACCAAGGAATAAATGCACCAGCAGCGAGAAAGTAAAAAAAAAAAAAAAAAAAAAAAAAGCTTATCAGAGCCAGTGGCTTGAAGCTGCCTGCCAAAGTTCCCCATCGGCGGCGCTTTCTTCCTTTTCTCGGGCGGAAAACCCAAAGCACCTTATCACACCAGCGAATTTTTTTTAGAAAAAGTTGGCGTCCCGCTAGAGCCACGTACAACAGTTTACCACTCACTCGTACAAACACGCGTCGATGGTACTTATCGGCACCTCGTGCCCTTCACTCGGCAATGGTAACTTTTTCCTTGGTACCAAAGAGTCTCATTTCTGATTAGTGGAGGTATAGAGGTGCCTACTCGAGTTCTCGATGAGACTGCTAATTTTTTTTTCTTCTCGTACATACTTATAAAACGCTGCCGGCTTGTACGCGCAATTGTTAAGATTGGCCATGTAGGCCAACCTGCCTCTCTTTCGCCTCGTATATAGGTACATAATATGCACTCGTCGTGAGCTGCCGGCGTCACGACTTGGAGTTTCATTATCGCCACAGTCGCGCTTCATTAGCCGGCTCTTTCCACGCCACCTTTTCTCCCACCTCGCTGCTTCTCGGTCGCTTTTAAATTTTAGCTTTTCGCTTGCTCATTCTCCCCCCCCCTCCACCCCCGCCTTACGGAGGCGAGTGTACTTTTAATCTGATTGTTTTTGTGGTTTCGCGGGTTTCTCGTGTAGCAAGCGATGAGTAAGCGTTGGATGAATTTTTACCGGTACACAGGGATCGATTGGTAAGATAATTTACGAAAATCAATCAGACATTTCAACCAAAGTGGAAAAATTACTGGGTTTAATTTCATACAGATTATTTAAATGCTTTCATCACAATACCATTATCAACGAACGTGCTTTTATTTCTTCTTTGGACAATGTTTCGCAAGGAATACGTTTTCCCTCGATGAATAATTTACATTGTTATTCATAAAAGATGATGTTGGTCGTAGTATTATTCGTTGTATCCAAAATAGCGTTGCAGATGGAGCATTAAGTTTCATGTGCGTTTACTCAAAGCTCTTATAAAGAGATTGAAACATGGTTTAGCAAATAATGTATTGTAAAAATAATTACACACAACAGTACAATTGTATTTTTAAACCAGATCCTTTCATCAAATCGAAAAGGTGTAGTGAATTTCGTTGTAACTACGTTTTACAGGAAAAAATAGACCAATAAACAAACAAACAAACAAACCCAATTCCGCGAAAATCAAAACAATTCCATCCGCAGTAAAACCCTCTTCCTGTCGGCAATCTCATTTTTCAAAAAATACTTTTTCCCCCCCGGATTCTCTTCTCCTTTCATTGGCCACATTTTCCATATCTATATGTACCTGCTGCTTCCCGCTGTACAACTTCTTTTCAATCGACACGCGCTTCCCTCCCTTCCTTCGCTTACACGCAATGTGCGTTCGTCGCCACCACTTTCCACGAGAGCCTTGCATGCGCACGTCTGCTCCGACAATTGCGTTAACCGACGACGAGAATACAAGGGACTCGATATTACTGCCGGATGTCGTGCACCTACGCGACGTGTAACGCACGCCAGTCAACCAAGAATGGAATAATATGAAAAGCAAGAGCAGGAGAAAAGAGACTCGAGGGAAGGAGAGAGCGTTCACCCCTGCTTGCACGGCCCGTGCTATTTCGAAATTTATACCAATGTTTGTTTTCTTCCCCCCCTTCACAGTTTGAAGTAGCACAATGCGGTTCTACCTCCCAATCGAAGGAACAAGCTGTTAAAGTTTTTTTTCTTTTCTTTTTTTTTTTTTTTTTTTTTTTTCGTTTTTTTTTTTTCGTTTTTCGCTACAAACTATACTGTTTTGTAGACAATTTTTTCATTTCATCGAGCGCCACATTACTTAAAAAATATGCATTACTTTTGGTCTTTCGGAAAATATTAAACTTGAATTTAATTTTTTTTTTATTTGTTCTTACACGTAAACAAGGACTGACAAAGATGAAAAAAAAGAGATTCGCAACTTTTGTTACACGACTACACGCCACCCACGCCCAAACTTTGTCGTGCTCTGTCTCTGTCAGTTTTTGCTCGTGGAAAAGAAAAAACATGCATCCCTTTTATTTTTTGATAATCTTCGCGATTGGCCTGAGTAATGGATTTTTTTGGTCTTGAGTTGCGATCGACGTTAGCATATTGGTGGAGCTTATGCATTACTCCAAGGAAAAATTCCTCAAGAGTTTTTTTGTAGTAGACGCGCAAAAAACAATTTTTCCAGCATTCAAGGTCCAAGTTATATATTTTTAAGGAACTCGCAGTATTTTGGACACACGTAATTCAGCCACCCAAGGGCAATCCGAAAGAGCCGTCTCAATCGCTGTTTCCTGAAAAGAGCTCGCGTCTAGGAGAAATTCCGCAACCATCCGTCCAGAAAATTTAATGCACGGCCACCATAACCAGACAAGACGTCCGGGCATTGACCGGTTGACACCACCCTGCTCGTGTCGGCTCTTATCGCGAAAAGCCTTATTAAATTTGTCAGAGAGCGGCGGGGTGCGAACCCAGGAGATGCTCCCTCCCCCCCACACGCCGAGGAGCTAGAGAAGAAAACGAACGAGACGAAAAAAGCCTCGTGAGATTCCTCTCCGGCCCTTGTTCGCTCGGGGCCGATAACGAGTGTCCTGCAGAGCTGCACAGTCACGAAACGTGTCCGCTGCACACACGCTCTCCTTCTCTCTCTCCCGCATTCGAGTCTCGTTTCGCTTACACGTACACATGCAGTGTTTTTCCGTACTACTCGCGAGAGAGAGACGCTATAGGAATCTGCTTCTCGGGGACCGCGAGGTATACAACAGCTCACCGCGGGATCAACAGGAAGCAAAGGTATGGAGGAAAAAAAATCACCTCTTTTTCTTTCTTTTCTCCAGCTCTCTGTAATTTTCACGTTGCTCCGTCTTCTTTCTCTACACGATCTCAACTCCGAGGGGTTGCGCATTTTTTCCCCAAAGTTCTAATCTGGAGTGCCCGGGAAACTTATCTGCCCTCCCGCACTTTTGCCGCGCGCGGTGTGCGGGTCTTGATATTGCTCTCTCCGTGCGAAAATGGGACGGGCATCAAAAAATAAGGCGTGGAAGTAAAAAAGGGGGTTAACCTTCCGCCGTTGGGCTTTGAAAATAATTACGCGAGATAGGGCTGTAGGGCGAGGACAAAGGATGCTGGTACTGCTCGCTGCGCTGGCTGAGATTATTTTTTTCGACAACTTTTTGACAGAATTTTGTTTTGTCTTGGATCCGACTTTGTGGGACAACCGTTTTTTTTTTTCACTCGCAAGTTTTGTCGCAATTTTTTCTGTAAAAACTCTAGTGTTTCTTTATTTGTTTGTTTTTTTTTTTTTTTTTTTTTTTTTTTTTTTTTTTTTTTTTTTTTTTTTTTTTTT